>LPNX010086323.1:132341-146307 GCA_001517045.1 Pseudotsuga menziesii | reverse complement strand
ATATCTATTCTATCATCAATTTATATATTATTATGGCTTATTTAATATTCCAAGTCTTTTGGTAATATTATTTGTGTAAGTGAATAATTATTCACTTCAGCTTCGTCCCAGTCAAAACTACAGACAACCCGACAACTCAAGTGGATTAATTACCTCCAACAATTTCAATTGGTAGTTAAGTATCGGCAAGGAAAATCCAATGCCGCAACCGATTGTCTCAGCAGAACACCCATTACTCTATTGTCTATAGTGATGAGTATACAGGGTTATGACACCACTACTTGGCAGCAATTGTATTTAGTAGACTACGATTTTTGTATAATCTATCGATAGCTTCAGACTGACAAGTTTTCAACTACCGACTACTTCCTGAAAGACACCTTGCTATACAATATTGGGCAGCTTTGTGTACCAAATGGTGAGCACCGACAGAAGCTCATTTGGGATGCGCACTACATCAAGAATGCATGACATTTTGGAGTCGCAAAAACACTAGTTATCCTCCAAAAATATTTTTACTACCCTTCACTTAAATATGGCGTCAACAAATACATTCGATCATGCATGGTTTGTGCCATTGCTAAACTATCGAATCGACGACAAGGACTATACACCAGAGATGATTTTAGGGGCGAATTATAGCCCAATGGCGAATTTTAAGGGTTACCGAAAAAAAGGTGGGCGAATTTTTATATTAAAATGTTATTATTTTATTTAATATATTCGCCCATTATTTATTTTGTATATAGCTATGCCAAGGTAAATCGCATTCATCCCGATTTAGGGAAAATCTAGAAAAAGAATATTATCCCACGAAATTATTTATTTTTGCCCACATTCGCCTGAATTTTTCCGTCTGCCAGGAGATATTTGCCCAAATTCGCCCAATTTTTTTCGATTGGGAGGAGAAATGAAGATTGTTCGCCGGATTTATGGATAACAGTTTGAAAAATTGGTATTTCACCCAGGATTTATGGATAATACGATTAAAAATTTGCTATTTCGCCGGGATTTATGAATATTTCTGTAAACTGGTATTACTTCCACCTTGATTGGGGTAAATTGGACATAGTTCATCCTGGATTTGGATTTGTGGACAATTATTTGAGTAAAATGTGGAGATTTAATCAATTGGGGAAGTTTTTTCACTGGATTTGGTCCATAAATTTAGTCAAGTGAGGAAGTTTTTTACCTATATAATGGTGCAAGAGTCAGGACTCAGGCTCAACATCAAGCTTGATTTCTATTGCAAATCGGTCTTTGCAGTGGCTGCCAGGCTGAGTGGATTCATGGGAAGCAATTTCAGAAAGTTTCTTCTATCTGCAATGTGTAGGCTTTTTACAGGTTAGTTTCTTGAATCTTCTTTTATTTGCAGGATTTTTACAAGTTAGTTGATGTGAGCACTTAACCTTGTTGCTAGACCATATCTTGATGGGATTTTCCAAATTGGAATCTGGATATTATTCTTTGGCACTCTGTTGGTTTTAACTTTTATTCTGGGTGTAAGTTATAGTAATCAAGAGCCATGGAACTCATTAGCAATTATTTGCCAGGGAACATGGTACAGATTCATAGATTTCTTCTCTTTTCCTTCTATATTTCTTTTCAAGTATATTCATTTTTCAATCCCACAATTTATTCAAAGGAACAATTGGAAAAAAATCTTCTGGTTTTCCACCTCGGGATTCGGTGAGTTCTCTTATGTTGAGCTATAGCGAATGGCCTGGTTTCTCCTTTTAGATTATTATAGCTTTAGTTTTCTTGACGCTGGAAAATCCTGCCAATCTTATAAGTGGAAAATCAAGCAAATATCTATCTTTTTTATGGACCTTTATATGTTTGCGATGGGTGACCTATTTAGTGTGAAAGTTGTACGGTGATGGGGCTTGGTCAGTCAGATGGGGCACAGCGGGCGTATCTTCTCACCAGCTTGCGAGAGATGCGCCCACTAAGTAAGTAGCGCTTTCCCCATTCCTGCTGTGATAGGGGGAAGGATAATATGGTCTAATGGGGTCTCCTTTCGAATCAGATCTGTATAGTAAAATATAGTAAGATGCTAAGTTGCTTAATAAAATTGCGTTAACTTGTAGTTTAATATAAAGTTGCTCAAATGTTAAGGCTTTTAGAACAGTGGAAAAACTTCCGAGGGAAACAGATGGCAAAGCGGAGGGGGAATGGGTTTTATACCCACCAACGATATATATCATACATTGCAATGTGCATCTCCTGGACGATCGAAGTCGTGAGTTGTCCCTTGTTCTGTTTTGAGAAGGAACAAGGATTTTTTTCCAACTCGGGAGTCGGGGTTTTGTACCCACCAGCGATATATATCATACATTTTTATCTCCTGGATGATCAAAGTCATGACTCGTCCCTTGTTCTGTTTTGAGAAGGAACAAGGAGAAGCATAAGAAAGTAAGATCGATCTTTGACTCAGGGAAATCCAGTCTTGTTTCCTTAGACTTTGATCTGCTTACATTACAATTGACCAAGTGGACCCACTTCAGTTGATTTGATTGATTCAGTTCCAAGCTTCGTAAATGGGATGGAGTAGCTCACTCATAAATAGTAGTTTTTCTCATTAAGATATGAAACAATGTCACCCTAGGGGGTAGATATCAGCGGTAAGGAATACCATAGGAAGACGTCATAAATATATAGACCTTCAAATCTGTTTTGGATTCATGTTTACCATGCCCAGCTAATTTGCTGCATTTGTTATATGTTCTTTTTTTTTATAAGTCTAGCTAGTATGGGATATATGGTGCTGTAAGCAAAAAGACTTTCTATTATATATGCTTATTAATTCGGAGTTCGCCCTACTTTTCCATTACGTGAAAATGATGGACAAGCTAACAGAGGAACAGATCTTTGAGTTCAAGGAGGCTTTCAGTTTGTTTGGAAGTCCTCCAACAGGCCATTTATGCATTATGTCTACCCATCGATTTGTGGGTGGTAGCTTGAAATCATCAATAGATTGGTGACTGGTCCCAAAAAGCTTAAACAACTATGTTCAAAACTCTTGGTGAACCTTGTGTCCATGTCCAACACAATACTCAATGGAAAACCCCAATACTTACAACATTTTTGAACAACTTCGCAACTTTTTCTACAACACAAGGTATCTTCATTGGCATGAAGATGGAATACTTGGAAAATATGGCCCCAACCACAATGATTCCAGTGTACTCTTGCAAATATGACATATGGGTGATGAACTCCATAGAAACGCTTTCCTAAGGTCTCTTAGACACAACAAAGTTTGTAATGGGCCAGCCTTCATTCATATATCTTCCTTGTCTTGTTTGTACAGAAGACAAGTCATGGCATACTATTCTAAATCCTTGTGCATCTACTCATAATGGTATCCTCTCTCCAACGATGCCATCATTATTCATTGTCACTAGGTGGCTATCCCAAGGCAAATCATGGCATTCATTTAAGAGCTCCTTCCTGATATTTGATGACTTAGATATATAGATGTGGTTTCCAAAGTACAGAAGATGTTTGTCTACCCAAAACTTCCTTACATTACCCTCATTCACCTGCTTCATGATGTTTATCATTGATGTGTCTCAATGCAATCCATCCATGATCTACACATGCAAGTCAGTTAAAACCTATGCATGCCATCATATTGGAACCGGCAACTCATCTTCCTCTAAGGATGTGAGTTGTGCCTGTTTTCTCAAGGCATCAAAATTTGCATTAAGTTTGTTGATACTATATGGTCATGTTGAATTCTTATACCAAGAAGTATTGCCACCTTTCTTACTTAGGTAATTGTTTTAGTTGTGTCACAATGTAGCTTGTTGCAACGTTGTCTATATTCACAATGAACGGTTTACCCCAAATAATGCCTCCATGCTTATAGCCTTGTAGGAAATGCACAAATGTAGTCATATATTTTTCATGAATGGGGTGCCTCCACTTGCAATCCTATACCTTCATATTATCATAGGATACAGAATGATCCTCTTGTGATCAAACTTCTCCAATGGAAAATTTTTAGGCATATGTCTACACCTCAAACAACTGTTCAAAGTCTAGCATCTTTAGCACAAGTGTAAGCTTCAGGTTATATATGCTACAGCCCACGGCCACTCCTTAAATATCCTTGGGCTGCTTGTTTAGTGCATTGGCCCCTCCTCTAGGTCTGGAACAGACCTCTGCTAACTTCCTTCTACCCTCGGTCTGCCCTTTTAAGGCCTTGTCCAATGCCTTATCAACCCAAAGGGAAGCCCTTTTAGTTGCTTCACATCCTATACTTGGTCTGCATTTTATAATACCCCATAGAAACGCTTTCCATATGTCTACACCTCAAACAACTGCTCAAAGTCTAGCATATTTAGCACAAGTGTAAGCTTCAGGTTGCATATGCTACAGCCCACGGCCACTCCTTAAACATCCTTGGGCTGCTTGTTTAGTGCCTTGGCCCCTGGGCCCTCCTCTAGGTCTGGAATAGACCTCTGCTAACTTCCTTCTACCCTTGGTCTGCCCTTTTAATGCTTTGTCCAATGCCTTATCAACCCAAAGGGCAGCCCTTTCAGTTGTTTCCCATCCTATACTTGGTCTGCATTTTATAATACCCCCCTTTAGGGTACTCTAACAGTCATCCAACCCTGCATATAAAAACATTACAAGCAGCTGTTAGTTAATGAATATATATGTACATTGTACTACTGCTATTGCTTGTACATACCCTCCCAATAGCATCATCTTTGTCAACCAGCAACATCTTGCATGTTGTGAGATTTACAAAGAAACTTCACGAGGATCACTACTCAATCAAGTTGTTCATCAATTTGAAGAGAAATGTACAATCTTTCCTCTGCATACAAAGAATGGGAAAATACATTTTTTTCGTTCCTTCCAAATAAGAGCTAAGAATCCAACCTGTCCTTTCAGTTTCCCTGTCAAATATCAATGTTATCCTTCCATCGCTCAAGCAAGATAATGGATTTCTCTCTTCATGACAATGCATTTCATGACAATGTTTCTTACAAAAGACAGCATACTACTGCTTTCGGGGAAACATGAGCATCTAAATCGGTTTCTTATAGAATGGCCTGTTTTGTATATCTCTGTCCAACACTAAAATTTATGAGACTTCTTAAATGACTAATTCATACTGTGAGAAAATCCAAAGTCAGATGTCTGACACATTTTACAGAAAAGACAATATTACTTATTCTAGCGGCACAAACATGTTTAGAACTATAATTCCTGGTTAGTCTAATTACAAGGATAAGCTATCATCCATAGAAAATTTTCTACAAAAAGAACCAAATGATTCAGAACCTGAAATTAAAAAATACAGAAACAAAAAAAAAGATATATTAGCATGCCATGCTTTCCCAAACCTGACAGAAGATACAGCACAAAACCTGTTGATTCACTTGAACTTTCAATTTATATTTTAAAAATAGTTATCCTAATTAATAAGTCTAAATATATTCTTCCTGAATTTCAGTTTATTAATGGTCAACCAACAACAAATACCTTTTAGGAGATGAAATGGGCATTGTTCTTCCTAACTAATTAAATACATGATGTACCTTTGAACAGTTAACATTAGATATAAATATTCATACCTACCAATTTGCACAATGCTCATGAGAGGTAGGGATAAATATCAAGATGGTGGAAAACATGGTACACCAGATTAGGAGCCACGAGCTAGCAGCCCTTCAAACCAATGTCTGTGCCAAAGACGAGCTACTTGCAATGGTGTCCACCTTTACCAGTAAACAAACAAAGAATTGAGACAAGAATGGCATTAGAACTAATCAAAAGTTGTACCATATTGAAAGAATGGGTTCCAATTTAATAACAGCAGATTAAATTGGCGAAAGGGATTTTGCAAAGCAGGATTGGGTGTTTGAGACCCCATCCACCAAGATCCTTAGGCGGGACAATTTTGTTCCAAGCCACCCAAGCATAGGATTTTTCCTTAGGTTTTCCCTTCCATAAAAATATATAACATAATTTATGAATCTGTTCAAGAGTACCTATAGGAACATATGGAAAGGAGATCCAATATGCGGGGATAAATTCAACAATAGACTTCATCAAAACTATTATTCCACCATGATTCAACCATTTACTGCACCAAGTCACTATCTGTTTTATATTTTACCAATCATTCAATCCCAATACCACCTCAAGTAGTCATTTGGATTTAATGCAAAACCCAAATATATAAGTCCTTTGTGTATCCCAATGACTTCAAAAGTGAAAAAAATTAGAAATCCATTCAACATTCTCCAAATCCAAGGTAATAAAGGATATGGAGGACTTTTTGTCATTGATCAACATACCAAATTCCCCTAAGAAAAGATCCAGAGTAAATTTGAGTGTTTCAATATCCCTTCTTGAACCATTAGTGAATAGGAGAATGTCATCAATGAAGAGTAAATTAGAATACATGAATTCCCATCCATTCTAATTCCTTATTACAGACCATTCCCCCGTCTGAAGAAACCTGAAGCTTATCCATTTATCTTAACAATGAAAGAAACAGATTGTACAAAAGAAAGGACCCAATTGAAAAATTGTAGCTAGAAGCCAACCTGTAGAAGAATAATCCTTAAATATAACCAATTAACATGATCGTTAAGCCCTGGAAAGATCCACCTTAATGATAGTTGATGGAATCTTTTTTGTTTTAGCAGTGTGTAAAACCTCTTGTGCAATACCTATGGCTTTGTGTACATGTCTTCCCTTCAGAAAGACTAACTGTTCTTGTGAGATAGAAATTGATAAAATATTCTTCAATCTACTAGCAATGAATTTAGCTATAATTTTTCTAGTACAATTACAAATGGATATGGCTCTATAGTCCTCCCGCTCGTTCACCTAATCAACTTTTGAAATAAGTGAAAGGAAAGTAGAATTGAAATTTGCAAGGATTCCCCTGTTGATTCTATATTCTTTGATGATTGCTAAAAGATCAAATTCAAAAATATCTAGGATGTCGATGAAAAATTCCACCATCCAACCATTAGGGTCGGGACTTTTTTCCTTCTCTGGAGCGTGGATAGGCTCCCTTAGCTCCTTTAAAGAAACCTATTCCATTAAATCTTGATTTTTTCTCTTGATTTACCAAAGAAGGTTAGGAATATGTTAACCTGACCATCTAAGCAGCATATTCCCCTTCATCCTCTTTGAATGTGTTGTTCAAATGATTAGCCCTAGATCTAACTAAATTCATGAATCACATCACCTCTTCACCATCTTCTTCCTCCAATTTACATACTAAATTTATATTTTTCCTATGCTTAACATAACTATGAAATATTTAGTGTTATCATCCCCTTTTTTATTTGAGATAGCCCCGCTTTTTATGTGCTAAGTGTATTCATTTTGATCTAAAATTTTAGTTCTTCTTAACTCCAGTTCAACAACATCTCTCCTTTAATCCAAGGTAAGTAACCCTTCCTTATGAATATCATGAAAAACATCCAAAAGTTGTTCAATATTTTTCAAGTCCATATCGTGTCTCTTTCTTCTTTTGGTGGCCCATGAAATAGATCTAATCTCTATGATTTTGAGGTTGTTTAAAAATTGGATGCCAGTAGATTCATGGTTGAAATACTCAAATGGAATCCATAACCTTTTAACCATATTCTTGCATTCCTTATCTTCCATCCAACATGAATTAAACTTGAAAGAGATAGGTGGTTTTCCATTATCCATCATTGCCTCTAGGAAGATGGGAAAATGATCAGAATCCCCACCCTCCCCAACCCATTGTCTTAAGTTGGTTGTAGATTGCATAGCTCCTTTATTTACTAAGAATATTTTCAACCTTTTAGCAAGTTTTTCCTGTCTTATTCTCTTATTCCTCCAAGTAGGCATGACCTTAACAACGAGGATGTAAAAGAGTGACTTTTCATCTAATATCCTTAGGAAGTAATCTGCCAAGGGGTCCTTTTGAGATTTTGGGCCCCAAATATCTCCTTCGCCCAAATAAAAATTAATATCACCTCCAATTATGACTCTGTCACCTTTCAACATTCCAATTATAATGGGCCAGCCTTCAAGCCAATGTCTGTGCCAATGATTTGCCTTGGGATAGCCACCTAGTGACAATGAATAATGATGGCATTGTTGGAGAGAGGATACCATTATGAGTAGATGCACAAGGATGTAGAATAGTATGCCATGACTTGTCTTTTGTACAAACAAGACAAGGAAGATATATGAATGAAGTCAGCCCTTCAAGCCAATGTCTGCGCCAAAGACGAGCTACTTGCAATGGTGTCCACCTTTACCAGTAAACAAACAAAGAATTGAGACAAGAATGGCATTAGAACTAATCAAAAGTTGTACCAGATTGAAAGAATGGGTTCCAATTTAATAACAACAGATTACATGCATATATGAGGAGAGTAAAGTGGAAGTCTACATCAAACTAGTACATTGCAAAAATCACAGAAATTGAATATGGTTCCATTTAAAAGGCATGCAATGAGATCAACGGGAAAGATGATTCCTTTGGTGGCTTGGGATATCTGCAATTTATCAAGAGACCAAAGGGGACAGGGCTAGGGCCTCCCTAACATAAGAGCTCAAGGAGGAGTTCTTTGTGACAAATGGGTAGTACATGTAGTGAAGAGGGATACTCCTTGTCAATTTTCAGTTCAGCACCAAATTGCGCAGCCTCAATGCATTCCAGGTATTAAACATCCCTTTAAGTTGTATGGCATAATCGCTAATGCTCAGGATTTCATGATTTCAAGTTCTACCCAGTTCAAAAGGGTGTCAATTGCTTTGAAGACTGTTTATGGTTTTCACTGGATCAAAGGTAGACTTGATAGGTTCTATGCCAATTCTCATGTAGCTACATTCTCATCCACTATTGATCCCTCTATTCTAGTTAACAAAGGGATCCTCCTTGGCAATTTTTTGTTCAACACCAGAATTAGTGGGCTCAATTAATTCCAGGTATTAAACATCCCTTTCAGTTGTGGCATAACCGCTAATGCTCAGGATTTCGTGATTTCAAGTTCTTCCTGGATCAAAAGGGTGGGGACTGCTTTGAAGATTGTTTTTGGTTTTCACTAGATCAAGGTAGACTTGATAGGTTCTATGCCAATTCTCATGTAGCTACATTCTCATCCACTAGTCAGCCCTCTATTCATTTGGACTTCACTATCATTGGCTCTAATCATTTTTCTATTTCCACTTGTACGCTCATTGGTTCTGATTGTCAGTATGAGAATTACTCTTCTTTTAAGTTGAATGTCTCCCTTTCTGAGTTTGAATAGTCTCAAAACATTGTCACAAGGGTTTGGCACGCGGTGCCTCCTCTTATAAAGGATAGTGGTTGGATTATTTTGTGGGAGGAAACCATTCTATGCATTATATTGACTCATGTACTTAAACTATTGCTCGTCTCTTAGCCTTAGTGTGGTTCTTCTAGCATAATAAGTGTGATAGTACGAGGTTAATTTGCACCTTGTGAACTAATTCAAGTGATTACCTCATGTTGTATTGCTACTCCAGGCTCTTCCCTCTTTAAACTTATTCGCACTTACCCACATAGTGAAAGTCACAAGTGTCTTGGGTGCCATTGTTAAGATGCAGCATACAACTGCCCCCTTTTGGTATGATTGCTCCTGCATAGCAACAATTGAGTAGGCCTACAGTTGTTACCACATGTAAGTCGTGTAAGACATTCAAGCGATTGTGAACACAAAATGTACATTCATACATATAACACAAATACAATGAAAATAATTAATATCATAGTTTGAACTAGGATATATCAGTCCAAAACAAGATTGAAATTTTTTTTAGATCCTACTTTGAATTTTCACCTTGTATATCATTGTTAACAACCAATCAAACAACTAAAGTTTACCATTGTTAACCACGGACCTTAGGAACTAGAGGGATTGAACAATTCTACAGATTCTACTTTAAAATTTCACTTTCTAGCAGCCTGCGATGTTTTGCAGTCACCCCATATCCTTGAGCACTAGTGCATAGCAGCATTGATAGAAGCGTAACTCCACCCCATACCCTTTCAGTTGCTTCCCATCCTATACTTGGTCTGCATTTTATAATACCCCCCTTTAGGGTAATCTAATAGTCATCCAACCCTGCATATAAAAACATTACAAGCAGCTGTTAGTTAATGAATATATATGTACTACTATTATTGCTTCATAGTTTGTTTGCAAACACGTACTGAATTCTATTTTATGGACAGACATAATACTAATTGATAAATACTTTGGAAAATGACCAATAATTGTTGAATATCATGTATTGCTAAATTACATTTAACTGCCATCTATATTATGTTTAAATTAATAATGAATGGTGGATAAATGGGTATGCATATGACTACACTGGATACATCTGCTTATTGATTGCTTTATTACTGTTTATTGGGCTGCCATATTTGTACTCATACCACACTCCAATTTGTCTATGGTTATACATGAATGATGATAAATAGTAGTTGATGGTCATGCAATGCCTAAGTATTTGATAAACTTGACGATTAATGTTTTTGCTAACTACTTGCATAACCTTGGCATAACATTATCATTCTAGATTTGCCTTGAAGTTGACTTACTGATTGCATTTACGAGGTTCATATTTGTCCATATAGTATGTCTTCTTCTTGACTCCATTAAGGCACTGATCACTAACCCTTCCAAAAGAATATATTATTCGGTGTTTGAGTCTCCTTACAGACTTGCATTTAGGGCTCTCCCCTAGGGCTGCTTGTTTAGTGACTTGATATATTCACAACGAATGGTTTACCTCAAATAATTCCTCCATGCTTGTAGGAAATGCGCAAATGTAGTCATATATTTTTCATGAATGGGGTGCCTCCACTTGCAATCCTATAGCTTCATATTATCATAGGATACAGGATGACCCTCCTGTGATCAAACTTCTCCAATGGAAAATTTTTAGGCATATGTCTACACCTCAAACAACTGCTCAAAGTCTAGCATCTTTAGCACAAGTGTAAGCTTCAGGTTGTATATGCTACAGCCCACGGCCACTCCTTAAACATCCTTGGGCTGCTTGTTTAGTGCCTTGGCCCCTCCTCTAGGTCTGGAACAGACCTCTGCTAACTTCCTTCTACCTGCGGTCTATCCTTTTAAGGCCTTGTCCAATGCCTTATCAACCCAAAGGGAAGCCCTTTCAGTTGCTGCCCATCCTATACTTGGTCTGCATTTTATAATACCCCCCTTTAGGGTACTCTAACAGTCATCCAACCCTGCATATAAAAACATTACAAGTAGCTATTAGTTAATGAATATATATGTACTACTGCTATTGTTTCAGAGTTTGTTTGCAAACGCGTACTGCAAAACTATTTTGAAAATGAAAGGGCACAATTCCTCTTAAAGAGGTCCTTGAAAATGATTCGTTCCTTAGTGGAAACCAAAGGTAGAGTGTCAACTAGTTGTGTTATGTGAACTTTCTCAACAATGAAATACCACTGCAATTATCTGTAGACTCAGGTGCCTCTCATAACTTCTTGAAGAAGGATTTGGAAAGTGAACTTGGGATTAGGGTTCATACTCAATAAACATTATATGACAATAAACATTATGAGTGCTTCATACTCAATAAACATTATTGATAGGTTTAAACTCCAACTTATATGACATAGTAATTTTATCCTGATATGGGGAAATTAGCAAGACCCCTTCTCCCAACTCATCTCTTGTACACTGCAAAGGCGCTGTCAAAAAATAATTTCCATAATTTGTTATTTTGGATTTCAGTGGGTTCCATGACTTGATATTTGAACCCTTCATCCTCAATAGATTCATATAAAGAGAGAGAATGAAACAACCCATGTCTTCTTCATCAATGTAGAGAGGATAGTTATTTGGACTATTTTGGTCAATTACAACATACGTGAACTTAGCCTCTCTATACAACCATCTGGTTTCTTTTGCAAACATTGGAATAGTGGCATATTTCATATCCATATGCATGGTACCTCCCAACTTATTAGCCTAGCTTCTAGAAAATATAATGATGTATGTAGCTGGTACATTTTCCACCACGACATCCATTAATATACTCTTAGTAGGTAACTGATCCAAAGTAACCACGAGGTCTGTTATCATTTCCAAAAAATTGAAATTCCTATAAGCAGAACTGTAAAGGCTATGATAAGTCCTAGTTATGTCCAACCCCGTCCATTCCATGATAATTTTAGGCATAAGGTTATGAGAAGCCCAAAAATATCGCATACAGTTATGAAATTTTTTATCTTGTAAACTGAGTGTGACATAAGGGGAAGATGGTTCCTCCTTGTCATTGGCATGAGGACCACATTAGATTGTAGGGGATTCATTAGTTAGGTTAATGGTATCTTTCTTATCATAGGTTTCAACATGGTGAAGTAACCTATCAATTTTCTTTTGATATGTAAGAATTTTTTACTAACTCATACAATGGGATAGGGTTCTTAAGTTTACTCAATTCTTGCTCAGGATTGAAAGATGATCTCTCAGACTCTTTAGAATCATGCTCATCTTTTTTGGGTGTATTTTTATCAGTAGGATTTTCATGTTAGGTTTTGATAATATCTCGAATATTATCCTTGGGTAGACTATTAGTTTTAAGAGTTGAAGAAGAGTGAGGTGTTTTGTCTATAGGATTTTTCACATGATATTTGAGGGTTCGAGGATTAGAGGTATAACCCGTTGGGGAGGATCTAGGAATCATATCATATTTCCTTTGAATTTCATGTTGTATGTTTTCTGTACGAAATTGGTAATGAGTATTAGACTAGTTATTTATCCCATGAATCTCAAGTAGCTCGATTTCATCTCCTTTCACTTAATCTACTACTTCATTATTGAATAGTGTTGGTAATGGATCATGGATGCATGCGGCATTTAGGTTGCGATAGTCAACACAGAATCTAATATCTTCCATTTACTTCTTGCTATGGATTACTATAGGGATAATCCAGTCTCAATCATCTATAGGAAAAATAAATCCAGTCTCAATAAATGCAGGAAGCATCTTTGTCCCAAAATTTAAAAAACTGTGGCCATCCACTATTAATTCATGTAAGAACAATGTTTAACTTGATTATGTGCTTGACTCCCATTTTATTGTTTGAAGAAATTAATTTTTGAATAGAAGATGGATTCTTGAAGTGCACATATATTTTATGTGAATGACTCAATGTGCGTGCCAGTTGAACAATATAATTGATAAAGTAGTTAATTTGAATTGAAAGTGTATAGTGTTACTAGTGAATCAATTTTACCTCATCATGAATGCCCATTACAAAGTGTATAATGCTACCAAAACACTCTCTTTATATCTATTCCATTCCTATTACTATAAAAAGTAACAAATATGATCACATAAATGCAAATTTGTTCGATGATATGACTCTTATTCATTGTGAACATTGCCACTATTTTATAATGTCTTGATTGGTCATTAAAAATATCAGGCCCTGAGCATGTTATAAAATCAAACACATATAAAAAATTTACTCATCATTTTCATCACTCTTCTTACTCAAGCCTTTAATTTTTCATTCTAAGCATTTTTTGAAGACTTTGTCAAAATTTGGTTGTTATGTTAAAGAAATTTGGTTGTTATTCTAAGCATATTTTGAAGACTTTGTCAAAATTTGGTTGTTATGGTTAAGCAAATTTGGTTGTTATTCTAAGCATATTTTGAAGACTTTGTCAAAATTTGGTTGTTATGGTTAAGCAAATTTGGTTGTTATTCTAAGCATATTTTGAAGACTTTGTCTAAATGTTACTTCTTCTTCAACCCAAAATACCTAATTTGTGTGCGCAGATGCTGAAGGGATTATACGCATAGAATCTATGTTATGTGTAGTGATTGATATTATGCTCGACATTGTTACTCTGATTTCTATACATTGTTAGCTTTGTATAACAAAGAAAATATGAAGGATAAGTGTTCTATCTAATGTTTTTTTATG
>LPNX010086323.1:68783-121645 GCA_001517045.1 Pseudotsuga menziesii | reverse complement strand
CTCTCTCTCTCTCTCTCTCTCTCTCTCTCTCTCTCTCTCTCTCACACACACACACACACACACACACACACACACACACACACACACATATAAGAGAAGAAATTAACACCATAATTAATATAAGAGCATACATTAGGTGATCATCTCTATTACTCTAAATTTGAGAGGGAAAAGAAAATAATGAGAACCATTAACAAGCATAAAATGACGGAAAAATATCAACAAGTATGCTCATTGCTAAATATCGCATCACAATAATGAAAATTAGATGACATAAATCAGAATTCCTAGCAATGAAATGATGGAATGGAGGTGTTCTTGAGATGTTGGAACTTGAATCATTGAGACTCAACAAGGTGAGAGTGTGTATTCACTAGAGAAGTTGCATTTCCATAATTGATGCTCAAAGGCTTTTACACAACTCAAAAAAGCTTTTGCTAGGAATTTGCAATATAATACTCCTAGGAACAAGATTGTATAATTGGCTCTTATTTTGTGTGTGGGGTTGATTAGATCTCTTGTAACATTGAATATGAAGATAGAATAAACTGATTAAAAAAAAACCTATATTGTAATTACTAAACTATGAAAGCTTATTTGTATGTGTATTTTCTTGGTGTAGACAGATGAGTTACCTGGTTTTTTTGGTACAAGTAGAGGCTTCAAATCATTATTGTTTTGTCAAAAAAAAAACTAGATTATAATTACTAAACTATGAAAGCTTATTTGTATGTGTATTTTCTTGGTAAGACAGATGAGTTACCTAGTTTTTTTGGTACAAGCAGAGGCTTCAAATCATTATTGTTTTGTCAAAAAAAACAAGATTATAATTACTAAACTATGAAGCTTATTTGTATGTGTATTTTCTTGGTGTAGACAGATGAGTTACGTGGTTTTTTTGGTACAAGCAGAGGCTTCAAATCATTATTGTTTTGTCAAATCACTACCCAAGTTGTAAGAGTTATGCATTTGACCCTTTGAAGAAAATTATGTTGATTTATTTGTAAAATATATGTATAATTTAAATAAGCATACAAACTTCCATTGGATGTAGTCGTTGTGGTTGGGATGAATGATTGTTACCCTCCCCACCCAAGTTTAATTCTTGTAAGTGACATGATTCTCTCGTTAAGCCCCTTTGTAATGATTCAGTGGATTGTGTAATTCTAGACATACCTTGATTATTTGGAATAACAGGTGTTGGTATATTTTCCAATAGATGTAGCACATCAGTTAACCACCATTTAAAAAAAACAAACGAACTTCCCAAATTATTCACATAATTTAAATTTGTAAATCATAGTCAAAACCAAAATCAAATTGATTACAAAAATAGGAAATGTGTAAATTAGGTAATAAGGGTTGCATATCACCAATTTAACTTGCACAGATATAATGTGAGGAGAAGGAGATAGGAAAATCCTATGTCACCGATGCTTAGAATTGGTGCAATGATTTATATGCATGGAGATTGCAATATTTCTTATTATTGCTCATTATCTCTTGATGAGTATAGAAGCATAACAATACACAACATAGCTTGTTGGATACATTTTTTCCTATCTATATCTATATGGAATAGAAAATTTCCTTGTTTTACATTCAAGTTAGACAGTTAGGAGGGGTGTTAACAAATACAAATGTGCGGCCTTTTGAATAATCATAGGTAGCTCGCCCTCAACACTCTTCTAAGCTTCTCATTGAAGTTGAACAGTGTGGGATATCAATGAAGCCAACAACACTAGATTTATTAAGCCTTGGTGGCTTCCATGGACTAAACATTTCTACTCTCACATCAATGACCACCACCAAAGTTTCAATTACAACAAGCATCAAAGTCATTATGGTTGTCCCCTCTTTGTTTACCCACCATAATAAGGAAAGTACAAAAATGAGAGTAATAACAACCACGGTGCTTCAATCCTTATACTCCACAATTACAAACCTAGACCTAAAATCAGATACAAATGCTCCCACAAGCTTTCCTTATACAGAACTCCACAAATATTTGCATTCTACACACATGGCTGTCATCTTTGTGTTACTTCGCACTTTCTTAAATACAATGTAGTTGATGAATTATACATTATGGAAATTTGCAACAAATGTAACATGTTGTGAATGGTTGAACTTTGTATGATACAAGGTACACATATACATATCCACGTTGTAGATTCTATGTCATGATGACAATGTTGATACTCTTAATAAAGCAAAAAAAAAACTGCATTGTTAAAACCATTAAAAATGCCTCAACATCTATAACGCATGACACATTATGTCTTTATATTTTTTTTCCTCCAAAAAACGGTATACTTTATTCATGTATATGTTTTTTAGTACAGATACAATAACTATCAAAATATATTCAAGGAGATACAAAATGGAGTAGTCAAGGAGCCAAATAGTCTATAAACATGGACAACAAAAGGGTTTGAAAACCATAAGGAGCATGATAGAACCAGGGCTAATACCCAAACAAAACAATAACAAAAAAAGAGGTAGTCCGAGATTTTTGTCAAAAAACAACTGAGACCAAAAAATATCAGGTCAAGATTATCTGATAACGACCCTCCGAAACTAGGGAGCCATTTTCCCACAGCTCGAAGAACTAAAACCCGACCTCCACTAGATGGCATTTTTTTAAAGAAACTCAACCATATGGTTTAGTGCAATGAAAACATGAGAGAAAGTGATGTCTCTAAACTGATTAATGAGCGCCTGAGTACTTTTGAGCCAAGCAAAGAGGTGTAAGTTATGTATTCCATGTATATTCTCGACCCGGTCAATGATGACCTTTGAGTCTCCAAAGACAAGAACCCCATCCAAACCAATGCTAGAAGTGAAATGCATAAGGAGCCATAATGAAAGAATCTCACCCTTGTTATTTGATCCTCAGTTGTAAAACATCCACAACTTATAGTGCCTATTATGATCTAAGAATAGAATTGCATCATCACCACATGAGCAAGAGTCTTGTATTGAGGAGCCATCGAAAAACCCCAATGGCTTAACATATGAAATTGGAGCCAATGACAAATCTGTTTTAGGAGCCTTGTATCTAGATAAATGACCCTCATAACATTCTTTAAAGGCTACAAAAACCCAGTAATTGGGTCATCCCCAACCATATGGATTGACCATTACTAGGCATCCAGGCTAGTATATTTGCACATATGTCATAGGAATCACGGAGACCATTCAAAATATTTCAAACACCTTTCTGTAACTTATTACCACTCCGGACCCATTGCACAAGGGTTAGTTTCCTGTAATAATTTTCTTTTAAGACTTTGGTCCACAAGCTATCACCGAAATGGCAAGCCAAAGACTCTTTGATTTTAAAGAGTAAGAGAAGTTATAGATATTTTTCAGCGCCCATCCACCTTTGACCTTTCGTCTAGCTATAACCTCCCATTTTACAAGATAATATTTGGTCTTTCCATGTGAGCCTGACTAGAGAAAAACAAAAATATTTTTTGTGATTGCATCTAAAATGGATCTTGGTATTTTACTCATAGATAACCAATAAACACCTAAATTTTCCAGCACCAATTTAGCCAAAATCATCCGCCCACCAAGAGATAACTAGCACCAACACCAATGCTTGATTTGGATATCAAATCTTTTCAGCGAGCAAAGACAGACTTCAACTCTATATCCATTTGTATTAATAAAATATCCTAGATATTTGGTACTAGACGACAAAAGGGTTCACTTCTACCTGGAAGAGAGAACTAATTTTAGTGATCGTTGCGAATTCAACAGTATGCTCCAATAAATTTGACTTTTTTAGATTTACGAAAATCCCTAAAACATGGCATAACTTGTTAATGAAATCATTATAAAAATTCATTTCCACAATCGAGGCAGATCCAAATACCATTATTCCATCCACGAATAGGAGGAGGAAAACTGGTAGATTGCAGCCAAACTTTATACCCTTTATATTACCCTCTGAAATCACTTTCTTTATCAATCTGCTGAGACTTTCGATCGCAAGAATGAAGAGTAATGGAGAAAGGGGACAGCCCTGTCGTAGACCCATGCATGTTGAGAACAACTCTGTAGGACTTCCATTTATCATAACAACAAAAGAGACTGAGGAGACACATTTTGTCTTTATATAACAGAGCCATCGTCACTAAATGCATACTTATAATTAAATGAATTAAATTAAATTAAAATGAGAATTAATAATAACACGAGTAAAATTAAGATGGAGTGATAAACGATTAATATAAAAATTCCATAACAACCATTCCAATATTAATGGAAGTGTAATGTTTTCGAACAATCTCATAAAAAGAAAATGGATTAAGACAATTTTGAAAAAATCTTATATTAATTTATTTTTGTATCGTAGTGTATATTAAAATGGATTAAGTTAATTATTATTATATATAGAAATTGAATCATCATAAAGTTAATAGTAGTATATTTGTTAGATGTTTTGGACTTTTGGGAATGGAATTCGGTTAATTTGTTTTCACAAAATCTGAATTTTGAAGTGCCCAAATCATGTTTCTGAAACCATAAATGGATTCAACATCCTCAAATACTTTTAGAGCTCCAAAATTATGCAAGTTTAACAACTATCATATGCTTTTTCAAAAATTAATCTAAAATTTATTGTGCATTATGTGAAAAACAAGCCAAAAACATAATATGATTCAAATATTTTTAGAATATTTTATTATTGTGCTACACTATGTTAAAGTAGTTAAAATATGTTATGATTTGATTTTTTTAAATGATTTTTTTGGATGTTTAGAATTATGTGCACTCTAATATAATTCATATATTAACTCTAAAAGGATATATATCTTAGAATTTTGGGGTGGATTACCATCTATGTTCTTTCATCTATAGATGAGAATGAAACAAGTGTATTGTCAAGATTGATTTTATGGATGTCCTTCAAAATTCATAATTAACAATTAAAAACAAATAGCTCATGTGATAACTAAACTTAATGGCATTGTAATGTGTAGTCCATGTTAAAGTGAAGCTGCATCAAACAACTAGAAGTTGAGCTAATGTGGGTAAGGTTTAGTCAAATTGTTTTTTACATCTGAGAGGTGAAGTAATGTCCACTTCATATGACAATGAAACTCCTAATAAACTCCTTTGAACTCCTAATAAACTCCTCTAAACTCATGTGATAACTGCACTTAGTGGCATGGTAATGTGTCATTCATGTGACATGGTAATGTGCAGCTAATGTGACAATATAACTCCTTTGGCAATTAGGAGTAGAGCTAATGTGCATACGGTTGAGTCGAACTCCATTTGGAAGTTAAGAGTATGTTATATTAATTGCAATAGATTTATATTAACTTTTAAACTAACTATTAGTTGAACTCCAATGATGATACAACTATGAGCTTGACTTCAACTATGAACTTAACAACCACAAATTAGGTGGTTGTTATATTAAATTAACTATTAGATACAAGTGGTCGTATCAGAAACATTTTTCGGAAGATGGAGCAAACCGGAAGCGTCTCCCAGCGGCTAGGGCCAAAACCCTAGCCGCCTTGCGATCTTGTTCAGGCTTGCATGCAGGGCTATCCTCGTCTCTGCATGCTAGATATACTCGTTTCAGAAGCTAAAGAGCTGTGTTTCCTCTAGATGAGTTGTGGCTCTCTGTCCAGGCGTCTTGGAGCTACGGTTGTGGTCGTTTTGGCATTCCTTCTGCTGCGTCTTCTCGATTTCTGGTGGTCGCCGCCCCTCTGCTACGATGGCCCCAGATCCGATGGCTGATATGGAAATAGATCCTTTGGAATCTTTCAAAGCGTTAGTTCGTTCGGCAGGTCCTAAAGCCAAGCCTTCTTTCTCGTCTAAGTTTGTTAAGAAGATGGAGGAGATCCCTTCTCTGGAGCTATCTCCAGAGGAGCCATGCACTCTTTCCCTCCTCCTAGTAGAAAAGGCCCTCATCGAAAAGTTTATGGGGTTATGGCCTAGCCCCAAAGTGGTGGAGGCTTGGATGGAAGAGCGTTGGAAACCACTGATGCATGGGAAAGTTTCTCTGTGTGCAGTAGGCAGGGTTTTTTTTGCCTTCAGCTTCTCGCGGAAAGAGGACCGTGATCTTGTTTTCAGATCTGGACCCTATTTCATGGGGTCGAGGGGGATGTTCTTAGCCCCTTGGACTCTTGATTTCAATCCCGGAGCTGAGATTACCACAGCCCCTGTTTGGGTTAGGCTGCCTCATCTTCCCTTGCATCTTTGGGGAAAAGGCTCTCTGGAGGACATTGGAAATAAGCTTGGGCGTTTCCTGGACAGTGTGGAGCCGAAAGGGGATCAATTTACCTGTGCTCATATTTGTGTTGAGGTTAACCTCGAGAAAGGACTTCTGGAATCCATTCAAATATCCCTTGGGGAATGGTGCCATATTCAAGAGATGGACTACGAGCAGATTCCTTTTAAGTGCCTCTGGTGCCATGTTTACGGTCACTTTGCAAAAAGCTGCCCCAAAGCCTCTAAGGATGCAGGTCCAATCAAAGAAGATGATTTTGAGCCAGTAACTAACCGACGAAGGCAGCCAAGGCGAAAGGAGCCACTAGCCCAGGCTTCGAAGGCCACTCATTCAGCAGAGGCAACTCTGGAAAATAAAAACAGCTTTGATGTGCTGCAGGAAGATGAATCCCAAGACCCTGAAGCAACAACAGTTAAGGAAGACCCTTCGGCAGGCGAAAGCCTTCCGAATCCCACCCCCTCAGAAACAGTAGTCGTTGCCTCTCCGTATGTGCCTGCATCCGAAGGTCTAGTCGTTTCTGAAGCTTCTCCATCTAATTCCTCCCCAACTGTTAGGCTGGATGTCCATCGCTCCTCCTCGAGGTCTGCTGGTGATCCAGATTCAGACAGTTGTTCAGTCACGTCTCCCCCTCTCACAAGAGGAAGGAAGACTAACAAAGATCGACGGGAAGCTGAAGCACACTCAAACATAATGTCGGGCGTGCAGAAAACTATGGTCCCCTTCCTAAAAGGGCAGCCACCTAATCGTTAATGGTCTGTTTCTACACCTTTTTGTGCTCACAGTTTGTTAGAATCTACTCCTGTAAGCAATTTGCTGCTAAATCTAGGAAAAGTTTCAAAAGAAATAAGGAGTTCTCTCCTATGATATTATCAAGAAGGTTGACAGCACTGTTAGAGGTCATCAACCTTCTTCAATTTTGTACCTTTTGGTTCTGGATTGCCAGGACGCTTTAATATCTACCCCTAAGTTTTGGTCCAAAAAAAAAACTATTAGATACAAGTGACTGACACATTTTTTAGGAAAAAAACATTATCAATATGTCAAATTTATGCTTGAAAACATATTATGAACATATTAATCGTATTAATATAGTTGTTATTAGTCATAAATATTATATGTACACCAACCTAGATCCAAATCCTAGGCTCTATTAAGCGTCGAGAGGGATCAAATCTCTCAAGGTGTGAAACTCTCCCCTAATAGCTCCTTGAGCGCAATACCTGAGAAGAGGTTTGCACATCGAGAGATTTGATCCCTCTCGGCGCTTGATAGATCCTAGGATTTGGATGTAGGCTGGTTCCAGTTGTGGCTGGTGACACAAAACTAAAGTTTGATCATCATTATGTAATTATATATATTGTAAGGAATAGGTTAAGTTGAAAACACAGATATCATTCTCAATCTATCTTCTTCATATTATTGTATCTTCACACCTGGTAGTTTTTACATCTTCTCATATCAATCATATTAGAAGGGAGGTTGAAATCGTAGACCTACCGAAACTTTAACTCGAGACATTGTTCTAAATGCCATACCATATATTTGTTGTAAATTTCATACTACGTCTTTCTAACCTGTTTCTAAGAAGACAAGTTAAGGACAATGGTGCTTGAAAAAGCATAAACAACCCTGAGGCTGATTAAGAGGGATCATTCCTCCACCTTTATTGGTATCTATATTCTCTAACATTTTAAGCACCTCATCCATCTCTGGTCTCTTATCTGGATTTGCATCCCAACATCTTTTCATCACATTTGCAAGAGAACTAGGGCAACATCGTGGAATTGTAGATTCTGACATGAAGTAAATTAACGCAAAATCAACTTATTTGACTAAGAACTCTAAAGATATTAAATCTAAAATTGGAACTCCTTGAAATTAAACCATATTAGTAATTGGAACTATTGTAACTCGAACAAATTAGTAATTGGAACTGCTTGAAATTGAACGATGTTATCATCATGTTTCTATGTGAAAATTACACGTTGAGCATCTCCTACAGTTGGTTCCACGAGTATGTTGGTTGAATATTTCCTTTGTTGTTCTACATTTTGATTTCTTTGTTGTTCTTCAATTTGATTTCTTTGTTCTTCCAATTGCTTCAACTTTCTTTCTCGATATGTTTTTTGTCATTCAACGTTTCATTTTCTTTGTTCTTCTCGTTCTTTTGTTGTCAATTCATCCAACTTTATTTTTCAATATTCTTTTTGTCGATTTGCATTTCATTTCCTTTCGTCTTCTCGTTCTTCTGTTGTCATTGTGTCTAAAAAAAATTCAATATTCTTTTTGTTGATCTTCTTTTCAATTCTTTTCTTCTTCTCCTTATTTTGTTGTCATTTCGTTAGATTTTCTTCCTTGATATGCTCTCTGTCATTCTGTATTTCCTTTTTTTGTTCTTCTCTTGTTTGTCTCATAGCATCTTTTGCATGCACATCTTCCATTTTTAGTCCAAACCCTGTATCAAAATTGTTGCATTAACATCTACATTGAAATTTATGCATACATGGAATTTACACTAAAATTTATGCATCCATGAAATATACACTAAAATCTATGGGTTCATGCATTAGCATCTACACTGAAATTTATACAGCTATAAAATCTACACTAAAATTTATGCATAATATGAATACCCCATACACCAAAAACTATGCAAAGAAAAAATGCAATGTACATGTTAATGAAATTATGTTACTGAAATTGAATATATTTTCAAATATTACACTTTTCAATTTGACTATATTTGCAATTATATTTTAAAAAGTCGTATTTAAAATATATTTGGAAAAAACCTGATTTAAAAACATTTTTACTATTTAAATTATTAAAACATTATAATATTTTTTTTCACTAAAACGAGTATGATTCTTATTTTTATTTTTTATTGATATAGAAAAAAGATGGGCATTCACCCAATTACATCATTTCAAGAATGTACAATTTTGGTTCTTCACAACTTCTCATTTCTGAGTTAGGGGATTTGATGCATCAGGCTAGGATTATCATTCAAACTTAGCATTCATGTAGGAAGAAGACAGGCCTAATATGATTTAAGGTCTGCCGACTTGTTCAATTCATGGAGAATATGAAAGGAGGAAACTAATTCACAGTCTATCAAGATGAAGTGTAGCCTTTGCATAGTCACGTTTAAACTAATATTAGAGAACTCTAACAAACTTTATAACGTTTATAATGATTTTTAGAATCTCTGAATATTTGAAGGTTGTTGAACCAAGCTTCTTTGGCAAGTTGATAGACTTTTAGAAGAGCATATAATTCTTCGTGATTATTTGAGAGTTGGCCTAGTCCCGAACTGAAGCATGAACAAAGCCTTCCACCCGGATAGAATATTAATCCTTCCAATCCAGCATTCCCCGGATTTCCTTTTGACGCACCACCAAAGAAGATTGAAAATTTATTATTCATTTGCCACCAATCTGTGAAATATTTTTTCGAGCGTCTTACCTGCAAAAATGGAGTGATAATAGGCCTTCCAATACTCAACTAAAATTTATCCATCTGAATCAAGCCAAGCCACTTATGTTCCACTTTGTTTTTATTGGGGTCAAGATGAAATTTTCCTGCCACTTCTGAAAGCATAGCCTTAGCTTTAACCACTACAAGTTCTGGTTTCATGGCTTTATTATTGAAAATCAAATCATTTCTTTCTAATAAAATTTTCCACCAAAAAAAAATTGCGATACCTTGCCATATTTTTCTCCAAGCATGAATTGTGGAAGAAATTCTCAGTATTTGAGCTGCCAATTAGCAAAAATATTTACAAGTTCAGAAATTGAAGGAGCTGATACCAGCATCCCACTCAAAAGATGCGTCCAGGCTATCTGAGTAAAGTCACATCCAACAAAAATATGTGTTGAAGTTTCAGCAGCTTGTTTGCAGATGCAACATCTGAAAGGGCCAGCAAAACCTATCTTTAACATATTTTCACCTGTTAGAGTTCTCTGGTGCATGAGAATCCAAGAGAAAAATTTGACTTTTGGAATACTAGGAGCTTTCCATGTTGATTTACAGAATTTAGCACTAAGAGAAGATTGCAGATTGGAATGAAGAACCTGGTATCCTGAAGCAGTCGAGTAAACACCTGAGGATCCCCAGCCCCATGCATCCTTACAAAAAAGTGGATCGAAGCCGATCCAATCAATTTAATTAACAACATATTCAATTGGTAGGATAACGTGTGACATTCACGATCTGGAAACTCAGGGAGTACCCACGATTTCCACTTTCCATCATTATCCCACGCTGAGATGTCAGACAGTCTAAATAAACCTTTAATGTCCACCCAATCCTCTATCTCAGCGATTGAAGAGTCAAAGTTTAAAGGAGATTTACCATTTATTGAATATTCCCATCAACCAACAGACAAATCAATATACCATCAACCAACAGACTCAAATTTAGATATATCATTGATGCTCAAATCATTACTCTCGGATTTTGTTGTAGTTTTCTTTCGTGTAGGAAATAGTTCTAACCATTGCTGAGAGCTATCAGTTTCTTGGATACCATTGTCAAGAAGGAGAATATGATCACTGCAGCATGGAACATGAGCATCTTGTTCCTCCACGTAACAACATTGTTGGAGCGTGACAACATTGTTGGAACTTGTAGAAGGAAAAACCATAAAACAAAGTTATGTTTCTCACTGATCGATCCACAAATAATCAAACTCACAGGTCATATAAACTGCTAGCGGCTTGATGAGATATTATATGGTGGCTCCTTACATAATCCGTGGGTGTATTGGTCAATCAAGATTTCAGGTGCCTTCTACTCAGCTTCAGTTAAGCTTTCAAGTGACTTCTACTCAGCTACTCAGGGAACAATACATGTTGATACACGCCGACCGATACACATGGAGAATTACAAGATGAAAGTCTCAAAGAGAAGCTGAATAATGAGGTAGCCAGTACCAAGAAGAAAATTGACAAAGCCACAGCATCTGCACATAACAAGAAAATTTAAACACTGTAAAACTACAAAAATTGCAAATGAACTTTCTTACGTTCCTGAAAACAATACAAATGCATGACTTTTTTTTTTTGGCTTCACGATAATTTGTTTTCTTCAAGTCACTTTGACAGCAATCAACCAGAAAAATAGCACACAAAAGCCAGAGGTAAAAACACACTTTATTTTTGAAATTCAATTTGCTCACCTACGTATTAATTCCTGCATTTTACAATAATCTCACAAGTTTGATTGCAGGTTTAGTACTAACATTTTTTCAGATTCGAAGATCGTCAATTTTGCTGTTGTAGTGATTTTTCATGAATCACAAATTAAAAAAAAAAATGCTTTGTTGACCATGTTCCAGGATATTTGATTCTAAAATCCATAAAAGTGCACAATGAACCAATTATAATGATGTTTTCTCACAGCGCTGAGAGTTTCTTATGACATGAATGACTGCATACAAAAAAATGGAAAAAAATAATAACTTAGAACTATGGACAGGAACAACAGATAGATACTTATGGGGTAGGTATGCATGTATTTTATAATTAACTATGATTTATGCAAAAATTTAATGTGTAAATTGCCGCACAGGTTTCATGAATCAAAGTGGCTCTGCACCTCCCGTAGTTTCTGTCAATAAAAATCACCCATGCAAAAAAATTCCATTATATTTGACAATGTACAGCTATAGGCATGTCGCAGCCTGGTGTTATAGCTGGTCGTCGCAGCTCATCGTTGAATCTATAGGTGGTGTCGCACCTGGCTATTGAAACCAGTGGTATCACAACTGCATGTTACAGCCGGGTGTTGCAACTGGTTGTTACATCCTGTTGTTGCAGCCTGGTGTTGCAGCTGGATGTTGCAGCTGATTGTCACAGCTTGCTATCACAACTGGCTATCGCAGCTAGCTACTGCAGCCTGGTGTCACAGCTAGTTGTTGCAGCTTTTAAAATTTAAAAAAAAAATTGAATGTTTTGTTGAATGTGCAGATCGGATAATTTTAATTTTGGGTATTTTTTTTCCTTTTTTCCATTTTTATTTGTGTGTTGTAAAAAAATAAAACAAAACAATAGAAAAATTATATATTCTAAAAATTATTTCTTTTTGTTTTATAAAAAGAAACAAAAAAAATTACAAAAGAAAATATAAAATATAAAAAGTTAAAACAATCAAAACAATCAAAAAATTGCAACTGCACCTCAAGACTTCCTGAAAACATATTTGGAATAATGATTTTGTTTCTTTCACACTAAAATTGTTTTCTTCGAGTCACTTCAAGCAACGATCAATGACGAACCAGGAGCACAACGGAAACAAGTATAACACATTTTATTCCTGATATTTTCTTTGCAGCTTATGTACTTCTTTCCGCATGATATGTTTTCTTTTACGAACTTCTCACAAGTTTCATGCTAGGTTGCATGAGGACATGCAACCAGATCAGTTGGGGAGGGGGAACTATATTCAATACATATTCACTACTAAGTTTCATGCAGGAATCTGTACTAAGTTTTTTTCAGGTTTTAGAGACAATCGCATTTTGTTGTTGAAGTGATTTTTCAAGAATGACAAAACTTTTGAGAATCATTCTTTGATAGACAGCCTGAAGGAGCTATTAATCATGACATTTGCTAATAAACGTCATAACGTTGGTTGTTACACAGAAAACATTCATAAACTCATTTGCGTCATGATTGTTTATGCATATTTGTCCTTCAGAGCACCTTCATCATCCATGTCTTGAAGTCCACTTTCCATTGTTTTATCTTTCATGACTTCACACGTGCCTATCTTTCTGAATTGCATACATCCCTTTATCTTTTTTCAGTTCATTTTTGCCTTCTGAATAAAACCAGCTCCCTTTCCATGACTACATGGCCTTGCCATATCCACTGATTGACTATGATATCTTTTCACTTATAGTTCTACCAATATTTTTGTACCAACTCGCATTGACTGATGTGGGATTCCTTAAGGCCCACCTTTCGACAATTCTTGCCCCATCAACCTCATCAACTTATCTAGGATATAGACTAGAGTTCATTTTGAGTACTTGGAGACTTGCATGCCTTGATGGCAAGTTCTCTTGCTGACAATCATGGGAATTCATCAATGTCCCTTGATCATCAAATCTTGCAAGTGGCTTGACATCAGCACTTCTATTCACTCTTCGCAAGATGTACTTGGGTACCTTGGCACTCATTGACATTACTGGTGAGTTGGCTCGCATTGGTTAACATCATTCATCAATGCTCAGTAATCCAATGATTTCTTTTCATGCTTGACATCGACACATTTATTCGCATGACTAGAATTGTGCCATCGAATTTTGTAGCAGGTGAAGACTATACATTATTTCTCATGACTCCATCAGTAGTTGCAGAAACATGACTTCAAATCTATGAGTGTACCACATTTCCACTTTCTACCTTCCACATTTTCCATTATTTATCAGCCTTCCACATTTTCCCTTATTTATTAGTAGCAGTTCAGATTCCTCCACTTCACATTACAGCAGTTCCAGCAGTTACAGTTGCAGCAGCATTTACAATTACATTTTTATCCTGCAGCCATGACGTATTCTCCATGATTCAGCAGCAGCAAATCCGATTCCTTCATTGCCCATGATCCAGCAGTTACAGCCACAGTAGCAATGACACATTCCACGATCCAGCGGCATTAGCTACATTCCTATTGCATTGTTCATCTACTTTTTGGGTAAGTGGGGGTATGTTGTTTTCTAAACTTTAATCATGCAATTCCCTAAATGCTAGCAATGAATAATTTGGAAAATTCCCTCACCATGCTCCATTTCTTTTTTCACTTTCACTAGCTAGAGCTATCCTAAAGTTTCTTTGACATATGTGTATTGAAATTTAACCAATGTCATTAAAATTTGATAGACGCCCAGGTTGTTCCACTGAAGAGGTGCATTCTACAGCTAAGAAGGGGAGAGATGTGTAACTCATTCTGTGCTCATCTTAAAGTTGACGGTGTCTTTTGGCTTCAATTAAATTTAAATTATTTAGAATTGCATATATATAAAACAACATAAATTAAATAAACTAAAACCATAAAAAATAGATTACACATTTTCACTCTAACAAATGGTTTGCGCCTTGAGAGATTTGATCCCTCTCTGTGTTTGGTAGATCCCCTTTTAGATGGATCTATAGTGGTTTAATCAACATTTAACATGATGTAGTTTTTAAGTGTACTTTATTTGGAAAAATTGATTTCAAAGAACATTGATAAATGATGGACGTGACAATTAATTCTCAGACATAAAAAGTTAATGGAAAGGTCCAGTTAAGACTTAAATTAATTAATTAACTATATAAACAATGATCCAACTGCAAGCAATGAACTTGCAGCAAAAGGAGAGATCAAGTTAAAGTTAAAATTAATTAATTGAGATCGGATCGTGATATAATCCCTTATTTTCAATTGATGGGTTGGATTTCAGAAGAAAAGTATAGGAATTCCGAGAATTGAACTCAGGACCTCTCGCACCCTAAGCGAGAATCATACCACTAGACCAAATGCTCAATTACAATATTTTAATTGCCAATTAGCAATTTCCATCCTTTTACAAATATTTTCCCATTTTTAAGGTTTGGTTGGCATTCGGTTTTATAGATATTTAATGTTATCCGTACCTTCCCTTGGCTGGCAGAACGAAAGGTTGTTGTGGAGATCGTGATGATCTCGAGTGCCATGTCTCCCATGACAAATTAACGAGGTGCCACTTTATTGTTACATACCTTTGCTATATCCCTATGGTATTGTTAATTGTGTTCCACGACCTTGAAATTCTTCTCATCTTAGGATTATTAGCTCTATCTCTCATCTCCTATCCACAGTTTTTTTTTTAGTTATATTGGAATTAGCCCAGTTCTAGCCTAACCAACGTCTTGGCTAGGATTTTTTTGAAAATTGAGTTTTAAGGCTGTCTTAGTCCTTGATAGCTCACTTGACTAATACTTAACAAAATTTATAGATCCTGACCTAAATGGTATAACAATAGAATAAAATACCTAAACTAACTTTGACTAAGTCATTCTTAGGGGTTGTTCCTCAAAGAAGTGAGATATGAACCCACAACCTCCATTGAGGACGAGTCTAGAATACAAGGGATCAAAGCTTACTTTTAATTTTAGTGACGATGTCGATAAATGACCAATCAATGGCTCCTCATGTGTCTCTTCCTTTCGTAAATAATGGGTTAATATGACAAAAGATCCAATCTGGGTTAATTTACTTAGGAATGTGTAGCAACTTTCTTCAAGATCTAATGGTTTATGCTATGTAGAAAGGGAAACATGCCTATGGAATTCATAATAATTCCTGATATATAAATAGGTAACACGAGAGGAATTAAATTTGTTCTCTTATTCAAGATTCCCATTACATTGTTTACATATGCATTAATCACAAGTTATGTGGTGACCAGACTTATCATTAGTTGGTGAAGAAGGACCATAAATTGTCCAAGATGAAAGCAAAGGGTATGAGAGAGCTAGCCCCTAAACTATTGAAAGTGAATATAAAATCATTTTTGAATTTAAGGTAAGTAATGTAATAATCATGACATGTGGGATAAAACAACTCTCTTATTAAAAGCGAAGTATGCCTCAAGTATTTTTTGTAAATCTCTTTCACAATTGCTTTGTAACAATAAAATAATATTAAATATAATTAATATTAATTTATTACTATAGTCATGCCATTTGGTGAAAAGGTGCAAGACATGCTTATTTAAGCCCAAACAATTGTAATCATTATTCATCTCCTACATTACCTTATATACATTTATCTACATTTTGTTCCTTCTACACCCAGTTTGCTCTTTCATTGGTATCAGAGCCTCTCGGCCCTCGGCACCATCCCACCCACCTTCAATGCCAAGCTCGAGCCATATCCATGAGATCACACATCATCCAACTCCCAGCCTCATCCCCTCTCCTCTACCTGCATCACTTCCACGATGTCGCCCTCCATTTCTTCACTGCACACTCGCGCTTCACCCATCTCCCACACTCGCCTCCTTCCAACCCCGCGCTCCTTCCAGCTCCCACCTCTTGCACTCCTACTTACTTGCTCCCCCTCCCACACATCCCTCCTCTCCTTCACTCACTCCCCTCCCACACATCCCTCGCATCCCCCTCGCAGCCTCTTCACAGCTCTGACCTGCTCACCACAACCTCCACTCCACCACCTACTAGCTCTGTCCGTTGTTCCCACCCACCTGTTCCTCCTCCCCTCCCGCCACTCTCCATTTCTCCACTGCTGCGAACACCTTTTAACAATATTTTAGTAATAATATTTATTAATATATTATTTATTAATTAAAAAAATTATATTATAATAATAATTATTATTATTATAATTACTTAAAAAAATCGTGGTAGCCTGGCATCATACAACAAATAAAAATAAATCCATGTTCAACGCCGAGAAGATTCCAGCAATCACCAGATCAATGGGTGACTTAAACACCCAGTTCGATCAAATCAATGAGATGATTAATAAGAACTACGACGACCTCCACACAAAGATCAAACAAAACGGTGACGATTTGACATCAAGTTGGACACAATTCACGTCACAAATAGAGAATACCATCCTCACTCTACAGGAAGACCAAAAGAAAAATCAGGCAGTTTTAACTGCCATCTTGGACAGACTACAAATATCAAATGACCTACATCCAATCTCTCCCAAAACACTGGAGCAATCAGATCCTCTATTAAACTTGTCATCCTCACCCTCATATACTTAAGGACGCAAAATACGGGTGAAAACTGAGTTACAAAAATACGACGGGGATGAACAACAATGCATAGCGTGGATTAACAAAGCTGAGGAATACCTAAACATCCACAACATCCATTACGAAGGTGAGCAAATTAAATATGCCTCAATGCATCTAGAAGGCAACGCTTACAACTGGTACTTATGGTGGAAGAATATTACAAGAATCTTTTCTCACAACTGGGTTAGCTTCAGGAACGACCTCATCAAAAGATTCCATGGTGTTGAAGAAAAATATTTCTTTGCAAAAATCATAAGGTTATAACAAAAAAACAGTGTCGAAGAGTACACTATGAATGAGAAGCATTATCAACTCAAGTTCCAGAGTTCACCAATGAACGACGACTACAGACCTACATACACGGTCTAAAACAAAACATCCGTGATGAACTAGAGTTACATAACATCTCTACCATGGAGGACTCAGCACGACGTAAATCCAGGATTATTGAAAGAAAATCCGTTCATACAAAATTTGACCAAGATGACTCCAAAAAGAACCCCCTCCAATCAGCATACACAAGAAATCCAAGATATACACCACCTCAACTTAGGTAAGGAACAAAGCCCATTTTAGAGTCCCAGAGAATAAAGGAAGGGAAATGTAAGTTTTGTGGAGACAAATGGGATCCTAAGTACAAATGCTTACAACAGAAATTGTATGCCTGTGAAGCAGAGTTGGAAGTCAAGGAACCAATTGAGAATGATGTGAATAGTAAACAAGACTACCACACAGAAATCGAGGATGACACCCCACAAATCTCATTAGCCTCTATTACCAGAATCTCCCAACCGCAAACATTGAAGCTTAAAGGACAAAAAGAATAACGTCAAAATTCTCATCGACTCTGGAAGCACCCATAACATCATTAATGTCAACCTTGCTAAGGTATTTAACCTATTTATTTTTCTAGTACCTAACGTGAAGTTTATGGTAGCATATGGCAAGAATATTGACAATGTGGGAAAATGTCATAAAGTCAAGTTACAAATACAAGAGTATAACTTAGAATCAAATTTCTTTGTGGTACCACTGGTGGGAGTTGACGTAGTATTAGGAATACAATGGTTACAAACCTTGGGTACATACTTTGCAAATCACCAACAACATTTTATTGAATTCCATTCGTTTAGGAAGACACACAAATTATACGGGTTCCAACAACCTCTGACACAGCTTGTTACATCACATCATATGGAAAAGCTACTTTGGAAAGGCACACCACCGTACATACTTCAATGTCAAGAAATGGAGGTTCTAATAGGTGAAGGAGATATTGACAAACAACCAAAGATACAAGAGTTGATTCAAAAACATCACAAGGTGTTTCAAGAGCTACCTATGGAGCTCCCACCAAACCGAAAAATCAGACACATAATAAAAATAGAACCAGGGACAAAACCTGTGAGTAGAAAACCATACAGATATCCACATTAGAGACAATGCAGCAATTCACGTAATCATTGTCATCAAATAAGCTTTGAGAACAAAGCTTCCCTTAAGAGGAAGGCAGTGTAACAATAAAAAAATATTAAATATAATTAATATTAATTTATTATTATAGTCATGCCCTTTGGTGAAAAGGTGCAAGACAGGCTTATTTAAGCCCAAACAATTGTAATCATTATTCATCTCCTACATTACCTTATATACATTTTTCTACATTACGTTCCTTCTACACCCACTTTTCTCTTTCATGCTTAATGGTTATCTATTTTAGATACCAAATGATCATGAATATGGAGAATGTATATGTAGGATTTTCAAAAGAGTGAAGAAGAGACATAATGTCATAAACATATAGTCTTGTCCATATTTTTCTTCACAAACCTTGGGTTTACCCATCTTCATTTCAACACTTGATACCATGCAAAATTTCCTTGCCTCGACCATAGGTGATTGGCCAGCCTATGCCTACACAACTAAACTATGCCTCATCACTTAAGGTTTTCCCATAACCTTTCCTTAAGCCATAATATGTTAGATTGCAACCAAGTTCTTCTAACACTAGGTGCATGTCTAACTGTGACCTTTACAACATCCCAACAATACTTATTTGGTTAGCCAATTATCCAACAATCAAGTAACATAACATTGCAAGGCACATAACATTCATTCAAGTAAAAGAGACCATTCACACCAATATGGTTGGCACCCGATGCATGTGATTTAAACATTTTATAATAAAGAATGATTACAACAATTACGATACAACAAGGGGGTAAGCCTCAAAGGATGTGACTCATTTATAGAAGTACACAATAGACCAAGGGCCTCCAATAACTACCCAATTATCCTATTATGCATTTAAATAAGAGGTTGACTCACATGGATGTGTCAAATCTATGTTGTCTATAGTGTGGGAAAGTTTAAACCATTAAACACCTTTTCTGATTATGCTCCCTTGTCAAGGTTACTTGGGATTACGATGAATATTTATGCTAACAATATCTCCCTTGTCTCATTCCCAGTAACCTCTATGCTCTACCAAGGCTATAGGGTATCTAAAAAACCACCAAATCATGCATTAATACCAAATATATATTGGAATTGATTGGTTGTAGAATTCAACAACAGAAGCAAAGCAATGACAACCTTAAACATTCAATTTCACTTTAACATGTGAATGTAGTTCTATAATAACTTCAACCATGAATATGTAGATTATATATATAAACACAAACTAAATAAACTAGCAAATAATAAAATGCAAAAAAAAAATACAAAACATGGAATTTCATGACACAATCAAATTACTTATGTTTTGAGGAAAATAAACCTCCAACAGACTGCAAATGAAAGACGTTCCTCATAGCGTTAGGTTCTTCATCACCCTAAATATTTATATGACATGGTCCATCACTAATCTGAGATTATGAATCCACACAGTGACGTCCTAACATCTAGATCTATGTCCTCTTGCTCAACCCATAACCTAGAAAAACTCTCACAAGTAAGGAATCCCCTACAACTATTCCAATCAACCAATAATATTCCCCCTCAACCTATGCTACACTAGGAATGGGATCCCCTACAATGATAAACACTCACTTGGGTTATACCAATTCCCTTCTGATTCCTCAACATAGCTTGGTCATGGAGTCTCTAATGGGACTCAAAGGAGTCTTAGTTGTAGGACATATTCACCTTTGCCTCAACCATCGACCCAATTACCTACATGGTTCATAAGAATTTATATCTTTGTAACAGTTCATGAATCGGTTACAACAAATATTATGTCCATTTCCAAAATTGCAGTAAGTGAACAACCTAATCTCCCATCCTTTGATCTCATACAACAACAAAAATTATGCCTGCATGAATTCACAAGATTATATTTGCATGCCAATCATTCACCACATGTCTTCATGAGAATCCCATGCTCACATTTAGTCTCAAATCTTAGAATACCATAAAATAAAGGTTAATGAAAGAGTTTCAATAATCAAGGGGTTTAAGGACTTAGGTGAAGCAATTAACTTAGGTCTCTTCCTCTTAGACCCTCATTAAGCCTCATATAAGCCCCATTTCACTTTTCCCACTTATAGAATCATACCCATCTCTTTTTCAATTCTCCAATCACAGTTGTTAGGGATTTCATATATAATCAAGTGTACAATGACAACTCACATGTGCCATTGTCCTACATCCATCTTTTCATTACATTTACATTCATATTATGGGGCAAAAACTAGGGATATTACATTCCCCTCCCCCTTAAATCTACAATTTCCTTGGCGAATATTAACAATGAATAAAACAACGATATTTTAGATCAAAATTTAAAGAACATATACGGGTATTCTCATTGCTTCCTCAAGATCATAGTGGGTCCAATGGACTTTTACCTATTGTTATGTTCTTTAGCAACATGACCTTCTTGTCCAAGATGCATACCGGTTATACTTGAATATTCCCATCTAGATCCACCTTATACATACACAATATGGTCATATTCTCATAAAGTTATTGCATTCCTCCCCCCATTAGTTTTCATTTTTCCAATAATAAACCATGTCTTCATTCTTTGACTGCACCTATCACAATCATCAAGGAAAACATGCATGTGATTGCCATTTTTATGCAATAAGAATCCTATCCATAGGGATTTTTTTTCTTCCCAAATTCATAACTGAATCATTTGCATTCATAACATAATATCAAGTATGAAATAAGCCCAATACCTATCTACATGAATATATCTATACTTCACATGGTTTCCACGGGTAAGAGTTCAAGTCATTGTCCTTTCTGACACATTGTCCTTGCTCTAAACAACATGGCACATGAATCTCTCACAATAGATTCATTTAAATTTCCTTTTCCTTCTTGCATTCAACCTTCCACACCCAAGCATCCCCTTCTCTGCTAAAAAATCCTTTAGGCAATCCATCTTACCAAGGCTTTGATGTGCAAGAAGAGTGTCAACTTATATAGAGACTTATTTCCAAGCATCCAAATGGTTTCCTCTAATTAATCAATAACTTATGGTAATAATAAGGTTCCAGTTCCATTACAATGGCCTCGTTTTCGATTTTTTGAAAATACAATAGCCATGATTTTCCCTTACTTGGTAGATCCACCATTTGTATGTGCCATAAACATAAATGGGAAAATATTGTGAGTCATATCTCTATCTATCAACTAAATTTTGAAGTAATTATTACAACAATTAGATTCCAATTAATAAAGTTAGTTCCACAAATACTTATCCTTCAATTGTATAGGTAGTAGTCCCTATATTCATCATGGCCTAATTTTGCTTCCATATACAAGACACTCATTTCTATAGCTCTATTCTCATTACAAAACTTTCAGTAGTCCAATAAATATGACTAATTATGCCTATGGTCCTTTCATTGCATCCATGACAATCCTATGAAATGATCTCATAATTATAAAATACCAATAATTCCATCACTTCAATTGTAATCATTACTTGCAAAAAGATATGGAATAAGCATGCATTCACACACTGCAAGCTAATATATGTGCCATCAAATATGTGTGCACAACCAAAACGTTTACATAATCTATTTATATGCATCCACTCAATCCATCCTTGCATCAATTTAGGAATACCATATCCTCATGTCATGCATTCCACTTTGTTGAGTTGGAAATCGGAGGGGGGGAGCTTGTCTTTCGAGGGGAGCCTATTTTTGGGGGGGTGAGAATTGGGATTCTCAGATTATTGGTGGATGACACAAGATTTTGATGAAGCTTCTAGGTTTTTTGGTGGGAATCTCTTCTCCTTCTGTCTTATCCAACACATGGTGTTAAAGCATTCAAGAGTACTATTCTCCAAGGGCCCCATGGAAGATTTGGTGGATTATGGGGAGGGCGACCCTAGCCCATGATCAATCTTTTGGATGGAGGAGGAGGTAAGGAGAATCTACAAGATTTAAATAAATGTGCATTTGTGGAGGCACATGAAGATCATAGGCATTTATATTACTTAGTTCTCAATTATGCAGGTACTATGAAGAAGATACCTCAAGATTTCACGATTCAAAGAAGATACCTCAAGCGATGAGGAATATGAAGAACTCAATTCTTGAAGAGCCTCTTATCCAGCTTGAGCATTTGGATAAGAAATGATGTTGTTGTGAATGAAGAAGATGATGAAGCTGAAAGGAGTCTACCCACGAAACAAATAAAGATAAGTATTCAATTGTCATTTCATGATATTGTTTTGTTATGCATTTGTTTATATTTAGTTGATGTATTATGCATGATAGAATGCTTGCATTAATGACAATATACTACTAATATGCATTTGATGGGTAAGTAGCCCATGGTGTTATACAACTCTCCATTGATACTTATCTATAATAAAACCTCTTTGCTAACATATTGGATTAGTACACAATCTCAATGTTGTCCTGGTATAGATGGAAGGCATCTAGAAATTTTCCGTGAGATATGGATGAATGTTGTATTGGCTAAAATTGTTGCATGATCATATATTTATGCATAAGAATTTTTCATTATGAATATACCTTATGAAATGTTTCTAACCATACAACTGGTGCATATGAATTGGAGGAAAGATCGTGTACAATCACCTACAAGCAAAGAAGGTTGAGACTTGTTCCAAAGAACAAGTGACGACAGTTCGAGAAATAATCCAAGCTGAAGAATAATATGACGAATGCAGCGGCATCATTGATGAAGTAGCTAAGAAGAAAGGGAAGACCAGTTCAAGAAGAATGATGTCTAGGATGCACTATCGAGACCTAAAGGGAAGTTGGTAGTTCCATCATGCAGTAGATGGAAACATTGTGGGATACAAGGCAAGATTCGTAGCACGAGGCTTGTCACGAAAAGAAGGCATAGACTACAAAGAGAAATTTGCAGCCATTGGAAGTTAAGACACATGACAGGCAAACTCATGTGTGCAAATGAAAGAAGGCCTTGTACGAGCTCAGAAGGAACCCATGGGATAACACATACATGAGGATCTTGAAGATCACCTAGAGTGATGAAGATCTTAACCTTTGATGCAGGGTTGAAGATGAAAGCCTATAGAGGATGACAAGCTCACATATGCGTGCTAGAAGAATGTTTTCAAGATAAAGGATCTTGGTATCTAGTGACCTTAAATGGATACATAGAATATTAGAAGTAGAGGAAGCTACTTGTCACTCCAGTACAAAATTTTTCAGTGCATAAAGTATGAAAGGTAGAGGGATAATGATGCTCCGTTTCAGAGGGAGTAACTGTAAAAGATCCCGAGGTTCTACATGGTACGACAGGATGGATAGCTTACCGATGACTCTAGGATTTACTGAGAGTAAAGCAGATTCCAAACTTTTCTTCAAGGTTGAAGGTGGAAGACCAGTGATGCTCCTGTTATATGTCGATGACTTATTCTTGACAGAAAAGAGGAACTCATTAAAGTTGCAAGAAGGAGACTTGTTGTCGAGTTTGAGATGAAGGACTTGGATATGATGCACTACTTTCTAAGCATGGAGGTGTGGCAGAATGCGGATGGAATCTCCATGGGACAAGGGAAGTATGCAGTAGATATCCTAAAGAGGTTTAGGATGATGGACTGCAAGGCCATGACCACACCTATGGCATCGAAGCTGAAGCTATTGAGTGTTGCTTCATCAAAGATGGTTGATGCCATGATGTATCATCAGATGTTTGTTCCTTGATGTACCTAACAAATACGAGACTAGATATTTTCTTTGTTTTGAACACATTGAGACATGTTCACGTGATAGTTGCAAAGCATGCAGTGAGGTACCTGAAGGGTATAGTTGAGTATGGGCTCAAGTATTATATGAATCAGAAGATTAACCTAGAGGGTTATGTGGATTCATATTGAGCAGGCAGTGCCATTGATAGGAAGAGCACCTCGGGGTGCTGCTTCAGTATGGGATCAGGTGTGATCTCTTGGTTTAGTAGGAATCAATCCTACGTAGCACTAAGTACAGCCAAAGCAGAGTACCTCGCAGCTTGTTCGACTAGTTATGAGGCAGTATGGATCAGGAAGCTATTGTATGAGTTATTTAATCTCCCATTGGATGCTACCTGTGACAACCAGAGTTGTGTAAAGTTGTCTGAGAACCCGGTGTTACACAACAGGTCGAAGCACATCGAGATCAAATATCACTATATCAGGGATATGGTGCAGAGAGGAGCAGTGAAACTCTAGTATGTTGCGACGGACGAGCATATAACATATGTGTTAGCCAGGGCGAAGTTTGAGTACTTTAGAGAGAGGTTTGGTGTTCTTCAGATATAAGATACTTCGAGGAAGAAGTGATGGGACACATTTGCAGGAGCCATTCCAAGCATGATAGGAGGATCCTTCCCATGGCTATGGACGTAAGCATTGTGTGATGATCACTGGGATGATGCTTCAGTTTCTGCTATGATGATGATATGCATCAGGATGATGTTGTGATGAGTATTAGGATGATACTCTGTGGATATATTTTATAGATAAGCATGTAAAATATCCCGAGAGATCTGATAAGCTCTTTCGAGGTTTTGCTACAGGTTTTCCGTGGACAGTTTGTGCAGGTAGAATAGAAAAGATCTTGGGAGATCCTAGAGCCTGTGCTAGGATGCTCTTTCGAGGTTTTGCTACAGGTAGCATAGAAAATATCCTGGGAGATCCTATAGTCTATGCTAGGATGCTCTTTCGAGGTTTTGCTACTAGAGGCATGTAATCAGCCCTAGAGATCCTATAGGTTGAGCTATGTGCTCGTAAAAGGCCTGGGATTCTCTTTAGAGTTCTTGCAGGTTGCAAGACACTCTTTTAAGGCTTCGCCTGACCACATAGAAAAGATCCTAGGATATCCTATAGTCTGTGCTAGGATTCTCTTTCGAGGTTTTGCAGTGGTCGTCACATAGAAAAGATCCTGGGAGATCCTATAGTCTGTGCTAGGATGCTCTTTTGAGGTTTTGTGACGGTCACATGTAAAAGATCCTTGGAGATCCTATAGTCTCTACTAGGATGCTCTTTCAAGGTTTTGTTGACACACGTAATCAGTCCTGAGGATTTCACAGTATGGCCAAAGATGATGAATACCTACAGAAGCCATTCTCTGGGAGAATGAAGGCACTTGGTTAGTTACCAGGAAATTGATTCAGTCTAGGACTGAAGCTCAGCTTAGTGCTAAGAAGCCATTCTCTGGGAGAATGGAGGCACCTGGTCAGTTACCAGGAAATTGATTCAGTATAGGATTGAAGCTCAGCTTAGTGCCTAGAGGCCATTCTTTGGGAGAATGAAGGCACCTGGTTAGTTACCAGGAATTTGTTTCAGTCTGGGACTGACACTCAGCCTAGAGCTGAGAGCCATTATTTGAGAACGAAAGATGTAAGTGTTGGGCGGGCCATTCTGACATGGTTCTTGGATGTGTTCCTCTCATGGTTAGATATAAGTGTTGAAGAAGATGAAGACCTACCTGGAGGCTAGGCCTACAACCAACATGAAAAAGGGATGGCTCTATAGAACTTCTTGTGACGAGAAGAATGAAGAGATAGCACCATTTGATTGAGTTAGCGGAAGCAGTGATGATGATCTAGTGATTCTCCAGATCAAGTGATGATCCAGACTTGATGATGATCCATTGATGCTCCAGATCAAGTGATGATCCAGACTCGATGATGATCCAGTGATGATCCAAATCCAATGATGATCTAGACTTGATGAAGATGAATTGACGATGAAGATGACTTGATGATGATCCAGATGATACAGAGAAGAAGACTTGTGTTGATAAATTGTATCGAGAGAATACCTTCCTAGTTAAGAGGGAGTGTTGATGTATTTGTAACTTCAAAATGTATTCACTTGTATATCTTATGTACTGTACCCCGATGTTTATTCCGGGTAGTATCTATAATGTAATTGAGTAATTTCATGCCCCGATGTTCCAATCAAGAGATTCTATAATGTAAACAAGTCATGTAAAGTCATTGAGGTTAACCCTTCATTGTAAGTCAGGGCAATAGTCCCCACAATTGAGTCAAGGTTAACCCTCCTTGTTGATCGGCGGGCAAAGTCCCCATAGTTGTGGGGCACTAGGGTTATTAGACTCTCCTAGAGAAGTCATCCCTGGTAATTAATTGTTAAGTGAGGCCGACTTGTTGGAGTGGACATAAAGTGAACGGAATCATATAAATAGAAGTGAGGCTCTCCTCATTTCTACACATCACACACACACTCACTCATTGGGGAGCATGAGTGAGAGAGGAGAAGATCTCTCAAGTGAGAGAGAGAGAACAACTGTTGGAGATCATCTTTTCTGTCTTTGGGTTTTACTGCTACCATTGGTGCTCATTCTATCTCTGAGGAAGTTGCGGGGTTTTCTCCTTTATGGTTTCCCCAAGGAAAATTATTTGTGTCTCTTGTCTCTTTTGTTTATTGTTGTGCATGTTATTCTATCAAATAAGATCCTAAGATCATATTACTTAAATGATAAAAATCTAATACTATACCCTCATCAATGGATATCGATTTAAATTGGGTCTAGACAACATACTTCATCGATGCATACTTAAACATGAAAGAATTTCAATTAAAGAAGAAGCACATTATGAACCAACAGGAGGACACTTTCATGCCGACAGAACCGTATGGAAGATTTTACAAAGACTGTAAAGCACATGTGAAGGGATTATTTTGCGCCATTCCTATTATGTTATTTTCTTGGGTGGATGAAGCAAGGACATAATGGAAATATAATAAAATGGCATGCAAGATAAAAACTACACCAAGACCCTAGTTTACTGGATAAATTTGTGTGGAATTTTTTTTGAATATGGTACCAGGATCACATATATTTATGTAAAAATTATCAACTCAAATAGAAGGTCCATTTGGAACTGCACAATTCTCCTGTAGGAGGATATTCAGGGTTCTTGAAAACTTACCATAGGATCAAGAAGGAATTTTTTCTTGAAAGGTCTTAAAAATAATGTCCAAAATTTTGTGGTAGATGTAAAATTAAATGAAGCATAGGATCATCAAGCCTGCAAGATTCAAATGGAGAATTGTAGAAGAGAAAGAAGCAATTGATAAAATCAGATCAATGATCCATGGAAAATAAATAGCTCATGAGACCAATAATTGGAATAAACGATATATTTCCAGTAACTAGTATTAATCCATATCTTCAGCAAATAATATGTAATACAATGTTTATACATATAGGAGAGTTCGAATGCATAAAGAGGTAGTTGAATCTACCAACCTGGACTATCTCAGGATCTAACTCAATGTGGGAAAATCACCACTAGAGATAACTAGTGCAATTCCGAATCATTAAAACAGTTCACAACTAGTTAACTGATGTGGGTAGGTGAGAAAATTCTCCCTACCTCCCTTAAATCATGAAAATTGGCACTAGGATGACTAAGAGTGATCTAACTCATGAGAATAAGAGCATAACTGAACATAACTGGTCACCGACTAGGGTCAACTGATGGACACTGCTGGTGGAACTCAAAGTGGGTTCATAAATTATAGGGATTGGTCCCTAGGGCACCTAAACTCATGCAAACATGTGCAGTAAGTGGCAAGTGTCCCCTAGGTGTGTCCCCCATGCACTAGTGAAGTAATGATGACTTCTTAATCTAGGAAAATGTCAAATAGACTATGTTGTCAAATGAAATGGTCAAAGGTAGTATTAATAATCCTAACAGTAGAATGTTTAGTTTCCCAACCAAATAAGGTAGAGGTAATCAAGACACCAGGTAATTTTTGGAAGGAAATATTTTCAAGTTTGGGCACTCAATTGCATCGTAGCTCCTAATTTACATCCTTAATATGATGGGAAAACTAAGATTGTGAATACATTCCTAGAAGGGTAACTTTGTTGATAAAAAACACAATGGGTCAAGTGGTTTCCATTAGTAGAATGGTGGTACAACACATCTTTCCATACTTCATAAAAAATGTCACCATTTATGGCACTTTATGGATGCCATCCTCCTTTCATCACATCATCCTTAAAAGAGAAAGATAAGGTTCAAGTATCAGAGGATCAAATAGAGAACCAACAAGAGTTTCTAAAGAAAACATGGCTATAACACAAATAACATGAAACAACAAGCAAATCAACATCTAGATTTGAAGAAGGGGTTTAGGTATTTTTTTAGGGATATTTTTTATGTTACAATCATACAAATAAGTGTCCCTCAAGTAGAAAAGGAAGGACAATAAATTAGCACCCAAGTTCTATGGTCCCTTTAAGTTGTTGTAAAAGATTAGAATATGAATTACAAATTAGAGTTACCTCCATATTCATGTGTACATCCATTCTTTCATGTTTCTTTCCTATAAAAGGTAGTTAATGACAAGAACCCGATCTATACTATTTTACCAGAGATTGGTGAAGAAGAGAAATTGATAATAGACCCTAAAACAATCTTTGACACAAGGATTGAACAACTATGAAATCGAGAAATTAATGTGTTCCTCGTCAAGTGGAAGAACTTTCCAATACTGAGAGGAAACATGGTAAGATGATTTATTCATGAAGAAACATCCAGAGTTAATCAAGTGTTGAGGACAACACTTGTTTAAAGGGGAGGGGTATGTTAAACCCCATATATTGTGGCATTACATTTCTATTAATATATACCAAAGAGACCTAGTTTAGGGATAAGTTCATCTTGTCTTGCACATTTGATACATTGTATAAGGAGGTTTCCCCATCAAAGAGGCTTCTTGTTCATCTCTTTAATTTGTTCTAAAGGTATGGGGTTACTTATTCTTTTATTTTTAGTCTCTTTTGGAAATTTGGTGCTTAATTTTTTTTTCCTAACAAGGAAGATGTTAATGGAAATGTGTTCTAGGAACTCTCAATATGTTCACCACCTAAATGAGTTGTTATTTACAAAGGTAGTAGCCTCTTCTACTAAAACAAATTTGTTTTTCAAATGGAGGAATCAATCAAGAAAAAAGTTTCCATTCATCTAAGTCCTCACCAACATTGATTAGTTTCTTGGAATCTTCATCTTCATCAACATCATCAAACGACAAAGGGGCACGATCAACATGTTATGGTCGATATCGTAAATTACTTCAATTTAGAATACTTGTTCTAGTTGAAAAAACTATATTTACGAAAATGTTATAGATGGTTTGTAGAAAAGTAAGTCTTTCCAACAAAATGCCTCAAAATCAACATCATTTTATTTTGGAACATAATAAAAAAATGGCCAAACTCGAAGAATGACATGGACATCTCTAGAATTCACTTGATCTTTCTTATGATGGCAATCATAGCTCCAACTTCGTGTTATATCTATCAAACAAAAATGCTCAAGAAAATCAGGTTGGTTTTGATATATCAACAAAACCATACTACACCAAAAATTCATGAGGTCCTATTCAAGAAATACCCTTTCTCTGATACTTTAGGAAACAAAATTACTATTACAACCTAGGAGTTATATCTTTAGTAACATATCATAAGGTTCTTGTGCTCCTATGTCACTTGGAAGCATTGAATATCAATGGGGATGAGTTTGTATGTTCGCAAGACAACTTTTGGTTCTATTAATGATGCTTAAAGGATTATAAGATTTTTCACAACTCAAATGCTTTTATAAGGCTTGTACAATACGATATTACACAATAATCCTAGGGGAAAGTGTGCATTATTGGCTCGTATGTGTGGTTCTTATTTTATAAGTGGGGCATATTAGGTCTCTTGCAGTTTTCAAGATGAATACATACGAAATTAAGAAAATAACCAGATTAGAACTACAAAACTATGAAGTTTTATCTATGTGGATATTATTGGTGTGGGGAGATGAAGTCATTGGGTGAAGGCTGAACGAACAATTAATTTAAATATGCATGCTTAACCATTATGATTCCATAATAGAGGTAAGCCAACAAACAATGTACACAACATATACAAAATTCAAGTGTAATAAATAATCGGGTTACCTCATGTACATAGTTACTCAAAATTTAAACTTGATTCAAATATTAATAAGGCCCAGTTGTATGAGAAGATTCAGGTTGGGCATGAGACGATAATATCTCGGAGTGGAGATCCACAAAAGAGAAGGAAGGCCAAGCACATGACTGAGCTTGGTATGAGTTGGCTCCCAACCATCGTTGTTAACTTGAGGGACTTTGACAATGCTCAAGGGAGGTTGTAATTCTGGTTTAGGGTCCAACTGAGAGGGTTGGGACAAACGAGCAAGGTCACAAAGGAATAAATGGTCTATTTGGTCTATTTAAACAAATTCATTAGAATCAACCTTTAATATTCACATAAAAAAATCATAAATTTGTTGACTGTTTTTATTTTTTAATATTTGTAACACTTGGTTTTGACCCTATGGTATTAAATTGCATATGATGTAAATATCATATTAAATCGTGGTGTGGAGCTCAAGGCAAAGGCCTCACCATGGATTTAGTGTTTTATGTTACGGTGATTAAAATCGATGTCGATGGTTTATGAGCTAGCCAGGCACAATATGTTTGAGACATCATGCAAAATGCAAATTAATAAAAATACCACAACTAGCTATGCGCCGCAACGTTAAATTGATGGGGGCATGATTTCACAAGGAATAGGGAGGGGGAAATATCCAAACCTTTGGGCCAATTGGGGAAAAGCCAAATGTCAAAGGGAAAACCCATAGAGTGGTCAACTACCCTTTTTTTCTTTTATGCCCAGTCATCTAAAGTTGGTGAAGGAAGTTATTGCCTTGGGATGGGAAAGGTATGGAGGTCAAATTCGAATTTCGGAAGTCACCCATTTTTGGAAAGTGTGTTTTTGACTTGTGGGGTAAGAAAATGATTGGAAATGCATGCCCAAGCCATTATGCACCCATGCCTTTCATTTTCCTCACCCATTCCCATTCACGTGGAGGCTCTCTCACGTAGGGGAAGCTGGGAGAGCTCTCTCTCACCCTTCCTCATGGATTTTTGGTCTCTCTCACACAACATGAAGAAGACGGAGCTCTCTCCCTCACGTTTTGGTGTCGTTTCTATATTTCTACATGCCCGGAAATTGGTTTGGGGTCTTGCTGAGTGAATGTGGAGCAAGGATGGATGATTTGGGGGTTTCTAAGGGCTGCTTTTGTCCTCCTCACACAGCAGGAGCTTGCTAAGTAATTACCTCCATGTTTTTTTGTTGTTTCTCTAGTTTTTCATACCCAGATTTTTGTTTTTGAAGTTGTGCAGTGAATGGGAAAAGGAGACCCACGATTTGGGAATGGATGGGGGTCATTTTAGCCTCTACAATGCCCAAAAACATTTGTGAGATCGGATTTTAGTCACAAGGTGTTTTTCCCTAATTTTACCATTTTGTTCTTGGTTGCAAACCCATTTTTGGTTATGCTCAGTGGTTGGGGGGGATAGAACCACGATTTTGGGGTTATGGTGGTCGTTGTTGCCCACATAAGGCCATAGACGTCTCTAAAAATTGAAATTTCTATTAGAGGGTTGTTTTACCCTTGTTTCCTTTTCGTTTTGGATTCTAGGACGTTTTTGTCCATACCCAGCAATTGTATTTTTGTTGTGAAGTGCATGCTGGTGCTTGCTTGGCTGAGTAAGTCCAAGAGACCCACATGTTAAAGGGTATAACAATGTTTCGGTGTGATTGTTGAATTGGTTGAGTAAGTCCAAGGAACCCGTACGCTATTGGCTTGTTTCCCTAGCAGCTTGATAAACCCAAATGTAGTTTTGGCTTGGCTAGGTTTTGATATGTATTTGGCTATGTGTGTAAGCATGATGTTCCTTAGTTCCTTGTGGAATCATGCCCGGCTCAGGGGTGGCAGTGATGCTGAGAGTTTGACGAGTATACTGGCCTATGGTTGGGTGGAACGTTGCAGCGACGTAGCTAGTTGCGGGACAACGCAATCACAAGACAAGTATTTACTTCTATTCTTGTTTACTTACCTTTGCATCTGTATTTATTTTAATAAATTATGATGAACACATGGAATGCTTATATGGATGATTTGCTTCTACTATATAAATGCAATTGTTATGCATCTATGTATGTTTTTAATCCAATACATTTTTATGTTTATGTTAATGGGCCTAGTTCGCCCATTTGACAACAACAGTATATGAATCGCATTCTCTTCATCGTCGAGATGAGAGGTGAGGATGTGAAAATATTAAACTCTATTTATATTAAATATAACATATCATTTTTTCTAAGTAATTTTATTAATGTTAATATAGATTGCAACAACATATTTCCCTATCTTTGCAAGATCCAAGAGCACTTTAACAACATATCACCATAGTAAGATCCCATATACTAAAATGCAAGAGTAAAACAACAAACCATTTGAAAAATTAAATATGTAACATACTCTATAATAAAGATATATTATATCTTGAGAAATAATCCGTTGATTCTATGGCCATGCTTATGGTGAGTTCGTCGTCCGGGAGATGGCTGGAGAGCTGGAGAGTAGTTTGTAGGCGGAGCCGGGTTTGCTGACGGTCTCTTTGGCTCTAGTATGTTATGGCCATGCTTATGGTGAGTTCGTCATCTTCTCTGGTTTTTAGGCTGGTCACAACCATTCTCTTGCCTGTTTGTTTGGAATTTTCTGGGCTCTGGGTTTTTGTTTGGTATTCTCTGTGCTTCTCTCCTGGGATGGCGTGGTCTCATTTTCTGTGGTTTATTCGGCTGGGCTTTCCCTATTGTGTTACTTGCTTTGGGCCTTAGCTGTTATATCTACTAGGGTTCTGGACTTGACCCATGATTTTTGGTATGTTGTCTTATCTGCCCTTTCTCTTATCTCCCTTCTTATGGAAACCGACGACTGGAGTCCCTCCTCTTAGCAGAGGACTAGTACCAACCAGTTACAAAAAAGTGGGAATCTTTGTGGCACCAATTAGTCGGTTTTCGGTTTACCTGTATTTCTGCTAGGTTTTGCTGGCACTCAGCTTTGCACTAGGCCCGCAATTTCTTGACAGGTTTGAGGTTTCCCTCTACGTCGTTTTGTGTTCACCACCTTTGTGGTTTTCGTGATTTTGGGTTGAACTTTGTGTTATTATTCCGGTAGTTTCATGCGCTTTTTGCACACGCTTGGGTTTGTGTTTGACCCTGGGTCTCCTTACCTATGCCCATAAACCCTTAGGTCTCCACTCCTCGCTGGGGTTTCTGGTCCTGCAGTGTTTCCTTCCTACTTGAACCCTAACCAAGGGTTTATTGATTATTTTCATGGGTTTTCTGCTCTGTTAACTTCTGGGGTTTGGTTTTGTTGTTTGTTTTGTCTGTACTCCATGTCGGAAGATTTAGCCATGGCAACCCATCCCTTGTCGAATGTTACCTGTGCCCGTTCACGTCGTCGCCAGAAAGCAAAAGCACATAAGGCTTTGGAGGGGAAGCTACGTTTTGTTGTGGGGGGTGATGTCTATATGGAAAGGGTCGAAGCTTTATGTTCGCGTGCTCTTATTGGAACACTTGAATACTGCCAAATGGATAAAAAGGCCTGGGTTTCTTAGGCCTATGAACATTGGAATCCATTCCTCTCTTATGTGCCTATGATCAGCTTATTGGCACGGGGCTGGATTGTTTTCATTTTCATGGAAGACTCCCATGCTTCAACTGTTCTAAACTCTCTTTGGCACATTAGAGTTGGGTCTCTGGTCCTAGATCGATGGCATGTCAATTTTGACCCCCTCAGGGAGCGTGTAAAAAAAGTCACTTATGGGTATTGCTCCCAGGCCTTCCTTTTCCTCTTTGGAACCGTTCCTTGCTGGAGGGAATTGGTAATATCATCGGACATTTTGTGGCTGTGGAGGAATATTTCATGAATACTTTTGATAAAAGGATGGCTAGAATCCTTGTGGAAATGGACATCTCGAAGGGGCTGCCGGCTGATGTTGATATTCTTTGCCTTGAACGCTTGTTCTCTCAGCGACTTGACTACCTGAATATTCCCTTCAGATGCAACCGATGCAAGGATATTGGTCACCTTTGTAGAGAATGCCCTGTCCTCTGTCGGGGTACATCTCACTCGTTGACGCATCGTTGCCCTATGGTACGTGGTACACCCCCTACTATTCAGGATGAACCCTCGGAAAGGACTTCTTCTCCCTCTATTGTCCCTCCAGCACCAGGTATTTATCATAATGCTTGTTCATTTTTTGATGATGCCTCTAAACAAGAACTCTCTCTTTTGGATTCAGTGGATGGTTTTATTTCCCTTCCCTCATCAGTTGAGGAATCTGTTCCTCCTATGTTGAGCTCTGATTCGGGTTCAAGTGATGTGGTTACCCTCCCTGTGGAGCAGCCCCCATCCACTTGTTTGCCCTCGTCATCCCCCTCCTTGGAACCTAAGATTCTCCCTCCATCTATTTTCTTGGACTCTGATTTCCCTCCTTTGATTTGTCCTTGTCCATATGTTAATTCTTCTTCCCCAGTCCTGTTTCCTCGCCTCGTTTGTAGGTCCCTCATTACACAAGTCTCTGGAAATTTTTACTATAAAAACCCCTCTCTCTCCTTTGGTCTTACCCTTAGACTCCATCCGATTCGAAAATGTTACTATCTGAAAGAAAAAAAAGTCCCTTCTGAGTCTCCAGTTCTTGTTTCAACACCTTATACCCCTTTGTCTACTAGGCTCAAAAATGCGGATCAACACCAATCTACTTCTCCCCACAGTGTTCTTAGAGCTATGACCCCTCCTCAGAGTGGTTCTTGATGCGCATTCTCTCTCTAAATGTTAGAGGCTTGGGGGGCTTAACTAAACAAAAAAGCCTTCGCTATCTTTTCTCTTCTCTTTCGCCTAATATTATTCTTCTACAAGAAACTATGAAGAGTTCTTATCTTGCCTTACTTGCCTTCTCCAAACTATGTCCTGGTTGGGAGTTTTGTGCCATCAGCTCTTCTGGCCCCTTGAGGGGCATTCTCTTAGGTTGGAACCCACATATTGTCAAATATAAAGCCTTTCGTACTGTGGCTGGGATCCTCCTCAAGGCACAGTTCAGGGGGTCATCTATCTCTCTATCCATCCTTAATTGTTATGGTCCCTATCACCATAGGGATGCTTTCTGGAATTCGGTGGCTAGGGGTGGTCTTCTCTCTCTTCCTAACCTAATTCTTGCGGGTGATATAAACCTTACTTTGAATGGGTCTGAGATCTGGGGTTCTAAGGCATAACTTGATCCCTTAGGTCCATATTTTACTAAACTCTTTTTGGATCATCATTTGGCGGATGTGGCACCTTCATGTGCTGGGCCAACCTGGCATAATGGAAGGATGGGGGATGAAGGTATTTGTAAAAGGCTAGATATATTTTTGCTCTATTTTAACCTTGTTAACCTTCTAGCCAGACATAGGGTCTGGGCTCATCACTCTGGGATATCTGATCAATACCCGGTTCTTTTAGAATGGATTGATCATCCTGTCTCATGTCCTTTGCCATTTAAGTTCAATCACTCATGGTTGTCAAATGAGGACTTTGTCCAGATGATTCGATCAGAATGGCCACTTATTTCTTCTGGAAGCTCGACGGATGCTATGGAAGACCTCTCTACCAAATTTCGTTTACTAAAAGGTAAAGTAAAAGACTGGACGAGGACCAAATCCATGGAGATGAAAGATAAATCCATACTTCTTGAGGATGAAATAAATAGTCTACTCAAATCCTTGACTTCTGGTATTCTGGGTGCCCAAGATCAGTCTAGACTTATAGCACTTAGGCTAGAGTTAAAGAGATGGTTGGACCATGAATTGCTATCTACAAGATTACAAAGCAGAGTTACTTGGGCATTACAGGGTGATGCCAATACTAAATTGTTCCATGCGATAGCTTCGGCTAGAAAAAACCATAATGCTATCTGGGGTCTTGAAGATGAGGAGGGAAAACAAGTCGTTGATGACTTGGGTATAAAGGCCTGAGGGGTTTGGTATTTCAAGAATATCTTTACAGATGACAATTTGACCAAAATTGATACACAACTTAATGTTATTTGTTTATTTCCCTCTTTCATCAGCCCTGAGGAGAAGGTGTCTTTTACACACTAGATCACAATGGCAGAAGTTGAGGAAGCCCTTAAATCTTTCAAAAAAGACAAGTCTCCGGGGCCTGATGGTTGGCCAGTTGAATTCTATCTGGCTTTTTTTGACATTTTGGGGCCTGAACTTGTTAGAGTGGTGGAATCATCTAGGAGGGAAGGTAGGGTGGCTCCCTCTATGAACTCCACTTTCATTGCACTTATTCCCAAGAAGGAAAAACCTATCTCCTTTGCTAATTTTCGCCCCATTTCCCTCTGCAACTTGGTCTACAAACTAATTTCTAAAGTAGTTGCTTTGAGACTTAAGCCCTTTTTGGACAAGTTCATTTCTCCTCAGCAATTTGGTTTTTTAAGAACCGACAAATTACTGAGCCTCTGGCTATTATTCAAGAAGTTCTCCACACAGTCAAAACAAAAAATAGATGTGCACTTATTTTAAAACTGGATCTTATAAAAGCTTTTGACTGTGTGAACTGGACTTTTCTCAGACTCATTCTACTTCAAATTGGGGTCCCTTTGGTAGGTGTGAACTGGATTTTGGGTTGTCTATCATCGACAAATTTTGCTCTTCTTGTTAATGGTTCTCCTTTCAGTGTTTTTACTACCACCCTAGCATCAGGAAGGGATTCCCTTTATCCCTGTTACTGTTTATCTTGGTTATTGAAGGGCTTAGTCTACTTATCAAGGATGCACAATCTAATGGTAAGATTAGGGGCATTAAAATCTCCCCTCAGCTCTCACTTACACATCTACTTTTTGTGGACGACGTGATCATGTTTGGTTTTGGAACATTTGAGGAATGGGTTGCTTTTAAGGTTATCTTGGACACTTTCTGTGATGCCTATGGTATGCTAATTAATATGGAAAAATCTTGCTTCCTCCACAATGATTTGGATGTTGATACTCTGAACAGGATCTCTGGGGTCTTCCCTTATAAATTTGAGCACATTAACATGGGTTTCAATTATCTTGGTTATTTTATAAAACCCCTGGGGTACTTGGTAAAGGATTGGCACTGGATCCTTAAAAAATTTGAGAACAGAATTCATCACTGGACCTTTCGTCTTTTATCCATTGGTGGCAGACTAGTTTTGATCAAAGCAGTGCTCACCAGCTTACCGGTTTATTGGATGGCCCTGGTACCGGTTCCTCAGTCCATTCTCGATAAGCTCAGAAGTATGATATTCTCTTTTCTGTGGGGTTCTTTTGTGAAAAATAAAAAATACCATCTTGCAGATTGGCATTCTCTGTCGCTCCCGACTCCTCTGGGTGGCTGGAGTATTAAACAGTTGTGTTGGTTCAGCCTCTCTCTGCATCTTAAAAGTTTTTGGCAGGAAATAAATGGTAACGGTATTTGGTTTAAATTATTGACAGTTAAGTATTTGAAAAGACTTCCATTGGCATCCTCGCTTCGTAAGAAATCCTTTACATCCAGAGGAGCTTCAGTGATCTGGAAAGGCTTTCTTCATACTCTACCTTGGCTGGGAGGTGGACTCATATGGAAGGTTGGTAATGGGAGGGCCATTCGACTGGGACTGGATCTGATCGTTGGCCAGGGATCAACATTCTTGCTCCCACTCGACCTTTGTGAATACTTGGAGGATTATGGAATATGTACGCTGGATCAAGCCAGAAATCTTACCACATACACTCATAATTACTGGTTTTCGGCAGCAGACTTAGATTTGGAAGGTGATTGGAAGACTCTATGGGAAAATTACACAGTTGGGATGGAGTATGGAAGGATTCGTCTTTCTGAACATTGTGATTCTTTATTATGGTCTCATAATCAATATGTAGGTGTTCTTACTGCTGCACAGGGTTATGAGTGTATTGTCTCTTCTTTATGCTCAATGGGACAGTCTCCAATACTAGATTTGCTCTGGAATCTAAATATCCCAAAAAAAATCTGCTGCTTTATATGGTTGATTGTAAGGAATCGTATTTTGACCTGGGATCAACTCCAACGTCATGGTAGAGAGGGCCCGAGTCTGTGTGTTCTCTGCTGTAAGGGAGAAGATACTTCTCAGCATCTCTTCATTGACTGTTCCTTCTCCAGAAGAATTTACTCCTTTTTTGAAGACCATTTTAAGATCCCCCTTTCCTAGCAATGTACTGTCATTTCCTTTTTGGATTCTTGGTTTAGAGGAAGCTCTGTTAGCTCACATTTCAGATATTTCCCTCTATTCTTTTTTCTGGTGTATCTGGAAACAAAGGAATCGATGCATTTTTGACAATAAACAGCCCTCTGCATATGCTCTCCTAAAGCAGATTGAGGACCTCATTCATTTGTATCTGGTCCCACAAAAAAAGAGAAGTATTAGGGTTGCTGGTCCGGGTCCTCAAATCAGTTACCCATGTGGCTTTTTTGATGGGGCTGCTGCAGAGAATATTGGTGGTGCTGGATTTGTGATTCTTCTGAATGCTTCTTACTCCATCAATTTTTCTTTGGGTTGTGGTAGTAGTACAAACACCAGATCTGAGCTACTGGCCTTGTGGGCCATTCTTATGGTGAGCAATTAGATGGGGATCCCACTTATTACTATTTTTGGTGACTCTCTCGTCATTATCTCCTGGGTCAACAGATTAGCAACACTTAATGTCCCATCTCTGAGTCATTGGTGTGATGAGATTCTTTCTTTGCTGCAATATGTCCCATCGGTGACAATTAAACACATTTATCGTGAGCATAACCAGTAGGCTGATGGTCTCTCCAAGTAGGCTTTGTTGTTGGACCCAAGTTTCGGGAACTTTACTGAATCTTTGGATGGTGTGATCACTGATCATGGGAATTTTAAACTTTTCTAGTTTGTGCCAAGCAATATGCTCTTGTTTATTTTGGCACTATTTTTGGGTGTTGACATGAATTGGTTCCTAGCTGACATTGAAGAGACTCTCGGCCTTCTTGTTTTGCTCAGGACTAGTTTGTTTGATGGTCTTCCTCTATCTTTTTTACAGCATATTCTGACTTGTATATCAGGAATGATGAGAAAGTCTGTCCAAGACAGACTTCATGCTTCTCTGTCTCTTTGATTTTGGTTGTTTGGATGTGTCACTGATCTTTTAAGTTATTAGTGGGATCCCCATATTAGTATGCTCATGTAAAAGCTTGAAAGCCCTCTGTTGGCTATATGTATATGATGTCCTTTGATTCAAATATGAATAAAAAGGTCTAATATTTTTTTTTTTTGAAAAAATATATATATATATATATATATATGGTATTTGCAAATATTACGGATGTATAAACAAAAAAGGGTCTATCATATATAGACACTAAAACTATCTATTATATGTTATTTATTAATTTCGAAAAGGTAAATCACTTCAAACATCTCGAGTTGTGTGGTGTTATATTGATTGTGTATAATAAATCTGACACATTATTTATATTTTATAATAAATAGGTTTATAAAATTTATTGATTAAATATTTTATCCATTTTTTTATCGACTAACTTAATATTTCTTAGAAATAGATGAATGAAAATGTCAATTAAAATTAGGGGATCTTGGACTTGAATTAGGTTGATGTTTGAATATTTTAACTTAACTATATTCATTAGAGAGTGTGGTTTCTTCAATCCCCTCAAATAGCATGGTTTGTATCACTACTTTCATGAATCCTAGGTGGCATTTTTTTTTTACTCACACGAATGTTTAGGTGATTATGCATTTGTGAAATAATTACTTCTTTAAATGGTGTTTGAGCTTATGTTTAGGTGATTATGTATTTGTGAAATAATTATTTTAAAATTTTTGAACTTTTGGGTCATCACATTTTCTTATAAATGTATGCTTAGATTAAAAAATCAAAACAAAAACTATATAATATAATCTCAATTTTAACAAAAATCTTATTAAAATGGATACTAGTGTTGTTATAGAAATACTTTGGCTTAAAAACAAAGAAACAACAATATTGATTCAATCCTTGCCCAAACCATGATTTCCCATGGGATTGAGATTGAAGCACCACCTTCTACCTCTTTCAAAATCATGACAATCATACCCAAAATAAATGGACATGCCTTCCTTTGTTAATAGATTTCTAATGGCAATGGCACCTCATACTTTTGGAATGGGTTTATTAGGATTTTTGAGTGGATTACCTGTCAATTGGGTTGGAGGGTGGGGAATGGACTTAAGATCAAGGTGGGGGTTGACCCTATTGCTGGGCTAAACTCGTTGCATCTTCTATCAGAGGAACTCAGAGTTTATCTTCATGATTTGGGGATCTCTTTCCTTACTCAAGCGCAAAATTTGGATGTGTGTGGTCTTGATGGTCCCAAGTGGTACTCTGCCATTGATCTGTTGTTGGGTGGTGAATGGGCTGCTCAATGGAGCTCCTATGTTAAGGGCCTGACCCATGGGGGTATTAGGATTGGGATTGCTAAGGATAAACTTCTATGGATGTATGATGAACAAAAGGGATCGGTGACTGCAAAAAAAGCTTATGATCTTATTGTTTCAAATAATAGAACTATTATGGAGAATAATATCATCTTGAAGATTTGGCACTTTAATATTCCCCATAATCTTAATTGCTTTATTTGGCTCATGTGTAATAAGAAAATCAATACCTGGGATATTTTGTGCAAGAAAGGCTGGTATGGTCCAAATAGGTGTTTTCTTTGTAGTGAGGAAGCTGAATCTGTTGATCATCTTTTTGTTGGCTGTCGATTTTTGAAGAAGTTGATTTTGGGTCTTAATAGTTTGTTCAAAGTGCATTTTCTTTGGAATGCCCCTGCTTTCATGGAAAATCTATCCAACTGGGTTTCTAAGGCTAGAGACTTTCGGTATCTGCCTCTTTTTCTTACTTGGAATATTTGGAAGCCTAGAAATTGTATGTTATTTGAAGAACGATGTCCCTTGATAGCTGGTCTCCTACATGTTATCATTGATGAGGTGAATACCTACAAACCTGTTATGAAGTATAGGATTAAAATCCGGAACGTAGGAAAGCCACCTGTTTCAAAATATCCCAGGATCTTTTTTGATGGAGCTGCTGCTAAAAATATAGGTGGAGCTGGTTTTTGTATATGGCTGAATGAGCATCATTTGTTTGAATTTAAACTTGGATGCGGAAGCAGAACTCTTAGCACGCTGGGCATCATTACGTGTAGCCAAGGATATTGGGTTGCCTTACCTACATATCTTTGGCGACTCCTCTGTGATTATAAAATGGGCAAAAAAGGAATCCACCTTGGACATGGTGAACTTGGAGGCTTGGTGCTACAACACCAGACTTTTTATGTCCTCTTTCACCTGGTTGGACCTCAGTCATGTTTATAGGGAACATAACAAGAGGGCAGACATCTTATCCAAGGAGGGGTTGCACTTGGCACCTGGCCATCTCTTACTGATTGAGTCTTATGATGATGAGATTATAGGGGAAGACTCTATACAGCTATTTTAGAATAAGCTCATTCTATTTCAGTTTTTGTCTCGTGGTTTCTTTGAGCTATATCTGGTTTTGTTGAGCAGCTATTACATGATATACAAGAGTTGCTACCCTACTTGGATAAGGTATTTGGGCTCTTGTTATATTCTTTAGGGACATGCTGTGACTAGTATTATTATTGCTCTCCTATGAGAGGATTATTGTGGTATTGATACCCAGATGCTTAGTGTATCTCTGGTATACTTGTTGTTTTATTGGATTAGTATGGATAGATATGATATGTAGTGATATCATATCTGATTTGCTTGCCCAAAAGAGATTGTATGTTTTTATGTTGATATACATGGTTCTTTTGATTCAATGAATACCAAAGAACTGATTTTTTCGACTGAAAAAAAAAAAGAAAAAAAAGAAAAAAAGAAGATTAAAAAGATTTCTACATAACACTATGCAATTCCATCACCCCCACTTTGCTAATATGCAATTCCATCACCCCCACTTTGCTAAGGTAAACAAGTACACATCCATAAGAAAATTTAAAAAGTCAACACTATTGACTTTTTGAATATTTCATGCCCTTAAAATTCCCTCGGCATAATTATTACAAAGCTCATTTCTGGCTTCAACTTTTCCATGCATGACTTTTAAGTAATTTTAAGCAAACATGACAACTCATTTCTAACTTCAATAGATCCATCTATGGATTTTATATTTTTCAAAAAATCACAAGAGCATGTTTCTTAGTTTTTGATATGACTAAAATAAGTTTGACTTTGGGCAAAGTATTTTGAAGTTAATAATATTGTGATGATTATATTTAAGAAAATAAATAAATGCATGTAACATCTGCCAAAGCAAATAATGTACAACATTTCTAACTTTCTATGCTCCATTACAACATTTCTAACTTTTATATACCATTTTGACATAAACGAGAAAAACAATGTACAACATTTCTAACTTTCTATGCTCAAATACAGTTTTTTTAACTTTCTATAAAATTTTGACATCGACAACAAAACAAAACAAAAAAAACATGTCCAAGATTTCTCACTTTCTATACTCCATCCAACACCCCCACAAGATATCTTAGACAAAGCGAATCTATGCATGTACCCCACAAGATTTCTAACATAGAGAATATTGTACACGTTATGCCCCCACAACATTTTTTCCAAAGTTGGCACAACATTTTCTCCGTGTATCCACTACATATTTTCCAACGTTGGCTTGATGTTGAGTAATGGATGCGTTTGGTCTTTCTTAGATCATGTCTCATAGATTTTTCATAAGGTGAGTTTAATTTTTAGATTTAGTTTTAATTTATTTATTTAAATAGTGAAAACCTTGAAAAAATAATTGCTTCATTAATTAACTTTTCCTTGTATAAAAATTTTAAAAACGACCATTTAGATATATATTAGAATATATAAAAAATACATTATTATTATCATTCAGTTTACCATTTGTCATATTTATATTAAAATCGCATAAACGTTAAAATATGAAAAAAAATCATTAAAGTGAAGCTAAGACGGGTTCCTGACTGAAAAGATTAGGTATTTTTCCTCCTTGCCCTCCTAACGTCAAGCAAGATGTTGTTGGTGCTGCCACTTAGATGTTGTTGGTCGCAATGGATATGTTCTAGCTACCTAGTTCCTTTAGTTTTAGTAACATACTTCACTTTACTAATAACCATTTTGTTGCCTTTACCTTACGTCAATTAGTGTTCCTCTTCTTATCCAAATTACTCTTTTTGTAGTGATAGAGGGACCTCGCCATGTGCAATGTTGGATCAACATCAGTGATCCTTCCTGAAACTATACATTCATGTCATCAAGCATCGTCATCAAGCCTTGGGCCACCACATTCAACTCTCCCACTCAACCATAGCTACCTCCTTATCATATAGTTTTTGGAAAAAAAACATTAAAGCATTGCGTTTATTGTTGTGCACCTTACCACTTATAACATATATATTATTAACACAATCATATTGGATCTATGCTATTATTAACAAGAGCCACGAGATGGCAATGTCACCAAAGTTGCTAACAACTATTATTAATAACAATATGATATTTTTGCCACAAAATTGTATTGGGAATAAAAAAATTTGCCACAAAATTTCTTAGCCATCCAACCCCAAGTTTCCTACCATCAATAAAATGATGAAATTTAAAATTTTATCATAATTTGATATACTATATAATTTTTTGCTTCTTTTAAATCAATTTGTCAAAGCATTTACTCAAGCGTACGAAACCGCATTTTTAGCCAGTTTTTCCTAAAAGCGTTGTAAATCGCATGAGATGACGAGACCATGTTGTTAACCATGTGGCATTGTTGGATGTTTCACATGAAAATAAACATTGGTAAAATCCTAAGCGTCGATAGAGTATAAAATGGTGTTGTTGGGTTAGCATGGCTGGATGATGTTGCTCTAAAACATCCAAGGATGACCATAACCCATTACAATCATCCATGGTCATTGAAGCATACATGCCCGCTAAGCCTAATTAACTATCGGCTAATCAGAGAACAACAATTATTATTATTACCACTAGAACACTTGTATAATTGTCAATAATTAGTTAGAATTTTGGAACAAAAGCAAAAGCGAGATGAAAGATATACAAAACACAGACAACCACTACATGACTACCCAACCATAGCCCCCACTCTTTTGCTAAATGTGAGTGTTTTGAACGTGTTGCATTCATGGGCGAGGCAGTATAATGATGAATTGAAGGAACTTCCCTAGATAAATCGTCTATTACATAACAAATAATGAAAGGCAACTCAACTCTGCCCATACTGATATGTTTATTATAGGTGCATCGTGGATGGAATCCTTTTGCATCACAAATTTGCAGTATATCAATCGAATGCTTTAAGGAGGCATAATAATCTGTGAGAACCATTCACGCATAAGAAAACGGGTCGGTTGGCCACCATATTATACGAACAAATCCCAAAATCCAGCTCAAACCCTAAGATGTATCAATTTTGCAAACGTCACTATAGAGAGGTGGCAATTCAAAACTATAACGCTTGATCCCAATGTTGACGTTAACGACTATAAACCAATATACATTCAAATAAACAATTTTTTTTTAAATAAAATAATATTAAAATCTTATTCCGCCAAAACTATAGAAACAAAAAATTGTCAAGTACGGCCAATTTAGTTAGAATGCACAATTCATAAATCTTCACCTTCGGTGACAAAAAAATGGTGGGAAATGGTATTGATGATTGAGACTTTTTTAGAATTTTTATCTATAATATTTGGTCAAATTGCAATTTTTGTTGCAAAAAATTGTTTTTTTAAATGCATAAATGAATTCAACACCCTCAAATACTCATATTGCATTTAGATTGTGCAATTTTAACAGCTTGTATTTTCGATTCTAAGAATTCTTCTCAATTTTTAAACAAGTTTTAGGGAAAAATGGTAAAAAAAAGTCCAAATTGTAGCATGTTTAGACTACTTCTATATCAACCACTTTAATTTTGTGGTTGTGTTAGTCGTTGACCAACATGCATGGGGAGAATTCGCAAATTTGAGAATAAAATTATCAATATATAAATAATATTCAAATCCATGATATTTTACTATGGTTTACTATGTTTGACTATGATTTACCATGGTTAAGAATGTATGACTTTCGCTAACTATGTTTGACCATGGTTGACCATTATTGACTATGGTAGAGCATGATTAACTATTTGAGTATGATCAACCATTAGTTATGTGGTTGAACATGTTTGACTATGGTATACCCAATGGTTGACTATGTTTGATCCTTGTTGTCAAAAGTTGACCATGTTTGACTATTTGAGCATTGTTGACTATGGTCGACTATGTTCAACCATCACTAAGTAAGTTTTTCCAAGGTTGACTAGGTTTGATAATGTTCAACTATGGTTGACTATGGTGGATTACGTTGAACATATTTGAGAATCGTTCAACATGGTTACATATGGCTTTCCTTGGTTGTCTTTGTTTAACCATTTATGATTATGTTTCGCTATGGTTAACCATATTAAACTAGTGTTGTATGTTGTTGACAAAGGAAGAACATGTTTGAATATCTTTAACTGTCATAGAATTTGGGTCACCAAGGTTGACAGTGGTTGATATACTCTAGTTATGCTTCATTATGGTTGAATATGGGTGACTATGGGTGACAATTTTTTACTATGGTTGGCTTTGGCTGACCATAATTAAATATGGTTGAATAGGGATGACGATAATATTTGACCATGAGTTTTATATGGTTAAACATGGTTTACTATCGATTACCATGAATGACCACTTTTGGCCATGTTTGAGTATGGTCGACCATGTTTGAAATTGTTTTGCTATGGGCGACCATGTTTGATTCTGGTAGATCAATGTTTACAAAGTTTGGCTAGCGTTGAGCATCCATGACTATGGTTGACTCTGTTTGAATAGGGTTAACCATGTTTGGGCATAGTTTTCAAAGTTTGACTATGGTTGACCACATTGCACTATGGATCAAAATGTTAGAACATGGATGGGAATGGGTGAACATCTTTACTATGTTTGGTTTTGGTTGAGCATATTTGACAATGGTTTAACTATGGTTGACCATGTTTTAATATGGTTGAGCGTTTTTAACAATGCACCACCATAGTTGATTTTGGTTATTTCATAATGTGCCATTCATCAATAGTTATGTCCCATTACAAAACTCCTCAAAGGTTATGTCATGTTGCATCATTGAAGTAACACATCTATTTCTCAATGGGTGTTATTAACTACTACGATCAAACTAATCAACTAACTATCGTATTAACATTATTTCAAATGTCAAGGTTCTTTGCATCGAGAGAAGCGAGGTGCTTTCCAGCCCAGTATGGGAGAGATGTTGTCACATTTGTACGTGACACTCTAATAAAATAATAATAAATTTTATACCCAACATGTCGGCCTACACAAAATTTAAATTAATAATAAAAAATAAAAAATTTAATTATCCCCCAAAAACAATGTCCGTCGGATAAACAACCCAATATGGGGATATGTTCTAATGTTCATACCTAACAAAATAATAATAAATTAATTAATTAATTATTGACAAAATATGTTGAAACCATGTGTAAGGCCTCTTAAATAACCCATGGTTTTAGTGTACATGGTTTAGTAGGGCCTTGTAAATGGTTTTAAAACCATGTGCAAGGCCTCCTAAACAACCCATGGTTTTATTGTACATGGTTTAGTATGGCCTTGCAAATGGTTTTAAAACCATGTGGAAGGCATCATAAACAACCCATGGTTTTTAAAGTACATGGTTTAGGAGGGCCTTGCAAATGGTTTTAAAACCATGTGCAAAGCCTCCTAAACAACCCATGGTTTTATTATATATGGTTTAGGAGGGCCTTACACATGGTTTTAAAACCATGTATATGGTAGATGTTTTGAATACTAATATACTTTAATTTATTCAATAACTGAGAACCATATTAACATAATCCTAGATCTTACTTGAAGTTATATTTAGGATAGTATTAAAATGAGTGTAATCTTTAGGTTTGAAACAATTTAATGTTTTCATTTAGGATAGTATTACAAGGTTTTAAAATTATGGGACTATGAAATATAACTATTAAAATATGGTTTGTTAACAGTTAATCATTTATAATAATAATAAAATATTTAAAGAATTGTATATAAATAGTTTTTTTCAATTATATGTTAAATATGGTTTTTAAAATATAATTGAAAATATACTGAATTTATGGAATAGTATAATATTATAATGTTTTAATAGATATAATGTTTTAATAATTTGAATAGTAAAAATGTTTTAGAAAAATAAGGTTTTTAAAATATAATTGAAAATATAGTCTATTTATGGAATAGTATAATATTATAATGTTTTCAGAAATTTAATGTTTTAATAGTTATAATGATTTAATAATTTAAATAATAAAAAAGTTTTTAAATCACATTTTTTCCAAATATGTTTTAAATATTTTTTTTAATTATAATTGCAAATATAGTCAAATTGAAAAGTGTCATATTTGAAAATATATTGAATTTCAATAAGAGAATTCCATTAGCATTTCATTAACATGCACAGTGAGTTTTTTCTTTGCACAGGTTTCAGGGTATGGTGTATTAATATTAATGCATAAATTAGTAGCTACATTGATTGGTTCTAATGATGTATTAATACTTGGAGAGGTTTGCACCTAGAGAGTTTGATCCCTCTCGGTGCTTGATAGAGCCTAGGATTTGGATCTACGTTGGTTGTATAAACATAACTATTTACATTATAACAACATAGCTTTTGACTTTCTAAGTATAGTTTCCATGGTTCCATTTATGTTTCTCTAATATATTGTATAACCACAAGTTTACAATAAAAAATCCATCTACAACATAATGAATTCAATAATAATTTCAACAATTTAATCCAAACAACTTAATCAAATGTAACAACTTAATCCAAGCAAAGATAGTAAAATACCTTTAAATATTATTTGATCAAGTAGCTCATATCCTTAACAATATAATTCATTGCAATCATATAAGAGTCCAGTCCTTAACAACTTATTGAATTGGTTAAGTACTACCCAAACTAGGATTAATCCTCCCCTCCATCTAGTAGCTTATCTAGTTGTCCATCTCTAGCGAGCATATGGGTTTCATAGCCCTTGTGCCCATATCTCTAACTACAACAACCAGTAACAAATTTCAAAGATCCAGGTTCCACAATTCATTTCTCCTTCTCTCAATACTTTTTCCTTTCACAAAACCTTCTTTTCCTTAAAAGAATGAACCCTTCATCCTTCTCCAAAACACCTCTTTATGCTTTCCCCCACTCCCATCTCCTACTTAAATGAAATTAATTCCTAAATGAAATGTGGTTTCTCTTATAATAAAATGTAACTAAGTTCCAAAATAAAAGGTAAATCAATCCAGATGAAGGTTGATTCAAAATAATACTAATTCAACCTCGTACTATGAAGCGGTAAAATCCACTTTTAAGGTAAAACCCCAATGTAGATAGAATAAGTAATCCATAAATGGATAAGTAAGAATAATTGATAATGTGTAAGATGGTTAATAATTACAATTTCTTGGTCTTCTATAATCTTGTCTTGCACCTTTTCACCAAAGGGAATGACTATTGACTTTAACTATTCTTTACTAATAATAAATTAATATTAATTTATTATTATTCTATTGTTACAAGGTCTGCCTTTCGGGCTTTATGGCCACTCATTTTACTCTTTCATCCTTTTTTCACATGGCAGGTATAAGAATTTGAGGCTTTCTTTCCAATGTACATGGGCCCTCAATAGCCAATCATAAAAAATCCTTCTTATATTCATTATTTAACCTAAAGATGGTGGTAGGCCCATGTCCTTGGATCCTATGAGGGGACTTCAATTTGATTCGCATCCTGGAATAGAAGAAAGGGGGTATCCGATAGTTGGATTATAAGATGAAAGAAGTTCAGCAGGTCGCCATGACCCAAGGTTTCTCTAAGGAGCTGAGAGCACAAGAACATCATATTTTAAAAGGACTAAACCTCAAGGAACAACAGGAAGAGATTCTTTCGAAACAAAAATCAAGAAATTGTTGGCTAAAGGAAGGAGAGCGCAATACAAAATTCTTCCACAAAGCATCCATTCAACACCGACAAGGGAATCAGATGGTGCGTCTAAAGAGAACAGATGGTACCTATGCTGACACTTAAATAGAACTGGAATAGACCTTGAATGGGCTCTATGTCGACCTCCTAGAGGAACCTGATATCAATCGTCGGGAGGCGAAGGAACATGGGTTGAACCATATCCATAAGGTGATCAACGATATCCGTAAGGTGATCACGACCGATCACAACATTATGATAATGAAACCAATCGACATGGATGAATTAGAGGTAGCGGTTAAGAAAATGGCAATGGATAAAGCCCCAGAACCGAATGAGCTTACTACGAATTTCTTCCACTCCTGCTAGGATTGGCTGGAAGATGAAGTGTTGAAGTTAGTTGAGGACTCAAGGAGAATTGGAAGCATTTTGAAATCCTTCAATGCCACTTTCCTTTCGCTAATTTTGAAAGAAACAGGCACAGAAGATCCTGGAAAATTCAAACTGGTCGCCCTCTGCAAAGTCATCTACAAAGTTATAACCAAGGTAATAACAAATCAACAAAGACCCCTCCTACCCATACTAATATCCCTCGAGCAAGCAGGATTTGTAGAAGGACAAAAAATTATATACAACATCATTCTGGTTAACGAAACGATTCATTCCTTGAAGACTGATAAGATTCCAAGTATGCTTCTCAAATTGGATTTATCTAAAGATTACGACAAACACAATTGGACCTTCTTAGATGCAATACTAAGGACCTTTGGTTTTAATGAGAAATGGATCAAATGGGTAATGAGCCTTGTCTCGTTGGCCTTCTTCTCGATCCTGGTTAATGGAACTCCATCACAGCCATTCTCAGCCTTGAGAGGTATTTGGCAGGGGGGGCCTTATCGCCCTTCTTGTTCATTATTGTCGCGGAAGGACTTGGTCAAATGCTCAAAGCTATGCAACATAGAAACCAAATTCGGGGTCTTACCCTTAGTGATGGGATGGACCCTCAAACCCATCAACAATTTGTCGATGTGTTAATGGGATCCTCCGCGATCTAGGAAGCCAGAGGTATCAAAAAAGGGTTAGACACCTTTATGGAAGCTAGTAGGATGGAGATTAACAAAGACAAATCCCATGTCTATTTTTTCAATACACCAAGAGTCATTAGTAGGAATACTCTTCGAATTCAGAAATTCACAGAAGGTCACCTCCCATCCAAGTATCTAAGCGCTCCTTTGGCCGAATCATATATTCTCCAAATCTCATGGAAGGATATTCTAGACAAAATCAAGCGTAAGCTTGCAATGAACATTCAGAGCCCTCAATTTCCCAAGTCGTCTCATTCTGGTAAAGTCAGTGTTGCAAATAATACCCCTTGACCTCGTTTTTGTTCTGGCTGCTACAAAATTGGTAATCAAGAAAATTAGAAACATACAGAGGAAAATTTTGTGGGGAGGATCTCAAGGGAACCAGAAATGGGCCTTGTTTGAATGGGATACCTATGTACATCAAAGGAAGTAGGCGGGTTGGGACTACATTAACTGGTAAGCGTCAACTAGGTCATGGAGGCCAAAATTATGTGGTAGTGGATCACCCACACTAGGGATACTTGGGAAGTGTTATGGAACCACAAGTATTCCCCACACTAGCCTAAGCATAATCTCATCATGTACAAGGAAGACATATCGGGCTCTCATATATGGAAAGCGACGGAACTGAACTGAGGTTTAATTCAAAGGCATAGTTTCTAGGAGGTACGAGATGGTGAGTCAGCATCCTTCCTTAGGAATGCATGGCAACAATTACCCCGCCTGACTGATAGAGAAGATATACAAGACCTAAATTTGTATAATCAGAGCAGTCCTCTAGAACAGGTGCAAAACTTTTGGGAGCCCACGCAGGAAGGCATAAAATTCTGTCAATTGAAGCTCAAGATATGGTGGCAATCATGTTTCCCTGAAGAGAACCTAGACAAATTTTACGAGGAACTATGTGCTCGCAAGATTCCCAAGGTGGGTAGGTCAGTGTAGAACCTGCAAGAAGGAAGAGGAGAGACTCCTTGTATCTCATCATCTGATGAAGTAGGAGAATTATCTGAATGCTTCTTGCTGCTGTCAAACTCTGATCTGCAAACATAACCTGAAATGGAAAAGAGATCTGTGCATACTCCTTCCCAAAGAGTACAAAAAATAAGGCAATTTATTTCACACCCAATTCCCTGAATAGCTGCAAAATTGTGATGTGAATCACATGTACATCTTCCAATCTGTTGTAGCACCTATATAGATCTGATGTGAGGCTGATAAAACACTGATATATCAGAAACATTAGCGTATGGAACAGCAAGGACAAAGGCTTCAGTGGCTCCATGAGGATATAGGGCTAGACTAGGAAAAATATGAACAACTAGGGAAAACTGATAGGTGTAAAAATCTGAATGATGGATGGGCATAAGATCTGAACCATAAGTGTTTAGAATAGATCCAAACATGTTTAATATCAGTCCAAATATGACTAAAGACATGGATAACCAGCCAAAGAAGGATAGGAAAGACTTCAAACCATGCAAGATAAATATCACTGCATAAGAGACCAATGAGGAATCAACAGGTGATCTTGGGATTTGTATAGTCTTTGGATTATTCAGAGGTATGGTAGATGGTATGGATGGTGGTATTATATGTGTCATGACATGCATATCATCCTGCAAACAATCTTCTAAATCAGATATACAAGCTTGTGAGGAAGAGCTGCTCAAAGGTAAGTCAATATCTAGTGAAAAATCACAATTTTTGGGAGATGAATCTAGTAGACTGAGAGGAGGATCATCAAAGAAATATTCTGATATTTCTGATTCTGATATATCAGAGGATAAATCTATATCAGAGACATGAGAAAAGGAGAGAACTCTGGCACTCAAAGCATAAGTTATATCACCTTGGAACTGCGCAGTATGACAATGTTTTGAGGAATCAGCAGGCTTCTCTAGTTCATCTGGAACTTCGATCTTGTGCTTCTCAAGAAGCTGAGACATGATGTCCATCTTCTTCTTGAAACAATTCTTCTCTGAATGAAAACCCTTGCTGCAATAAGAACACTTGGATGTGCTCCCTTTCTTCTTAACTTTCTTCATTGAATCTTCATACTAATCTTCATCTTCACTTTCTGACTTTGGCTTCTTCACAATTTGCTTCTCTTTTGATTTGATTTTCTTGCTTCCTTGAGCCAAGAGAGCATGATACTTTCCCTTTGAAGAATTAAGGACACCCATATGGATCAATTTATCTTTCTCCTTTTTCA
>LPNX010086323.1:0-68031 GCA_001517045.1 Pseudotsuga menziesii | reverse complement strand
AAGGTGCCACCTAATTAAGCTAGTGGGTGAATAATTAATCAAATAATGATTAATTATTTTATCCTAAGTTGTGAGTGGGTTTAATATATTCCCACACCCCCTTATAAGTCTGACTTTATGATGGTATGACAAAAAAATATGGATGCATATGGATGCATATAGGGCCCAGCAACAAGGCTATGGTCACCCTTTTACAATTATTATGTCCAGAAAAGTGAGGAAAGAGGCAAAACCACATGGGGAAAATCCTCCCTCAAGATAGGACAAGGCACAAAATTTGAAATATGTATGTCTTCAAAATATCCTTATCTTCACTTGAATCAGCTGAGTGAACTTCTTCTGGATGGAAGACTTATTGAAGAAATCATGAACTCCATGATCATGTGCTGGAGTGTAGAACCTGCAAGAAGGAAGAGGAGAGACTCCTTGTATCTCATCATCTGATGAAGTAGGAGCATTATCTGAATGCTTCTTGCTGCTATCAAACTCTGATCTGCAAACATAACCTTAAATGGAAAAGAGATCTGTGCATACTCCTTCCCAAAGAGTACAAAAAATAAGGCAATTTATTTCACACCCAATTCCCCGAATAGCTGCAAAATTGTGATGTGAATCACATGTACATCTTCCAATCTGCTGTAGCACCTGTATAGATCTGATGTGAGGCTGATAAAAAACTGATATATCAGAAACATTAGCATATGGAACAGCAAGGACAAAGGATTCAGTTGCTCCATGAGGATATAGGGCTAGACTAGGAAAAATATGAACAACTGGGGAAAACTGATAGGTGTAAAAATCTGAATGATGGATGGGCATAAGATATGAACCGTAAGTGTTTAGAATAGATCCAAACATGTTTAATATCAGTCCAAATATGACTAAGGACATGGATAACCAGCCAAATAAGGATAGGAAAGACTTCAAACCATGCAAGATAAATATCACTGCATAAGAGACCAATGAGGAATCAGCAGGTGATCTTGGGATTTGTATAGTCTTTGGATTATTCAGAGGTATGGTAGATGGTATGGATGGTGGTATTATATGTGTCATGATACCATGTAGAAATAATAGATCAATTCTATGTGCAATGATGCTAAGAAGAAGCACAGGAAATAGATCTTGCTACTAAGAATTCTCACAAGCATACACAGGAAAAATAGAGAGAAGAAAAGAGACTGAATCACATGAATGAAGAGATGAATATTGGTGTGTATCCTTCCATTCAATAATTATGAATAATAGTGTACATAAATAGTGATTCCCTCATGGGAAAGTAGAATTGTATGGAAACAACTCATAAAGCTCAAAAAGGATGACTTACCCAAATATAGCAAACCCCCATAGGTGGATAAAGCACTTGCTAAATCTATCAAGGACCTCACGAGTTGGAAAAAGCATGAGTGAGTTGTCAAGGAGATGGAAATAACATGATAATCCTATAAAATGGAGAAAAACTAATGGAGGATGGGTTGGAAAAAAAAGCTCCTAGTTTCCTAGTTGACTAGCTTTTATAGAAAAGCAGGAAAAAGCAGAAAAAGCAGAAAAAAGCAGAATCTGCTATAAAGTCCTGTATACTAATTCTGGATCAACCCAGAATCAGAAATAAAATATTCCTAGGATATAGATGGCATGTATTGACTTTAAGGTGCAAGTGGATGCCAACTAATTAAGCTAGTGGGTGAATAATTAATCAAATAATGATTAATTATTTTATCCTAAGTTGTGAGTGGGTTTAATATATTCCAACACCCCCCTATAAGTCTGACTTTATGATGGTATGACAAAAAATATGGATGCATATAGGGCCCGGCAACAAGGCTATGGTCACCCTTTAACAATTATTATGTCCAGAAAAGTGAGGAAAGAGGCAAAACCACATGGGGAAAATCCTCCCTCAGGATAGGACAAGGCACAGAATATGAAATATGTCTTCAACATATCTTCATCTTCACTTTAATGAGCTGACTGAACTGCTTCTGGATGAAGGACTTGCCGAAGAAATCATGAACTCCATGATCATGCGCTGGAGTGTAGAACCTGCAAGAAGGAAGAGGAGAGACTCCTTGTATCTCATCAACTGATGAAGTAGGAGAATTATCTGAATGCTTCTTTTTACTGTCAAACTCTGATATGCAAACATAATCTGAAATGGAAAAGAGATCTGTGCATACTCCTTTCCAAAGAGTACAAAAAATAAGGCAATTTATTTCACACCCAATTCCCTGAATAGCTGCAAAATTGTGATGTGAATCACATGTCAATCTTCCAATATGATGTAGCACCTGTATAGACCTGATATGAGGCTGATAAAACTCTGATATATCAGAAATATTAACATATGGAACATCAGGGACAAAGGATTCAATGGCACCATGAGGATATAGGGCTAAACTAGGAAAATTATGAGCAATTGGGGAAAACTGATAGGTGTAAAAATATGAATGATGGATGGGCATAAGATCTAAACCATAAGTGTTTAGAATAGATCCAAAAATGTTTAATATCAGTCCAAATATGACTAAGGACATGGATAACCAACCAATGAAAGATAGGAAATACTTCAAACCATGTAAGATAAATATCACTGCATAAGAGACCAATGAGGAATCAACTAGTGATCTTGGGATTTGTATAGTCTTTAGATTATTCAGAGGTATGGTAGATAGTATGGATGGTGGCATTATATGTGTATCAACCTGCAAATATGCTTATAAATCAGAATCCAAAGGATCACATATAAGCATATCAATAGACTCATGGGAATACACTGGTAATGAATCCTCTGTATGAAAGGAGGAAAGAAAGAGATGTTCACAATCTTCAAGAAGGCTCTGAGTATTGATGCCAAGAACAAAGGAGGATATGCTGAAGCATATGAGATCAAGTAAGGTAAGTGGTATGACACAAATAAGGGTTGATGTGTCTAAGCAAACATCCTGGAAGTCACTGGGTTGCGCACCATCAATGAGAGAGGTATGCAAGAGGTGTAAAGAATCTGGCACATAGATCTCAGAATCTAAGATAGGAGATTGAGAGAACAATGAATGGGTTATAGGATTTATAATCAATATCAGCAACAGCTCCATATGTTACTTCTTTTTCATCAATAGTATCACAAGAAGAAAAATCACCTTCAAGAGACACAGAAAAAGATGGCTCTTCAATATTGGCTTCTTCATTGAAGGAGGAAGCATTCGAATGAAAGAGGGTAGCAGCAACATGAACTATATGAGAAACTTCTTCATCATGATCAACTTCATCAGAGAATGTAGAGGCCAAGAAATCTTGAGAAAGAGAACAAGAGGAGATGCTAGGTTCGCTCCATGCTTCATCTTCAATTTCCTGCAAACCAAAAGCTTTGTCCAAAATTTTCCAAAGCTCAAATGGAAATTCAGCAGAATCTATGAGATGATATATATTTGGAGACATTCCCAAACACATAATTCCATAATCTCTATCATAATTATTTAGCCAATCAATCTTCTCTTCATAAGACTCGGGTTCACTCAATGCACCAATGGAGACATCAAAGAGACATTGCCTCTTCAAGTATGCACTCATCTTTGGCTTCCAATCAGCATAGTTGAAAGGAGATAGTAGAGGAACTTTTGAATCCATATTGAATTTGTTGATATGCTCTAAGAGATACTCTTTGCAACCTGCAAAACAAACTAGGAGAAAATCTTGTAAGCTAGACAAGCTCTTCTTCAAAGAGGGATAGGAGACTGGAAGCGCTCCTCAACTTTGTAGAACTTGATCAACCTTGTAGCTCTGATACCATGTAGAAATAATAGATCAATGCTATGTGCAATGATTCTAAGAAGAAGCACAGGAAATAGATCTTGCTACTAAGAATTCTCACAAGCATACACATGAAAAATAGAGAGAAGAAAAGAGACTGAATCACATGAATGAAGAGATGAATATTGGTGTGTATCCTTCCATTCAATAATTATGAATAATAGTGTACATAAATAGTGATTCCCTCATGGGAAAGTCGAATTGTATGGAAACAACTCATAAAGCTCAAAAAGGATGACTTACCCAAATATAGCAAACCCCCATAGGTGGATAAAGCACTTGCTAAATCTATCAAGGACCTCACGAGTTGGAAAAAGCATGAGTGAGTTGTCAAGGAGATGGAAATAACATGAAAATCCTAGAAAATGGAGAAAAACTAATGGAGGATGGGTTGGAAACAAAAGCTCCTAGTTTCCTAGTTGACTAGCTTTTATAGAAAAGCAGGAAAAAGCAGAAAAAGCAGAAAAAAGCAAAATCTGCTATAAAGTCATGTATACTAATTCTGGATCAAGGGATGGGGGTGACGAAGGACCCCCCCTACGGACTTTAACTGGGGAGATCAGTACCTCGTAGATACCTTGGTGGCCACAGAGACTAAAATAACACATATGGAGGTTTCCCACTAGGGACGAATGATCGTTTCTAATCTGTTTTGGACAATCAGAATCCTTCTGTCCATAGAGCTTCAAGCTCGTGACCATATGGTGAAGGCTATCAAAGAGGTCACTGCATTTATCAAGCGGGGTCAAAAGACCATCCTGGAGGGAGCACACTTGTTGGATGATGCGTTGGCAGGATATATTGGTCAAGAAACTGCGAATATGGGGGATGGAGCGGCTAGGCCCACCAACAATCTGTTAGCTCCTTGAGCCGAATGAGTATTTTTTTTGCGGGTAGTCAGAGCTGTGAATTATTTTTTATGTTTATTTTGATGCCAATTGTTTTTTGTTATTACACTCACTATTTGTGCACATCTAGTAAATACAAGGGGGAAACTTGTCGATTTAGGCGCCACCAGGCCAAAGTTTGGCTTTATTTTGGGTGCATTATTTTGGGTAGAACTTCAATGATCGGGCTTCCCAATATGGGATGAGTTGTGCTTAGGCTGTATGCCTCAAGAAACTTTGTAAATTTTCTTGTAACTATATATTTTTTTAATCAGTAATAGAAGGTACTTCTGCTTGCTTACAAAAAAAACTATCACACAAAATACTAACAAAACAAATGTTTTATGGGTTATTTCCATTGTTATTATCGTTATTAGCTATATTGTTTCCATTGCTATAGTCGAACCTTAATGGTCACTGTAGAGGCCCATATTTTTTATAGATAAAGATCTAGACGCATATGGCAGTGGAACCTGCACTATGCACCGCATGAGTTGGGTGGAACTTAATCTCTAATTTATATTAAAACAAAGACATCATAAAATGGGCATTGATTCAGTTTAGTACAGTAGTAGCAGTAAGCCAGACTTACTTTTGTTTGTTTTGGTATGAGACTGTCATTTACCATGGTCGTGTGGGCCTTCATGTCTGATTGTTTTCCATTACAGTGCGCTTGTGTATATCATATCAAATGTCATGTTGAAATTGATTGAAAAGATGGTAGTGTGCTTGACAGACGGTTAGATATCTACCACCAATTGTGGCATCATTGGAACTGCCAGCTTTTCTAGGAATTACATGTTTGTGGTTGCACACAGTATTTGAATTTGGCATTGTAAAAACTTTGGATAGAATACTAAAAATCATCTCATAAAAATCTGTGAAGAAGGGGAATCGTTCATTGCACCAGATGTGGAATAATGTGAAATCTTAGACTGCATTTAAATAGGCTAACATCTACCCGTCGTCAGGGGGTGGGCAACAAAAAACGAGGAAGACATCAGTTTAGCTATGAACTTCGTAAACATGTTCTTCTCCATTCTTCATGATACAACTTTTAATGTCTTTTCCAACCAGTTCTTTGTTTGGGAAATGGTTGTTCTTTGTTACTTGTGGTGATATATTAATGTATCTAAGCAATGTCATTTTTAGGTTCACACTCTCAGCTCATTATGAACCTTCCTGGGGCATACATCAGCTTATACATTTGTAGAAAGTCTGGGTCATGTATTTTTATTTAGTGGTTGTATGAATCCGTCCATGTACCATCTACAAGTGTAAACACTTCTTTAATCCATCAATAGCATTAATGGTTTACCCCAAAGAAGATACTTCGCTCAGTTTTTTGTAGCGATATAGACTTACTTTCATGTTCATAAAACTTCACAAGCATGACCGTCACATACCAGTGTCCCGACACATGATTTGTATAGAAGGGGAACAAAATATAGTTTGAGAAGAAACCAACAAGATCATTTGCAACACTCTAACATTGTAGACCAACAATATAACACCATGACATTGAGCTTAACTCTAAGGTTGATTCATATACGCTCTTGAAGTTATTACACATTAGATTTTTGTAAGCTTATATCTAAACTTAATGTAGATTGAACAAAAACTCTTGTTGTTCGTTTTTTTTTATGTACTATGACTTATGGATAGCAAGTTTTCTTCCTGTGTAATATGTTTTTGTTTAGAATGAGGTAATTACTGAAAGAGTGATTTAAAATGTTGGAATACCAATTATAGTAGTTTATAGAGAAAATAAATTTAGCCATAGAAAAACTCTATGCAGTATGACACTCTCCATTGACTTAAAATAATATATTATATTTTTATTTATCTTAATAATGCCCTACACAATGACATGCATTATATATGAATGATCCAATCATCTTCATCCTAGACTATTAGCTACCAACAAGTCAACGGAATGTATATATAACTTTATATTTTTCTCGAGCGACCGTTAGAGATGAATGTCAACCAATGCAATATTCTTTAGTTCTTATTGATGGTTGACATAAACTTTTCAACAAACATAAATTACAGCTACAATAACACATTGAAAAATTTGATTGTATGTTGGTAGAAATTCACCTCAGTCTAAAATGAAACCGAATATTAAAACCCAACTTTTAACAAATATTTATTTAATGGCTTCAGTTGTTTGATTCCATTTGGAAGTAGATTGACCTTCATTACTTTCAAAGTGACATTTCAATGCTTTTGTGTATTTATGTATTGACAAGTTATTGATAAAAATGCTTATGCCATATTGTTGGTCATTCAACCAAGTTTCAGTCCCTTCTCTTCACGTGCAACAAAGCCCAAGATATCAGCCCGATAAAGCAAGGCTCAATCAACATCACCTGGGGAGCAAATGCAATCTCACCCAAGATATTTTTCTTATGGGTAACTGCCAGAACCAAGTTTTTGTAGTTGGGGGGATTTCTCTTCCCTTGGTGTTTTACCAAGGAGCTCGACCGAAGCCATTGGGTGTAATCCTTATATTGATTATGCACAGTTATGATGTGACTCTATTCAACCATCAACATATACTATAACAATAAATATCATGGAGTATAGGCGATTCCAACTACCACGATGCAATAGATGCATATAATTCAATTGTACGCAAATACAGGAACATTCATTCACAACAGCATACATGTGACACAACACATTTATCATTTACACATTCAACACGGTACCTAACGTGGAAACCCATTCGAGAAAAACCACAAAGGCTCTCTTCATTTGGCATGAGAAATATATGGCACCTTTTTGTCTACGCACTGAGTTGTAGACTCTATTTTAGATCTTTTTCTTTTATCTATACAGATGTATCTCTCCTCTCACACTCTCTAGTCTTCTGTTGTTGATCCTTAAGCCTACTTGACTCTACTTTTGATATGCACACAGCCTGGATCGACTCGACTTCTTTTACGACTCTACGACTCTTATTTACTCTTCCAATCTACTGTTGATCCACACATAACCCAGATCAACTTAATCTCTATACACTTCTACGCACTCGGCTGCAGACTTATTCTACTATGAAACGGTAAAATCCACTTTTAAGGTAAAACCCCAATCATAGATAGAATAAGTAATCCATAACTGGATAAGTAAGAATAATTGATAATGTGTAAGATGATTAATAATTACAATTGCTTGGGCTTATATAATCTTGTCTTGCACCTTTTCACCAAAGGGAATGACTATTGACTTTAACTATTCTTTACTAATAATAAATTAATATTAATTTATTATTATTCTATTGTTACAAGGTCTGCCTCTCGGGATTTATGACCACTCATTTTACTCTTTCAGCATTTTTTTCACGTGGTAGGTATAAGAATTTGGGGCTTTCTTTACAATGTATATGGGCCGTCAATAGCCAATCATAAAAAATACTTCCTATATTCATTATTTAACCTAAAGGTGGTGGTAGGACCATGTCCTTGGATCCTAGGAGGGGACTTCAATTTCATTCGCATCCTGGAATAGAAAAAAGGGGGTATCTAGCAATAAACGCCTGTAACAAACAATTCAATGAAGTTATAAAGGCCCCTGGTATGGTTGACGTCAGAAGATCCAATAGTATCTTTACTTGGAATAACAAGCGGGTAGGGGATAGAAGCATAGCTTGTAAGTTAGATCATTTATTAGTTTCAGAGTCAGTAATGATGGGGGGAGAATTTCCAGTTGTTGTACTCCCCATAACAGTCTATGACCACTGGTCGATCAGTTTGGAATGGCAAAGAATAGGGGTGAACCTTGAGAGACCCTTCCGTTTTGAGCAATTATGGCTCCTCCATCCAGACTTCCCGGAGAAAGTTCAACAATGGTGGCAGGAATTGACACCCATAACGAGAACACTCATGTACCAATTCCAATAGAAACTTAAGTGCCTAAAAGGAAAAATTAAGAATTGGAATTCGGAATCCTTTGGGAACATTGTCCAAGAGAAAAAAAAGTTGGATCATAAGATGAAAGAAGTTCAGCAGGCCACCATGACCGGGGGTTTCTCTGAGGAGCTGAGGGCACAAGAACATCATCATCTAAAAGAACTAAACCTCAAGGAACAACAAGAAGAGATTCTTTGGAAATAGAAATCAAGAAATTGTTGGCTAAAGGAAGGGGAGCGCAATAAAAAATTCTTCCACAAAGCAGCTATTCAGCACCGACAAGGGAATCAGATGGTGTGTCTAAAGAGAACAGATGGTACCTATGCTGACACTCAAATAGAACTGGAGAAGACCTTGAATGGGCTCTATGTCGACCTCCTGGAGGAACTTTATATCAATCATTAGGAGGTGTAGGAACAGGGATTGAACCATATCCCTAAGGTGATCAACCATATCCCTAAGGTGATCATGGCCTATCACAGCATTAGGATAATGAAACCAATCGACATGGATGAATTAGAGGCGACAGTTAAGCAAATGGCAGTGGATAAAGCCCCGGAACCGGACGATCTTACTACGAATTTATTCCACTCCTGCTAGGATTGGCTGGAAGATGAAGTGTTGAAGTTAGTTAAGGACTCAAGGAGAATGGGAAGCATTCTAAAATCCTTCAATGCTACTTTTCTTTCGCTAATTCTAAAATAAACGGGCACAGAAGATCCTGGCAAATTCAAACTGATCACCCTCTGCAATGTCATCTGCAAAGTTATAACCAAGGTAATAACAAATCAAAAAAAACCCCTCCTACCCATACTAATATCCCTCGAGCAAGCGAGATTTATAGAAGGACAGAAAATTCTAGACAACATCATTCTGGTTCACGAAACGATTCATTCCCTGAAGACTGATAAGATTCCAAGTATGCTTCTCAAATTGGATTTATCTAAAGCTTACAACAAACTCAATTGGACCTTCTTAGATGTAATACTAAGGACCTTTGGTTTTAATGAGCAATGGATCGAATGTGTAATGAGCCTTGTCTCTTTGGCCTTCTTCTCGATCTTGGTTTATGGAACTCCGTCACATCCATTCTCGTCCTTGAGGGGTATTCTATAGGGGGACCCCTTATCGCCCTTCTTGTTCATTATTGTCGTGGAAGGACTTGTTCGAATGCTCAAAGCTATGCAACGTAGCAACCAAATTCAGGGTCTTACCCTCAGTGATGGGATGGACCCTTAAAGCCATCAACAATTCGTCGATGATAACATGTTAATGGCCCCTCCTTGGTCTAGGAATACAGACGTATCAAAAAAGAGTTTGACACCTTTATGGAAGCTAGTGGGCTGGAGATCAACAAAGACAAATCCCATGTCTATTTTTTCAATACACCAAAAGTCACTAGTAGGAATACTCTTCGCATTCAGGAATTCACTGAAGGTCACCTCCCATCCAAGTATCTAGGCGCTCCTTTGGTTGAATCATATATTCGCCAAATCTCATGGAAGGATCTTCGAAACAAAATCAAGCATAAGCTCACAATGGACATTCAGAGCCCTCAATTTCCCAAGTCGTCTCATTCTGGTAAAGTCAATGCTGCAAACAATACCCCTCAACCTTGTTTTTCTTCTCGCTGCTCCAAAATCGATACTCAAGAAAATCTGAAACATACAGAGGAACTTTCTGCGGGGAGGATCTCAAGGGAACAAGAAATGGGCCTTGTTTGAATGGGATACCCTATGTACGCCAAAGGATGTAGGGGGTCTAGGACTGCATGAACCGGTAAGCGTCAACAAGGTCATGGAGGCCAAAATTTGGTGGCAGTGGATCACCCACACCGGGGAGCCTTGGGGGTAATGTTATGGAACCACAAGTATTCCCCACACTGTCCTAAGCATAATATCATCAGGTACAAGGAATACATATCGGGCTCTCATATCTGGAAAGAGACGTAATTGAACCAAGGTTTAATTCAAAGGCACAGTTTCTGGGAGGCACGGGATGGCAAGTCAGCCTCCTTCCCGAGAGATGCATGACAACAATTACCCCGTCTGACTAATAGAGAAGATATATAAGACCTAAATTTGTATAATTAGAGCATCCTCTAGAATGAGTGCAACACTTTTGGGAGCCCACGCAGGAAGGAATACAATTCTAGAAATTGAAGCCCAAGATATGGTTGCAATCATGTGTCCCTGAAGAGAACCTGGACAAATTTTACGAGAAACTATGCGCTCGCAGGATTCCCAAGGTGGGAAGGTCAGGAAAAATTCGTTGGGGGTATTCCAATACAGGTAATTTTAGTATCGTATAGGTGGTGGGTCTACTTACGAAAACTCACAGAATGCCAAAGGAGGAAAAATGGAGCAAGATATGGAATGGGAATCTTTGGCCCAAAATTACAACTTTCAGCTGGTTGTTACTATGTCGACATATCATAACGTGGGAAAATATTCTGAAAAGAGGTATGAGCGGTCCCTCTCGATGTTGTCTTTGTTATAAGGAGGCTAAAACCATTGATCACCTGGTGGACAGATGCACAATAGTATCCTCCCTCTGGGATACGGGAGAGGAGAAGTTTAGAAAAAGCGTCAAGGTTAGGGGATGCCCAGATCTTACCCTGGCTACGTGGCCATCTAAGGCATTTACACATGAGATTCTCAACAGAATTTGGGAATTATTCCCTGGGTTTGTGGTGTGGGAAGTATGGAATGAGAGAAATTGAAATTTTTTTTAGGAGAAGAACAAGACAACGGAGGCATTTTGGCAGCTAATTGAACTTCACTTGAAGGAAACACTAACTCTCACTCAATGGTAGTCCAAAGCAATCAAAGTGAACATTGCAGAAAGGAAAATAATGAATGAATGGGGTATTTACAATTTACCTGTGAGCATTGATAGCTCACTTGATCTGGTCATTCCCCCACAGAGTCCTGACTCCTGCCATTTCCCAGCGCTGGGAACCTTCAAACTCAACTTCAATGGAGTGGCGAAAGGGAATCTTGTCCTGGCTGGATATGGTGGGGTCATTCACAATAATGAAGGTGCTCAATCTCTTCTGGGGAGACCCTAGAGAAACCATGAACAATGATGCAGAATTGGAAGGCCTGGTTAGCAACTCGAGGTGGGAATTGCAGCAGTCATTGACACCACTGCTGGTGGATGGGGACTCCATGATCATAATCACCATGATGGGACGAATCCAATGGGGATTGAACATTTCCAAAGTATCTTAGAAGTGGAAGTGGGAGAGCAGGTTGATTATGCTTTAATGTTTGCTGGCCACCACCCCGACCATCCAGTTCATGCACCTTCGTAGACAAGGGAATAAAGTTATGGACGTACTGGCGAACAAAGGGGTGGGAGCGCGGGCCCCCTTCCATGCAGGCCCACTGGAGAACACCTGTGACCAGACATCGCGACAATGTTGTATGACACTTGTAGCAACTGACATAGGCCATCTGGCTTCCATGAGGTATCGACGTGGGCAGAAGGATCCTACCATACTTGAATCGTCATCCTTCACCAAAATACATCTAGGGAGCATCACCAGGAAGAATGGAGGTAGGGAGGATAGGACGGATGGAAAATGCAACACGAAGCAAGGAGATGGGCCTGGAGTTCAAGTGCCCCATAAACCATAAATGATGGCACAACAATCTCATCAATGCTCATTTCGAGCACAAGGGATTAATGCCCAAATGGGGAAGGATGGAAGCATTAACGAAGGAAATGATGTCTGTGTAGGATACAAAGTATGGGAAAGGACGAAGCCGAAGCATCTCCTGGATCGCCGTAGGATTGAAGCATCTAGCACATGGGCAGGGGATGATATGATTAAGATTAGTGAGTACGAAGGAATGAGTGTTTGTACCATGGACAGTATGGAGAAGATGTTTGGTCATTTAAAGATAATTACATTCAAACATACAATGCCGATCCAAAATTGTATAAGTGCTCGCCCTCCCGGACCGGTAATTATGTGGTTTTTTATGCATTATCAGAATTGTTGGCTTCGGTTAGTTGGTTGTATTTATTTCACCTCAGCGACCCTTGTTCTGTGCATAATGGCCCCTAGATGGCACATGCACAGCAGGAGAGGACCTCGACATAGTATTGATGAGAGGGCTCACTTAGGGGAGGAAAGGACTTCAAAGCAAGGGATAGGGGTGACGAAGGACCCCCCCCTATGGACTTTTAACTAGGGAGCTCAATACCTCACAGATACCTTGGTGGCAACGGAGGCTAAAATAACACATATGGAGGTTTCCCTCCTAAGGGAACTGGATTCCCACCATGGACGAACGATCATTACCAATCCCTTTTGGACAATTAGAATCCTTCTGTCCATAAAGATTCAAGCTCATGACCAGATGGTGAAGGCTATCAGAGAGGCCACTGCAATTATCAAGCAGGGCCAAAAGACCAACCTGGAGAGAGCACGCTTATTGGATGATTCATTGGTAGGATATATCGGTCAGGAAACTGTGAATATGGGGGATGGAGCGGCTAGGCCAACCAACGAACCGTTAGCTCCTTGAGTAGAAGGAGGATTTTTTTGCGGGTAGTCAGAGCTGTGACTTATATTTTATGTTTATTTTGATGTGAATCATTTTTTCTTATTATACTCAGTATTTGTGCACATATAGTAAATCCAAGGGGGGACTTGTCGATTTAGGGGCCACCAGGCCAAAGTTTGGCTTTATTTTTGGGTGCATTATTTTGGGTAGAACTTAAATGATCAAGATTCCCAATATGGGACGAGTTGTGGTTAGACTGTATGCCTCAAGAAACTCTGTAATTTTTCTTGTGACTATTTATATATTTTTTTAATAAGTAATAGAAGGTACTACCGCTTACTTACAAAAAAAAACTATCACACAAAATACCAACAAAACAAACGTTTTATGGGTTGTTTCCATTGTTATTATCATTATCAGCTATATATCATCCCCTTCGGCCTTCAATTCCTAGATAGCCGAACCTTATTGGTCACCGTAGAGGCCCATATTTTTTATAGATAAAGATTCAGACGCATATGGCGGTGGAACCTGCACTCTACATCGCATGAGTTGAGTGGAACTTAATCTCTAATTTATATTAAAACAAAGACATCATAAAATTCATGAGATGTAGAACAGTTGTTGGTGGGGTATGGTTAAGACACCCCCTAAGCTGAAAGGTTGTCGGTTATAATCTTGTCGGATGCCAAAAAATTCAACCATGTTAAGGGTTGGTGCGGTCCAGGTCGGGTGCGATCCCCGGGCGATTTTGATGGCTTAGATGCCCCTGGTTCGTGGTTTCTTATCCAATGGCGACCCCGCTAGTCAAGGGGGTTCCACCACTTTGCCAAAAAAAACAAAGACATCATAAAATGGGCATCGATTCAGTTCAATACAGTAGTAGCAGTAAGCTAGACTTACTTTTGTTTGTTTTGGTATGAGACTGTCATTTACCATGGCCGTGTGGGCCTTCATGTCTGATTGTTTTCCATTGCAGTGCGCTTGTGTATATCATATCAAATGTCGTGTTTAAATTGACTGAAAAGATGGTAGTGTGCTTGACAAACGATTAGATATCTACCACCAATTGTGGCATTCATTGGAATTGCCAGCTTTTCTAGGAATTACATGTTTGTGGTTGCACACAGTATTCGAATTTTTCATTGTAAAAAATTTGGATAGAATACTAAAAATCATATCATAAAAAGTTGTGAAGAAGGGGAATCGTTCACTGCACCAGATGTGGAATAATGTGAAATTTTAGACTGCATTTAAATAGGCTAACATCTACCAGTCGTCAGGGGGTGGGCAACAAAAAACGAAGAAGATGTCAGTTTAGCTATGAACTTCGTAAACATGTTCTTCTCCATTCTTCATGATACAAATTTTAATGCCTTTTCCAACCAATTCTTTGTTTGTGAAATGGTTGTTCTTTGTTACTTGTGGTGATATATTAATGTATCTAAGCAATGTCATTTTTAGGTTCACACTCTCAGCTCATTATGAACCTTCATGGGGCATACATAAGCTTATACGTTTGTAGGAAGTCTGGGTTATGTATTTTTATTTAGTGGTTGTATGAATCCGTCCATGTACCATCCACAAGTCTAAACACTTCTTTAATCCATCAATAGCATTAATGGTTTACCCCAAAGAAGATACTTCGCTTAGTTTTTTGTAGCGATATAGACTTACTTTCATGTTCATAAATCTTCACAAGAATGACCATCACATACCAGTGTCCCGACACATGATTTGTATAGAAGGGGAACAAAATATAGTCTGAGAAGAAACCAACAAGATCATTTACAATACTTTAACATTGTAGACCAACAATATAACACCATGACATTGAGCTTAACGCTAAGGTTGATTCATATACGCTCTTGAAGTTATTACACTAAACATTAGATTTTTGTAAGCTTATATCTAAAATTAATGTAGATTGAACAAAAACTCTTGGTGTTTCTTTTTTTGATGAATTGTGACTTATGGATAGCAAGTTTTCTTCCTATGTAATATGTTTTGTAATATGTTTTGTTTGGAGTGAGGCAATTACTGAAAGAGTGATTTAAAATGTTGGAATACCAATTATAGTAGTTTATAGAGAAAACAAATTTGGCCATAGAGAAACCCTATGTAGGAAGACTCTCTCCATTGACTTAAAATAATATATTATATTTTTATTTATCTTAATAATGCCCTACACTTACAATGACATGCATTATATATGATGGATCCAATCATCTTCATCCTAGACTATTGGGTACCAACAAATCAACGCAATGTATATATAACTTTATCTTTTTCTTGAGCGACCGTTGGAGGTGTATGGCGACCAATGCAATATTATTTAGTGCTTATTGATTGTTGACATAAACTTTTCCACAAACATAAATTACAGCTACAATAACACATTGGAATTTTGTATATCTTTTCCATCCACCCTCTTATCGCTTTATTTATTTTCAAAGAAATATAATGTTTTTGCGAGTAAAGACAATTAAAATTTAGTATAGTTTTTGTTTTATTAAGGTAATATATCCCTTATATATGAATTAAGAAGCCCCAAAACCCAAGGAATTGGAAAACTATAAACATCCGAAGTTTCTGGTGTGGAAACGGGATCCATTGCTGGATTGAAACCCCAAACACTCCCAGAAAATGGGCTGGTGGAAATTCATACCAAAATTATGGTTCCATTTGGGTCTTGGTTTAAGAATTTTGGGGCCTCACTAATCAATTTATAACCTTCAAAAAATATTTAAACCACGCAAGTTTAACCAACCATAAAGCATTGTTTTGTGAGATTTAGGTCACAGTTTCAGATATGCATAAACTTTATGAATCTCCTTTTGAACATAACTCAGTCCATGATTGCTTCAATGCTCTTTGATTGCTGGAAATTTTCTATAGTTTGCGTGTTTGGTAATTAACAATCAATTTTCTAGGTTATCCCAAACTAACAACGTCAAAATATAATATATGTGAAAAAAGACTTCTAAGATACCCTAAAATAGTGTCAAAAACACAATTGTAAGCTTTTAAAACACTCTACTTCTATAAGCATTGCCTATAATTGATTTGATGTTTAAATAGTGCAATCACGGGTCAAGTTAGTGGGCCTTGGGCCTTCAAGTCTGATTGTTTTCAGTTAGATAGCTACCACCAATTGTGGCTCGGCTGCACATAATCTTCGAATTTGGCATTGTAAAAACATTGGATAGAATACTAAAAATCATACCATCAAAAAAAATGAAGAAAAGGAATAGTTCATTGCACAAGATGTGGAATAAAGTGAAAGATCAGACTGCATTTAAATCGATTGATGTCTACCTACCACTGGGGGATGGGAAACACAAAATGAGGCAGATGTCAACCTCTGGTATGGTTTTCTATTGCACAGTCTATCCCCAAAAGTGTAGGATATGGTTTTGTATCATCGAAAATGTCGATCACTTAAAAATATGCATATGTTATCAATCCTTCCACCTCAACAGGTACTTGAGTCAGTTGACCGATAGGTAGGACCTTCGACTGATTTGCTAGCCTAAGCTGAATGGGAGACCAATCCATTCACAGTTTTCCCATGCTTTCCCATGTTTGTCTTGTTAAAATACTAACATCAGAGCTGAGAACTAAAATGATATAATCCATATCATAATCTCGTATTTGAGTGGTCATTCGCAACTCGCGACTAGTCTTTGACCTTTTTCCCACATGGTTGAATCTTCTTTCTGGTCAAATATCTTTTTGATTTTCTTCTACCAGTGCTGTCAATTTTGCAACAACATCTTTATCGGGGACTAGCGATAAGAAACCTTTGAAAAACTCTTTAAGTTTACTAACATTTCCTGTCGATTTCTTTTATAATAGCTGGTCAAATTGATCAAGCATTTGTACTATCGATGTTCTAGAAGTTGTTTCTTGATTCTTGTCTACAAATTCTGGTTGCACGTCCAAGAATACTTCCTTTTCTTTATGGATGTTAAATGTTACTTTCTTTTGTGTCTTTGGTCGCATCAACAACTGTCCATCCTGCGTATCTTGATCTAGTTAACACCTCCTCTTGTTACGACAACAATGTTTCCTTCTCTTGGATCAAGAAAAATCATTTAGATGTTCAGGTTGGGATTCTCCGCAGTATTGGGATTTCCCACCGTTCGAGCCTGCCACTCCGCAATCTATTGTGGACATTGTTCAACAATATTGTCAAATTCTTTACAATACAAACATGCCCTCGCAGGACTCGCACAATCTCGAGCAAAATGTCCTGGTTTTCCACGGTTATAACATATGACTTGGCCTCTTCCTCCACCAAATCCTCCCCCCCTTGTTTTTGTTTTCCTCAGCCTCGAAAATTTCCACCCCCCTTAGGTTGAGGGTATTGTTACTACGGCGAATATTGATTTTTTAATTGATATTACGGTTGTGGATACTGCGGTTGCTGATATTGGATCGGTGGATATTGAATAGGTTGATATTGAGCTTGCGCTTACTCAACTTGCATATGCTCATTATTCTTCATCAAGTAAGTGTCCACCGTCTTCTCTTGCAGCAGCTGGAATGCTCTGCAATCTTTCTCCTCATGTCCTACAGATTTACAAAATTTACAATACAGACTAGTCGATGCACTTACAATCTTATACAAGTACAAGCATTCTTCGTACCGATGGCCTCGAGTCTGACATATTCTACACCAAGGCATCCCTTGGGTATTTATCCGGTTCAATGCTCCTGCTGCGACATAATTCATGAGCGCTAGGAAATTATCTTTATGGTGTCCTTATGTTATGCACCTTGTACACCATAGTTCTTCTTGAATCTCTTTCCCCTTCTTAATGTCTTAGAGTTGCAATGTAAGGTTAGCTAGTTGCGAGTGAATTTTTCATCATTGCTACACCGGTTTCACCAATCGGTGAGAACTCTAACTTTATGGTTGTCTACAGAGATTCAGTCTGCAACGCTATTTTTGGTTGCATCAATGGGATTCGGATGTGTAGAAACAACGCAGAAATGAACCATTCATTTGTTATACGTCTGACATCTGAAAATTTACTTTGGCCATCAATGTCTTAAATCGTTGGTCAAAGTCCCAGATAGACTCTGTAGGTAACTGCTTGATTTTTTTAATTATGTGATGCACGGTGACTCAGATTTTGGTTTTCTAAACTCGCCTATCATTCCAACTCGATTTTGGTTGTGTTTTCTACGCAAATCCCACTGGAACTATAGAAAAATCCATATACCAATCTAGCATATGACCTCTCAAGTTTGTGATCAGTTGTGCTTGTTTTATTGCCTCATCTTGGACCTGTCGCATGGTCCACAAAGCTTCACATTGAAACCAATGTTGCTCTGATTCTTCTAACCCATTGCCATTAAATATCGACAACTTAATGTTGACCCTTGCCATTATGTTAACTGTTGGTATGCTTGGGCAAAAAAATTTACTAGTTGGACTCCCTTGTCCGTTATTCACATCGTTAGTACTACTTGTATTTACAAAACCATTTGGAGACGAGTTTCTAGATCTTACCTCCGGTGATGTGCACAGGGTTGTAGGGGTATCGTACTCGTTCTATGAGTCTAGAGATTTTGCTTCTTCTTCTACTTCTTCTTCAAATATCGGTTGATATTCCTCTTCTTCGTCTCAAGAACCTATGTTAACATGCGACTTGAGCTCGTAGTATTCTCCTCTAGTCTTAATACAACTTCCTCTTCCTGTCACAGTCTTTCTTCTCTTTCCTGACCGAAATATTCTTCCACTTCTCAAATATCCAGCCTCTAGTTCAGTTCCACTATCACCAAGGAACATTTCAGCTTAGTTTGCTCCAATTTTCACACACTTCGTCTGTGACATGGCCAATTTACTGCGCATGGTTCTTCTAACTATCACATTCTCATGATTCCTTTTTTGCATACAAGCATCTTTATCCAAGTTTTCAAAGATGACAAGTATCTTCCTTGGGGTCTTTGGAAAAAATTTATTTCCGCCTCACTATATGAGGTTATCGTGTCGACAACAAACTCAGTAATATAACCTTGCAAAATACTATCTACCCAAAAATCAACAGTCCTCAACACAGGGTTTCTAACACTTTTCAGTCGTCAAATCAGTTGAGGATTCCACTCTGTCAGTTCTCCTCCTTGAAAATTTATTTGTTGAGTGGCTAAGTTCGATAACCACTCATACAACACAATAGGAAACTCATAAAATAAAATTTCATGAATATCCGTATAAAGGTATCGACCCAACCACACTATTGGATTCCATCGATATCCTTCATTCTCTTCTTCCGCAAATTCTAATGCTTTAAAATCCCCCCAATATTGGATTTCAGGCTTCGTAGGATGCCACAACATATCCCTCACCACAAATGATCACGGTCTTGGAAATGAAAGTATTTGTTGGTTGTTTGACCCATGTTCAGTCCCTCCATTTCGCACACAATAAAGCCCAAGATATCGGCTCGACAGAGGAAGGCTCAGTCGGTAGCACCTATGTCACAGATGCGCTCTCACCCGAGATATATTTCTTATGGGTAAATCCCATAACCAAGTTTCCATAGTTGGGTGGGGGATTTCACTTTCCTTAGTGTTCTACAAAGGCGCTCGACTAAAGCCGATGGGTGTAATCCTTATACTGATTATGCACAATTACGATGTGACTCTATTCAACAATCAACAAATACTATAATAGTAAATATCATTGATTATAGGCAATTCCAACTACCATGGTGCGACAGATGCATATAACTCAATTGTAAGAAAATACATAAACATTCATTCACAACAATATACATGCAACACAACACATTTATCATTTACACATTTGACATAGTATCTAACATGGAAACTCGTCCAGTAAAAACCGCAAAGGCGCTCTTCATCTGGCATGAGAAATATATGGCACCTTTTTGTCTACGCATTGAACTGCCAACTCTATTCTAGATCTTCTTCTCTTATCTATACATACTTCTTTCTCCTCTCATGCTCTTTGGTCGTCTGTCATTGATCCTTATCTACTTGACTCTACTTTTTATCCGCACACAACCTTGATCGACTCGACTTCTTTTAAGACTCTACGACTTTGATTGACTCTTCAAATCTATTGTTGATTTGCACACAGCTTGGATCAACTTAATCTCTCTACACTTTTGCGCACTCAGCTGCAGACTTCTTCAACTCTCTACCAAAACAACTAACTAAGATTCTACTGATAGGATAGATAACAAACAACAACATATCACTAAGCAACCCAGACATCCGACCTTCATGAAGCTAACAAAGTGCAACTAACCCAATAGTGAGTGAGTAACCCACACACAGCTCGGGTTCTTCATTCTTATAGACTCTTACATGTCTCTCTCAACCGACCTCATGCAGTTAGCCAACATGATGTCATTCCTATTCTAGAAACACATTTCAGTAGGCACTAACAACCCGACTTACAAATATGTTTTCATATGTGTGACTTCCGCTGACTCTAGACGACCTCATACCCATGATCTTTCTGAACTGTTGCTTTTCAGTCGTTGCAACGTTGCACGCCTTCTGACATGGTATCCTCTATCCCAACTCATCTTGTCGCATCTTTTCATTATGTCACGGCTTCTCTTCTGTCTCTCACTCTTCTTCTGTCATGGCTTCTTTTGTCTCAATCCTTCTTCCTTCTTCTTTTACCTCTGTCGCAACTTCCTTCTTCCTTTGTACGACCTGACTCTTTTCATAATTCGTCAGAATTCCAACTGAATTCCGAATAACCTTCCCTAGGGACAACACATATCTTCTCATGTTGAAGAGGCTTAAAAAATATTAGAGATTTACATTAGCTTTAGGTTTCAATTGTTATACCCAAATCCTGTCACCAACATATGATGAGATCCTTAACCCCTATGTTTGCCCTAAATCCCAAACTTGGAGTGGAAAACTTGTTCTGGATATCAATTCTACATGAAAAAACCTAGCACCACGCTTTCGCTTTAGCTGATGAGCGGTACCTTGTTCAACACCGCCCGTGTCCTGTTATAGAAAAGCGGTGCCACCGCGCATGTGCTTTGCTCTTGGGGCGGTTCTCACCTAAACCACTCTGTCATAAGGGAACAAAAGAGGTACCCTTGGTAAAAATGGAAAAAGAGAAGATTCTTGAGGCTTCTAGAACATGAGCCTCGTGTCCTCCCTTATCCATATCAATATGGGTTAGTTGGAGTCAAGATCCCTCTTGGTAGGATCTTAGAGCCACCTCACCCACAATTCTCTCAACTATCCCTATCCATTGAGCCTTATAAATACAAGCTCATATCCATAGTTGAGGGGGAGAACTGAATGGTAATGTTATGTTGTTGAATTTACTATCTAGTCCAATCCATTGGAGAGCATAAGAGAGCAAGTTGGAGCTATCGAGGATGAGGTGTTTGTCTTGTGGAGGAGTTTTTCAACACTAAGGAAATGGTTGTGAGCTTCTTCATTCATTTCTTAATGCAAATCTGATTTTCATCCCACATATCTGTTGTACTGATATCGCATGTATATGTTACTGGATTCCTTAGTCACTAGTATGGATGTGTGAATAATGTTTTGGTAACTTTGATGTTCTTGTTTGTTTGATATGTTCTGCAGGTACACAGGTTCATCATCAAAGCATTATTCGAGGTGTTTACAACATTCAGGGAAGGTCTTCATCCTTTGTCGTTCACTCATTTGTTCTAGATTTGAACCATTTAGACTAGAGGAACAACTTCTGTCTGCAGAAGGTGCAATATTCCTGATTACAAATCTGGTGACTCCGCTGGGGAACAAAGCAAATTTCAGTTGATATGATCTACCTCAATCCTTGAACACTTGTACGAATCTAGGCTCCAGTCCATAACTCTCTTCAGTCAGATCTTCCATCTGACTTAGTGATTTTTTATTTAAAACTTTCAGATCTGTTCAAATCTAAACTATTTTGACCTTATATGCTTTGTTTTACTATCAATTCATCAGTCTTTACCTTAATTTGATCAATTTTTAAATTGAATTCTCGTTCTCCTTGTGTTTTGGATATATTCAGGGAACCGCACATGTGATGTTGGCAATACGCAGTGCCACCGCCTAAACCCCGTTATCCATAAGCGGTGCCACTGCCTGAGTGTAGTGATCCAGAAGCGGTGCTCGTCTAGAACCGCTCTGTCCAAGACCCCTCTAGCACGGTGCCAGGTAGGCCTTGTTCTAGAACTTGTTTTTTGTCATTTTTTGCAAAAGTAGAGTTTGCTTTCTTTCAGCCCTGCACTATCAGGCTTGCTTGTTTGAATCTAAATGCTCATGGTTGAAAATTTTGTGGTAAAATTGGTTTGATTGAAAGAATTCAAAATCTAGGTTAGGCTTGTTGATTATTCGTTTGCTTTCATGTTTGTTGGTTGTGATTTTGAAAGGAATTTTTGAAATCTTAGGTTTCAGTTAGATCTCTTTTCGTTTCATTTATAAAAGACTGAAAGAAAAATTACTTGCTTATCATCTTAATTTCATTTTTTCTATAGAGGACTTCTTTTTGCTTTTAAAAAGAAATGTTTTCGTCGAGATTAGGTCATTATTATTACTGAGCACAGGGCACTAGATCTCTTATTAGCCTCACAAGCTTTTAGGTTCCCTTTGTTCTTTTGTCTCTCTTGCATTAGTACTATCTCATCAAAAGAAAAAATAGTGTAGTTTTAAGTTAGATCTATCTATGTTTTAAAGAAAAATTGAAAAATAGATTGCATATGCACGTAGAGTGCTTGTTGTTTTTATTTTAGGAAAGAGACTCTTACCCTTCTGAATGATTTCAAAAGAAAAATGAGTTGGGAATGAGTTACTTGTCTTTGGATTTGATTTGTTCAAAGTAGTTGTTTGGGAATTTTTGGTTTTCAAAACGAAAAGAAAATACTCTCTCTCCCTCCCGTAAGTAGGCATACCTCGAACGGTAAAGTGAAATATTTGCATCTACATATCTGCATGGTTTTACTTTTTCTGTCAAAATTCCATGCATTCACCTAACCGTCCACTTTAAAATTAACGGTAGTTATAGGCTTAAAATTTACATAGCAATTTGAGTGATAGGCTAGAGACGTGTTCGGGCGTCATTAAGCGTAGGAGCTGTCGTTACGTGTCCGCACTACATCCCTGGACTCACGTGATTCTTCCACGTACCGTTGGTATATCGAATGACCTTTCACGTACCCTTGAGGTATATAGAAAGGTACTTCACGTACTTGATTGTACATAGGAAGGCCCCTTGTGAACAGTTGTGCATTAGACAGCACTACTATCGATTTGAGCTCCCACGTACCTTGCGTATATCGAGAGACCCCACTAGGATACCTTATCTATCTAAGAAAATCCCTTTGGCCATCTTTCTTGGATCCATACATCGAAAACAACATTCGGGGAGATTACTACGCACGTACCCTTGTGGTATATCGCGAGTGGCACCTTCTTGAAAATCCTAGTGAGAGACCAGACTATCTGAACTCCTCCTGTCATTTAAGTTTGCTTGCTTAGCTTGTAGCTTAAGTAGGAGAATTTTTGGTGTGTTTTTTCTAGTTTTGAGACCCTAGGCTAGATAGGAACTATACAAACTAGCTGAATTGAGACAATCCAGAAGAGTACAGGGCTTGCCACCTGATTTTATTCCCGTTTCAGTAGAATTTCCTATGGAAGCTATCAACCAAGGAGCTGCTACCAACTCCCAAGTGGGAGAAAATGTGGTTGCAGAAAGCGGAGATACATATCTTTCGCACAGTTCTGCCTTGGTTCAACAACCTTCTAGGGGCAATATTTCGTTCCATTCTCCCATAGAAGGCCATGTTGATGATACTGCCCGTCTAGATTATGGTCCCAATGCTCCATTTTGGGATACCTCTATGGGACAGGCCATTGCTTCATTTGGCACCCGTCCAACCTCTTTTGAAGATATTTCACCAAATGAAGAAGAACGTAGACAATACCAGGCATCTATTCTTCATGCAAGAGAACTTAAGAAGAAAATAGATAACATAGTGGGTACACCACCACCTCGCTCAGCAGTTTTTCCTCGTAATCCGGATCCTTGGCCTGTGGATATCGCTCAATTACTGATTCTATGAAACCCATCGAACCTATTCTAGATCGCGTTGTGATTCCGCATAATCCAGTTTAAACTACCAACACCACCACCTCCCATAGTATTTTTGTTCCAAATCCTTTTGGGTCTTCCGCACCCAGGGAACAACATTCAATTCCTGTTTCATCAATACCTTCTAGTGCCAGGGGGCAACCCCTGACACAACCTACGTTACCTGTCACTGGAATTATAGCTAGTCATGGACATACCTCTAGTATAGAGAAATCTACAGTCTATGTCCCTCCTACCCATACGAATGTGGTTAACCCCCCATCCAGTTCAAGTCAGCCCTTTGGGGCACAACCTGTAACCAATAAAACCTCTAAGGGGTATGGTTACACAATAAATCAAGTACCTGTAGGAAATATTAATTACCAACCCATTCCTATATGAATGCCTTATGCTGGAATTCCATATCCTAGTAATATTTTCACTCCATGGGGGCAACCCAATTGGTCCTACTTGCTAGCTATGGGAGGGATACCTATACATACTACGGGGAGTGCTGGAGGACCACCTTACGGAGGTCCTCCCTATAGGGGGCCTAATGGCCTTGGAGGGCCTGGCGGCTTTCCTCCTTATGGTCCTAACAGTACTGGTGGTCCTAGTGGCTTCCCTCCAAATGGTCCCGGAGGGTCTAATGGCCCTCCTCCTAGTGGTTTCAGAGGCTTCAGAGGTTTACCTCCCAGGGGTCCTGGAGGGTCAAGTCGTCCTCCTCTTGGTGGCCTAGGTGGTCCTGGTGATCCCAATGTCCTGGTGGTACCAGAGGCCTTGGTGGTCCTCCTCTTGGAGGCTTCGGTTGTCCTAATGGTCACGATCCCAGAAATCAGCCCCCTACAGGTGGATCTTTTGGCGGTTCTTCATCACAACAACATGTCTATCAGTCTACTTACGGTCCTACTGGTACTTACATGCCATATAAATACTACCAGTACGTACAACCTAATCGCCAGTTACCTTTCCTAGCAACTTTGGACTTGCCTGATTTGTCCAAGTTGATTAATGATCCCATTCGACATAACCCCTCATGGCCTCCCATTCTAGTAAAGTTACCATCGAACATCCCAAAATTCGATGGGAAACAGGGAGATGATCCAAAAAACCATGTCATGACATTCCATTTGTTGTGTTCTTTAAACTCCCTAATGGATGATTCAGTTCGTTTAAGAGTCTTCCAATGAACTTTGACCGGTACCTCCGCGAAATGGTACATTGAACTTTCGCAACATTCGTTTGTGGATTTTGGTTCTTTGGAAACTATCTTTCTTACAGACTTTCAGCTTCCTATTCGTTATGAAATGGGTACAGATCTTTTAACTTCTCTGCATCAGAACACCTCCACCCACATATCCGATCATATCCATGAGTGGAGAAGGCGGAGAAGGATTATTAAGGCTCCTATCCTAGATCATTTGTTAGCTGATTGGTTTACTAAATCTTTGTTGCCTCCTATCACTCGATATGTGGCTATGGGCGGTGTCGTTACCGAAGAGCAAGCCATTAGTCGAGCCCAATATCTGGATTTAGTTTATTCCCAGTCTGAAACGTTGTATGACTTGATCCCTCAAGCTCCTCGCCCAAGCACCGATCCTACCAAGCCACCAGCAGAAACCCCTGTTGATGGGATTGTTGGTTCAATCCAGTCCCCACCAACAGCAAATTCTACCAAGCAACCCCAAAATACCACCCCTACTCCTTCAACCCCCAAGGTTTCCTCCAAGGTCAATTCCATTCGGAGTACACAAATGCCCGGCAACAATAAAAATAAAGGTAAAGCTAAAAACCAAAAACCTGGAAACCAACAGGAGAATGCAAAACCAACTATCAACAAGAATGATAAAGGGAAAATAAAAGAGAAATATCCATGTCTACTATGCGGAGGTGACCACTTCACGAAAGAGTGTCCCCGTCATGAATAAATCACTCAATTTCTAAAAACTAATCCCGTGCCTGTGGTTCTCACGGATCCTTTTCCCTCTCAACAACAGCTGATAGACCACATGTCTAATCAGGGAAATTCTAGTTCTTCAGAGGAAATTCGCATGATGTCCTCGGACACTATTACTTTGCAAAATCGAAGTTAGAGTTATGACAAACCCATAGAAAAGAAAGAAGACAATTCTTCTTTAGGAAAAGCTCCCTCTATTGGTTCCCCGGAGTCCTCGTCTACTGGTCCCCTAACCATCGAGAAACCTAATATCGACATGGTTTTGCGTCCACCCAAGAGTACTCTTAGGAAGGTTTTTTTTAATCCTAATGCCCAAGCTGCCAAATTTTATAATGTAGTTGAAGATCTTGCTCAAGCACCATGTGAAATGTCTACCTTGGAAGTACTCCAAAATTGTCCTACACAGCGCAAAAACTTGTTAACCGCATTAGGAGCTTTAGACCCAGACAACACTAATTTAATTCATTTCAATGTTGAGAACTATAAGTCTAGACTACCTCACAAACTCGCTTTCCAAATCATAACGAAAGTAGTCGGAAAGAAGGTCTTTAGAACTATCTTAGATGAAGGAGCTTCAACTTCGGTTTTGTCCCTGTCTTGTTGGAAAGCTATTGGCTCTCCCAAGCTTGTAACATCACCAACGACTCTGAAAGCTTTTGATGGAAGAGGTTTCCAGCCCCATGGTCTCACAACAGCCTTTTCAGTCGTTCTTGGGGGAAAAAATGTTTCTATTCAAGTGGAAGTAGTAGATGCCCCGTTAGATTACAACCTCCTATTAGGAAGAAATTGGTTTTACGCCATGACTGGTGTCACTTCAACGGTATTTCGAACCGTCCAATTTCCGCATCTGGGGAGGATTGTAACCATTGACCAAATCGATTTCTGTACGCCGGAGGTTACCATCTCTACAGCTAATAACATTTCTATGTTAGGCCAATCCCCTCCTCCTTACCAATCGATTGGGGTAGGCATGCTGAAGGATTCTTCCCTTATGGGTATTTTTCCGTCCAACCCTCCTAACACAGACATGACGACAGTAAATATGATTTCATCGTTTGATTATGATCCAAAATGCAAACAAGTTATTGAGTCCACCTCATTCAGTATGCATGAAGAAATGTACAATGTTATCCAAACCCTTTTCGATGACCACACTAATGACCTTCATCTGGTGGCTTCGGACCCTTACCACCTACCCTACTGGTTAGAACCCTCTCTTCCTATTTTGGATTATCTCTCCCAGAATTTTCCTTCCGATGAGTCCATTATGGAGATCATGAGTACGAATGAGCTTATATGGGAGAATCATCATCATAGATCCTCGTTCATCCCCAACACTAGTTGGGTATACCATGATTTTGCATCCATTTTTACCACTGATATTATCAAAACATCTCAAACTCCTATATTGTTGTAGAACACGGATTCTGAAGGAAACCTATGTAACATTACCCAAACAAATCCCATTGACATATCAGGCAATCCTGGCACCCTTGAGCATGTTCATGTTGGGCAAAACTGCTCAGCAGAATAATCTGAAGCATACATAGCACTTTTCAAAGAATTTCGAGATGTTTTTTCCTGGTCTTACGAATAAACGTCGGGGATGGACCCATCCATTGTGGTTCACAAAATAAAAACATATCCCACTGCAAAACATGTCAGGCAAAAACTGAGACAAGTCCATCCACGAAAAGTCACAGCTATCAAAGATGAAATAGAAAAACTTCTAATAGCAGGGTTTATTTATCCCGTATCCCTGATGGAATGGGTATCGAACATCGTCCCTGTCAATAAAAACCAGGGCACCATTAGAGTCTACATCGATTTCAGATATTTGAACAAAGCTTGTCCCAAATACAACTTTCCCACTTTGCATATCGACCATATTATCGACAACTGTGCCGAAAGTGTCATCTTTTCATTTATGGATGGATTTTTGGGTTATAATCAGATTGATATTTTACCCATCGATCAGCACAAGACAACATTCATTTTCCCATGGGGAGCCTTTGCATATAGGAAGTTACCATTCATCCTGAAAAATGCTGGAGCAACTTTCCATCATGCTATGTCCTATGTGTTTCATGATATAAAACATATTGTAGAACTGTACCTTGACGACCTCCCAACTCATTCACAGTGACGGGAAGACCACCCTGGTCATCTTAGAGACATTTTCCTAAGATGTCGTCATTATAACATACAGCTCAATCCTCATAAATGTTTGTTTTACGTTGAGACGAGACGCTTGTTAGGTTTTGTGGTTTATAAGGATGGCATCCAGATAGATCCATTGAAAATTGCCACTATTCTAGCCCTACTAGCCCCAACCAACCTTCTAGAACTCCTAAGTTTGCAAGGGAAGGCAAACTTCCTTCGTCGTTTCGTTTGCAATTTTGCAGAGAAAACACACGGCTATATGTGTCTCCTTAAGAAGGACACTCCGTTCTTTTGGGATGACCAAGCCCAACGAGCCTTTTATAATCTCAAACATGCTCTGACTCACTCACCCGTGATACACCCCCCAGATTATTCAAAGGATTTTCTCTTATACATTGCTGCCTCCACTACTACCATCGCTATGGTTTTGGTGCAGGACAATCCCGATGGTCAGGAGCACGTGATCTACTATGCTAGTAAGAATCTCATGGATTCCGAAATTCGATACTCATGTGTGGAGAAATTAGCATTAGCCACGGTCATTGCTGTTCAGAAATTTCGTCACTACATTTTTCTCCGCACAACCACCATATTGGTAGACCAGAACCCTATGTATTACATCCTGACTCGTCAGGTGCTTGGGGGCAAGTATTCCCGATGGAAAGTCATCCTACAAGCGTTTGATCTGGAATTTGCCAAAGCTACGCCAAAGAAATCCTTGGTCTTTGTTGAGCTCATGTGTGATCTTCCCTGTGCTTCGACGAAATCTGAGCCCAGTGATTCATTCCTAGATGAATTCCTGTTCGTGATAAGCACTATTGACCCATGGTATGGATATTTGTTCATTTATCCCCAGACACAAATATTTCTTCCCACTTTATACCGTGATGATCGCCGCCATATCTGTCACCACGCAAAATACTACCTCATCTTGAATGACACTTTGTATTGACGTGGTATCGATTCCGTTCTCTGGCGATGCCTTACCCACGAGGAAGCTGAACAAGTTTTGAATGACTGCCACTCTGGAGCATGTGGCGGTCATCTACCTGGGATGGCTACATCCCAGAAAATCCTTCGCACTGGCTATTTCTGGCCTTCAGTCTTTAAATATTGTCTTGAGGCTGTTAAGAAATTTCCACCCTGTCAATATTTTTATCCAAAAAAGCGCACCCACCCTGCTTCGTTACACCCCATCATTGTCGTTGGCCCTTTCACCAAATGAGGGATCGATTACATGCATTGTAAGCCTACCTCAGTCGGGGGGCATGGTTACATCATCGTAGTCATTGATTATTTTACAAAATGGGCTGAGGCCATGCCTACATATGCAAAGGACGGTAAGACTGTCGCTCTCTTCCTGTTCAATCATGTGATAGCAAGATTCAGAGTCCCGTAGTCCATAGTTACTGATCATGAATCACATTTCCGTAATCAAATGATGGAGGAACTAAGTGCCAAGCTAGGTTTTCGTCATGAAAACTCAACGCCCTATTATCCGCAAGCTAATGGTCAGGTCGAGGCCATTAACAAAGTTTTGAAAACAATGCTGCATCAGATGGTTGGATACCATAAATCCAACTGGCACCATATTATTTTCTCCACTCTTCGGTCTTATAGGACTTCGGTAAAAATAGCTACTGGTTTTACACCCTTCCAGCTTGTCTATGGACTAGAAGTTGTCTTGCCTATTCAATTTCAGATTCCATCCTTGAAACTTATCGTCGAACTTCTCCCAGACACTTCCATAGAGGAAGAAAGATTTCTATACTTGAACAACCCTGACGAAACTAGAAGAGATGTTGCCTTAGCTAATGAGGCACACAAGAAACGTGTCAAGGCGCAGTATGACAAGTCTGTCCAACCTCGTGCCTTTAACGAAGGTGACCTAGTTTTGACCTATGATCAGAGATATGAAAAACTAGGGAAAGGAAAGTTCGAATCCATTTGGTATGATCCTTTCGTCATTTCCAAAGTTTTAGAGAAAGGGGCCTATGAGCTCGTGGACTATGATGGAATCCCCTTAGGACAACCTCGCAATGGGTTGTACCTGAAGAGGTACTATGCCTAGGTATTTCTTGTATAGTACCTTTTATATGTGTATATTACTTGAATTTTAGTGTGCTTAAGTATTTTCATTATGGTTTTGAGTTTAGTGTCTGTATCTGTTTATACCATGTTTTGGTTGTACAGAGCAAATGGATTTCTACAGCTTCGTTGATGGTGCTTGCCGCCACACCTTGAACCTTTCCTCAACTACTTGGGTTCTCTATTCCCCAGCTTACGATTTGGTCAGTTCAGGAGTGGTTTGTATTGGTCCTACTACCAACAATATCACCGAGTATCGAGCAGTCATAGGTCTTTTGACTGAAGCTGCCTCCCAAGATGTTCGTAACTTGGTAGTTTTGATGGACTCACAATTAGTGTTTTGTCATTTAAACCATGTCTATACCATCAATAATCTCGTGCTTCTCCGTCTCTTCTGGAGGGTTCGTTTATTGGCTAAGAGGTCATTTGAAGCTATTACCTATAGGCATATCCCTAGGGAAGATAATGCAGTTGCTGACTCATTGGCAAATTACAGCCTAGACTGGCATATTGCCCATTCATGACATGAAAATCAAACATGGTTCACTATAAATAAAATATAAAAGACACATAAAACTCATATAAATACATTCACCATTTGAGACATATAAACACCAAAAGTAGTGGTCTATATATATATATAAACATGTTTTACAAAAAATAGGTCACGAGACCTCATCTGAAGCGCTCAGGATTTTAGGTAAAAAATCATCATACAAAAGTCCTAAAGCTATCTAGAAGCTTTTAGTGAATACATCATGTACCCTATCATCTAGTGATGCTCATGGTAACACATGACCGCCTGGGCTACTCAACGTAGCAGTCTGCTGAAACGACCCGGTACTCCCGCAGTCGGCCTCTGGTACCTCAGCAGGAGGTCATCAATCGGGGCATCTGGGGTGTCTAGAGTCAACCTATAGAGGTTCTCCTCTATCTCCCCTATCAAATCATCACCTTGTGGTACAAAGTGAGCTCTGGCTTTCCTTTCTAGTGGGGAGGATCCCCCAGGTCACGCTGCTTCGACGTCTGCATGAAAACATTGAAGTCTCGTTACTACACATAAAAATATAAAACATCAAAACATCAAAACATAATAGCCATTTTAGGGTTTTTGTTTCTTACCGATATCACCCCACTGTCCACTAGGTGGGAGCGGTAGATTAGGGTCACCACTGAAGTCCATGCCCGCTTATGCATAGTCCTCAACCATGAGGAGCTGATCTCTCAACCATCGAAAGAACAGGTCACCGAACTTCACCTTGCCTCTACTCACTCCTGTGTGGGCCATGATCTAGACCCATCTCAGCATGCGAGGGTCTCTCGCCCTCAGCTCAGTGAACACCACCTAGGGTCTCATCTGAGGAACCCGCTCGAAAAATAAACACGCTAGAATGGAACCGAAACCAAACTGCTTTAGCTCCCCCTGCTGACACTTGGTCAGCTGATATTTGAAGATCAAAAGCAGAGCCTCCGCCCAGTTGAATACTGTAGGTGCCATGGCCTCTATAGAATAGAGCATATGTGCTCTAGATGCCTGATGTACCCCTTGGATTCCATCCATTGTCTGCATGGTAAATAAAACGTTCCATAGAGGGCCATCCACCACTGCTTTTATGGGAATTTTTTTCCCCGATGTTCTTGTCCCAGGAATACAATGACGATTTATCAGCTCTTGGGTAGTGATGTCCCCTCCATGGGAACCAGTCAAAGAGATGGGAGCACCCCATCTCGATAGGCCTGTTAGGAAGTAGATATCCTCAACAATTGTCAATACATGAGCACTCACCTTAAAATACTGTTGCTCTGGATTCCACATCCGGAGAATATGCTCTAATAAGCGCTCGTGTGACACCATGTTGGGTGTGCGGAAAAACTTTAGAAGACCACAGTCTCTCAACGCAGCTATACAACCCACGTTTCGTTTGGCAAATGCATCATCATTGTCATGTTGCCTCTCTTTCCAAATTACCATTTTTTATCAATGGGAACCTGTCAAAAAACATCACAAGGCCAATTAGAAACATCATCAATCATTCAAATCATCAAATTTGATCTAATTTGGCTTGTACATATATTTTTATTCACCCACGGTCGGCACCTCCTGTGTCCCATTGAGGACAGGCGGTGGCACCTCCTGTGTCAAGTGTTTTAGGCGCGGTTCTAGCGGGGTATCGCTTATCTTGCAAGGGATAAGAGTGATGCCCGCTTCCATGGTTTTATGGCTCACTCAAATTCCCCAAAACACCCCAAAAAATAAAAAATGAAATCATGAAATGAAAGAGCAAGGTTTAAGCTATTACCTGGAACTAACGGTGCATAAATCCGACGGTAGATGCTCCTCAAATCAGCAACTGAAAATCTGGCCAAGAAAATGCTCCAAAGGCTCTCCACTATTGGTAAATGGTAAAATATTTTGATTTTTTACTATTTACTTATCTTTTATAAACATTCTAGGTTTTGGCATGTCATAGTTTTTAAAATCTATCAGTCACGATCCTTTAATATCATTTATTGGAGAATTTAACAGTTGTTTTTAAGTTGTTGAGGGATAAAGAGCAGTAGCAGTAAAGGTTTTGGGAGTTTTTTTTTTACTTTTTCATACTACCATACGAAAAAAAGTCTTTGAGCATTTATTACGACACTTTGTTCATGCTCTCCAAACTTAGCATCAAAGGTCCGAGTCATTTTCTGATTCTTTTTAGACTCATAAAATCCCTCATTATGAAAATAGACCTAGTGAAGTCTTCTTCAAACTCTTTTTGGGCTCCTTAAATACGAAAAGATTGTCGAGTGATCTTGTCTTCTTCATGCTCGTTAAAGCACTTGAAGAGTCGTTCATCTGACGGTAGGTTATCACTTTTTTCTGTTTAGATGAAATATTTTACGAAAAAGGACCCTGTGGAGTCTTCTTCCGTGGTCATTCAAACTCTCTAAACATGAAGGATACCGAGTTAACTTTCATTGGACTCATTAAATTAAACATTGAGAGACCCTCTTTTGGGAACGAAGCCCTCCTCTCTCAGGTTGGTAAAACATATGATTTTGTACTTGTCTTCGAATGAGCTATAACGAGTGTTTGTTACCCTCTTTGAACTCGTAAAATGAAAAGAGGCACTCATCAACCATGATGGAGAAATTATGGGAAGGGAAGCATTTTGCAAATCAATGGAAATTTGTCGTTACCTTTGAACATGGGACTTGTCTGCATATCATTTCAGTCAATTGGGTATTCAACTGATTTCCATGACGATCCACTTTCATGAGTCATGTCACTCCTTTGATTCTTTCAAAAGAATGCATTGTCCATCGTCGCACTATGTGTTTATCTGGTCTAGTCTTGCTGCCAAGTCTTTTGTTGTGCCGCCCGATGTTCAAAGGGAAATTGAAGAAGTTTACCTCTGCAGTCAAAACAATCTCTATGTCATTACTTTTGAGTTAGTATTATGGTTACCTCATTCACATCATTCTAGAAATTTGTTCCAAGTTTTGTGTCGTCGATGTGGGACTCATCGTGGCCCTCCTTCAATGAGACTATTCTTGTCAACATCAGCTCATCATCCGGGAAATAGTCTTAGAAACAAATTTAGTACCTTGAGATCTGTATGCCTCAATGACATATTCTCTCGCTCTCGACATAGGTTCACATCATTGACCTTTGATCGATAGATTCAACTGGGTGTTTGACATCAAGACATCTATTCATGTTCAGCAGATTATACTAGGGTACCTTGGGAATCATCGACATCAATGGTGATCTCCCTCGCACTTGTTAATGGTTCACATCATTGGCCGATAATCAAGTGGTTTCTACCATGTTCGACTTCAGAGCACTGTAATAAGATGGATAGAATCATACTTTGTGGAAAACAAGACGAAGACCCTGGGTACTTGTTTAGCACTCATTGCTTCCCCTGGGTACTTGTTTAGCACTCATTGGAGTTTTGTATATCTTGCATGGATCCACATTTGTATGGTCGTGGCTATGCTCAAATTTGCGTCTGTATAACATAGATCTATGTTGCATGTCCGGTAGCTATGTCCAAGTTTGAGTCCTCTATCACATGGATCTACCGTTATTCTAGTAGCCATGGTTGTTTATTCCTCTCATGGATCTGCCTTGTATTGGTCTGTAGCCATGATTTGGTTACATTATTCTATGAGTCAAAAGTATTGATGTACTACAGATGCCTACTTGACCACACTCTTCGATCAAGCTGACTCTCACCTCGAAGTGACAACTTGTTCTCTCAAAGCTCTCGCTTATCGTATCCCTCTTTGCCTCATGCTTTGGGGGGCATTCTGTTATACCCAAATCCTGTCACCAACATGTGATGAGATCCTTAACCCCTATGTTTTCCCTAAATCCCAAACTTGGAGTGGAAAACTTGCTCTGGATATCAATTCTACATGAAAAAACCTAGCACCGCGCTTTCCCTTTAGCTGATGAGCTGTACATTGTTCAGCACTGCCTGTGTCCTGTTATAGAAAAGTGGTGCCACTGGGCATGTGCTTTGCTCTTGGGGCGGTTCTCACCTAAACCGCTCTGTCATAAGGGAACAAAAGCGGTACCCTTGGTAAAAATGGAAAAAGAGAAGATTCTTGAGGCTTCTAGAACATGAGCCTCGTGTCCTCCCTTATCCCTATCAATATGGGTTAGTTGGAGTCGAGATCCCTCTTGGTAGGATCTTAGAGCCACCTCACCCACAATTCTCTCAACTATCCCCATCCATTGAGCCCTATAAATAAAAGCTCGTATCCATAGTTGAGGGGGAGAACTGAATGGTAATGTTATGCTGTTGAATTGACTATCTAATCCAATCCATTGGAGAGCACAAGAGAGCAAGTTGGAGCTATTGAGGATGAGGTGTTTGTCTTGTGGAGGAATTTTTCAACACTAAGGCAATGGTTGTAAGCTTCTTCATTCATTTCTTAATTCAAAGTTGATTTCCGTCCCACATATCTGTTGTACTGATCTCGCATGTATATGTTACTAGATTCCTTAGTCACTAGTATGGATGTGTGAATAATGTTCTGATAGCTTTGATGTTCTTGTTTGTTTGATATGTTCTGCAGGTACACAGGTTCATCATCAAAGCATTATTGCAGGTGTTTCTTCATCCTTTTTCATTCACTCATTTGTTCTGGATCTGAACCATTCAGACTAGAGGAACAACTTCTATCCACAGAAGGTGCAATATTCCTGATTACATCAATATTATGAATATCACATTCTCAGCTCAGCTCATAATTTTCTCTTGATGTCCAAACAAACTGAAAACTATAGATTTAGTGATGTTGCTTGAGCCTACCCTGTAATATTTATGTATCCTTGATGACAGAAAGAAATTCCATAGCTAAGTATTTAAAGCACAATGTAATCCTACTAAGGTGAACAACAAAGATTTGCAACAAAACTAGTGAATAAATATTTAGCAAAATACATATCAGAAGAAAATGGATTGAATAAAATCCATATGGTCTATTAATCAATTTTAAGAGTACAATATTAATACATCTCAAAAGGATCATGCACGGGTGTGGCTCATTGGTGATTCGCTTGATATGAAGTCACATGTTGTAAAGGAGGTCACGAGTTCAAATCACACCTGGGATTACATGTCTCCCATGCTTGTGGGCGGTTGTGGAGCACCTAGGGGTATAGTGGTAGCGGGAAAGGATCCATGGACCCTATGTCACATGAGTAGCAACCCAGCCCCTAGTTTTTTATTCCTCTAATCACAAAAAACATCTCCAAAGGATAAATTCGTTAGCCTAAGAAGGCATTTGGAATCCTCTCATTGGCCAGGCTTAAATTAGCATAGAAACAACCATTAAACTTAAGAACTAATTCTGACTCCTGAATGTTCTTAGTTAATTGAGTGTAACTGGACCTATATTTCACATGAGGGAGTCAATTGATGACATCTAATTATATACGGGTGAATTTAGGAGGTTTAGTTGACTAATAGTGGTCAACGGAGCTCATTATCATCCAGTGTGATGAAATCTAGGAAAGGACGTGGTAGATTTAACTGATTGTAACCTAGTTAACAGAATGTAACTGATGGTAAATGGCTAAAATCATGGATGAGAGATCATGAGGTACCAAAATCATCCATGAGGGCGCAATAGTGGATAATGAGGTCAAAAATGACAAGGATTAAGGCACTAGGAAGTTAACTACAAGATCCAGGTACTGGAGAGATCAACAATGTTGCATGGTTGCATACATGCATTCATGGCTCAGGTCTAGATGAAACATGTGCTACAACATCCCCCATTAAACCTAAATTATGAGAAGTAAAAAAAAATAGGATTGAGGCTACTAAGCTTATGGTCACCGTTTACATTATTCATCCATGTAAACTGAGGGAAAAGGAGAAACCACATTGGGAAAATAATTCCTATAAAATGGACATGAAAAAAAGGAAACCAAAAAATGTTCTCCAAACTAAATTCTAATGCCTGGAGGAATATTCCTCTTTGGAAGAAGAGGAATATGCTCAACTTGATTAGGAACATAGACAACAACAAAATGGAGACTAGAACCATGTAGAGCAACTGGGATGATCTGACAAAAGAGAAAATGTAGGTGCTCTTTAGACTTGAAATTCAAACCAAGGAAGGTGAGATCATATCCAAATGAGTCTTTAGGTTCTTGAGAACTTGAACCAAAGGTGGTTATATCAACTCCAAGTTAATGGTGGTGTCCTCCATTTTTATAATCATTTTGAGGAAATGAGCATGTCACCACGTAGGAAAGAAAAGGAGGAATTGGACCACGAAGAGAAAATGTATGAGATTCATAATCTGATATAACATCCAAAATATCCAATAAATCACAACATTTCATATCAGCAAATTGATGAGAAGAAACTGATATAAAATCCCTAATAGGAGAATTTTTAAAGGAGACTTGAGGTGCTTGATTTTTCACACCAATAGCGATGAGACCAATCCCAAGCATAACTAAAAGGTATTGGAGAATCAATTTTGAATCATGAGAGTTAAAATCATCTCCAAGAAGGTGATACATGTGTCCCAATTGCTCCACTGAGAGGGTGAATTCACAGTTTTCTCCATCTTCAATAAAATTCTGAGAATTGTTGCAAGCAATTAAGTAGGAATTTGTTGGAAGCATTGGATCGGTGAGGGAGAATATACCGCTTCCAAAATATGATATTTCCTCCTTAACATCAAAAATATCACTTTTATGCACACCATCATCAACATTGGAGAGAGAAGAATCGAATTCCTCTTCAACTTCTTGAGCAATCACTAGCAAAATTTGCTCACAATTTGAAATAGAATAATTGCTGGAGAATAGTTGGAAAGAGAGTTATTCTTCAAAAATGGTGATTCAGATGTCTTCTTATGGAGCATATGTGTTTGAATATGACACATCATAGTTCTCATAAACTTCTAGAGAAACAAGAGAATGAGTCAATGCAAGGAGACTTTCACCAATTCAAATTGAATGAGTTGAATATTATGCCATTTCTTCAACTTGAGAAACTTCATAAGAGAGTGTTTGAGGCCAATAATTTTGAAGGAAGAACAATTGAGGAGGTGTTGGATTCGACCCAGTTATCATCTAATTCCTTATGCACACCAAAATCTCTATGTAGATTGCTCCATAGCTCGAAAGGATACTCAGTAGAATCAATGAGATACCTCACCTTAGGAGACATTTCCAGACACATTTTTCCATATGCATCATCACAGTCATTTAGCCAATCATTTTTCTCTTCATTGGATTCTGGTATTTCCACAGCTCCAATAGAAAAATCAAATATATTGTGGCTCTTTAATTATTCAACCATATTCAATTTCTACTTAGCATAATTGGATGGTGGTATAGGAGGAACTGATTTCAAATCCATTTTGAAGATGTTGTACCTACAATATAAACACTCTGAAAATATGTCTTGAGGATTAATTGAATTACCAAGATCCCTACACTCTGATACCATGTGATATTTCTATAGCCATTATGGCAACAATAAATTCCATGGCTAAGGATCTAAAGCACAATGTAATCCTACTGAGATTAACAAAATAGTTTTGCAGCAAAACTACTGAAGAAATATTTAACAAAATACATCAGAAGAAACTTAATTCAATAAAATCCATATTGTTTGTTAATCAATAATAAGAGTACAATATTAATACATTTCCAAAGGATAATTTTTTTATCCTAAGAAGGCATTTGTTATCCTCTCATTGGGAAGGTTTAAATTAGCATATAAACCATCACTAGACTTGAGAACTAGTACTAACTCGTGATTGTAAATGAAGGTAACTGCACATGGATAGTGCATGAGAGAGTTAATTGATTATATCTAATGATATATGGGAGAACTTAGGAGGTTTAGCTGACTAACAATGGTCATCGGAGCTCACTATCAGCCCAAAGTGATGAAATCCAAGAAAGGCGTCCTAGTTAACTGATTGTAGCCAAGTTAATTGAATGTAACTGATGGTAGATGGATAAAATCATGGATAAGGGTGCATGAGGTCCTAAAATCATGGATGAGGGTGCAATAGTGGATAATGAGGTAATAATGACAGGGATTAAGGCACTAGGAAGTCAACTACAAGCTCTAGGTACTAAAGAGGTCAACAATGTTTCATGCATCTTGTACGGATGCATGCATGCATGCATGACTCAGGTCTAAATGAAAAATATGCTCCAACACTACCCTATTAAAGGACATAATGGAAAAATGACTATATATATGTCTAACTAATATAACATATTTGAATGCTCTTATGAGGTTGAAAATGGTTTAATGAAGTGGTGAGAAGGTTCTGTTGATGCAAAGCATGGAAAAAGATTTGTTGAAGCTAATAATACACATTGATATGAGATGCCATTGCGAGTACATATAAATTTGCATGTAAAGAACTTCTAAATGAGTTGTATATGAGGGCACACATCGAGGAAGGTATCTTATTGTTGGCATTAAAGTTCCTTATACAAATCACAATACATTTTCTTGACTTGTATTTTGTCAATGTCAACTCAACAAAGCATAGTTGTGTCATTTAGGATGTTTCTCTAGGAATTGCTCGAATATGGCATGATGTTTTAAGCTCATTTAGGTTTCATGGTCATTATATGACGATATCTTATGTCAACTATTAAATTCAATACAACAAATTTACAAAATTAATAATGGTGGTTATTTGTGTTATTGTTGATTCTTTTTTTTTTGGAATATTTGAATAAGTGTACTTGTGAAAATGAAAACATAGCTCATAAACTCCCAACAAATATAGGGCCTATGAAATTGAATGTTATGGAGTACATAACATCTTTGAGGTAAAACAATGGATGAAGGGAAATCATTTATGCTTGTACATTATTTGAGTGTCCACTTGAGCATCCACAATTACTAACAAAACTCAAAATTGGGTGGCCCATCCACCAAAGAACCCATATGTTTAATCCATCCCAAAAAATACCATGAATACGTAATTGAGAGTCCATGTTACAACAAACAAGGTTGTCTTAGTCCCAAGGATAAACAAATAGTCATAATGTTCCATGACATTGGGTAGAAGATCAGCATGGGGTTGGATCCCAACCTATATCAATAATAATTTACAAAAAAATACTACTCCCTTTTCCACTTCATCATATCTACTTTTCTTGCCATTTTTTTCCAATGAACGTTTTACTGCACCTTATGGGGCAATTACTAATTTTAACATATTATATCATTTCGAAAAAATATATCACTTCAAACCACATTTCAAGTTGTGTAGTGTTATATTGATTTAGCATAATAATTTTCACATATTATTTAGATTTTTGCATTAATAAATTACAAAATTTATTTGAATAAAAGTTTGCTGACATTCTTATTAATTAACTTAACAGTGAATTATGGAACTTAATAGATGAATGAAAATGTCAAAGTGAATTATGGAACTTTGGAATAGATGTTTTGAATAACCTAACCTAAATTTATTCAACAAATGGCATGGTTTCTTCAATATATCATTTCAAAAATGTTAAGTTATAGTGTTACATTGATTTAGAAAGAAAAAAACTTAATACATTGTCTATGTTTTTCAATTAACAAGTTGATAAATTTTATTTGAATAAAAGTCTGGTGAAATTAATTAACTTAATATACGTTAGAAATATATGTATGGAAATGCCAAAGTGAATCATGGATATTGGATTTGAATGGGGTGTATGTTTGGGTGACATAACTTAGCCTTATTCTTTTCCAGAAGAAAAATAGCAGTTCCTTGATATTCAAAGTGAATCAAAGGTAACGAGTTACATCAGCATGATAAGATATCAATCACAAGCAGAGTCTAGATGATCATAATAAAGACAGTCTTGGGACTATAGAGTCACTCTTCACATCATCCCCACTAAAGGTGGTTGACTATCCAAAGATGTCCCTAGAGAAGATACAGAGAACCCATAAATGCTATCCAAGGAAGGGCTCGGGGAAGTGACTAAAGACAATCACATAGAGGTGAAGATCAGCAGTATCTATAAGATACACCATACAGGTAAGTAAATTCCTTACTCAAATAAAATTGTGGAATAGGCCAGAAAGAGAATAAGCTCATCTAAAAAAGTTGAATTGCGGCTTCCCCAATGACTAAACCTTTACAGTATTCAGTAAAGGATAGTAGGCATATTGCCAATTGGAGCCCTTCCTTGGTTAAGATATTTTCCTTCTCATTGTATTCTCTGTAGACATGTTGGTAATCAATAGATGAAAAGGAAGCTGAAAGATATTTGATGTTCTCACACCAAGCCTCCAAGTCTAAAGTAGTGAGAATATAGATGCATTTTTTCGAGTTTATAATAACATATGAGTCTCCAAATATATGCATCATTGGGAGCCCAATTTCTTTGGAGAAAAACAGTAGTTCCCAAAGGGCCATAAGCTCTTCTCTTGTGTTGGTACTTTTACCACAACCCATATTGATATAGAAATGATGTGACCGGATGGTCAATAATAAAATACCAACTCCCCTAGTTAAGTTAGCAGTAACACCATCAAAGAAACCAATAGGGTATCTGAGGACAGGAGGACTGCCTGCGTTCTTGACTTTTTGTTTTCTTCTATGTGGCACATGGTAGGCATAAACATGTTGCATAATAATGTGACCTAGTCTATTTACCTATGGTTTTTTTCCTAAAAAATATAGCAGCTCTAGGTCTTCCACAAGTTCCAAATGAAAAAGAGGACGAGATAATGAATATCATCACTTCTTTTGAGCCAATTTTCAATATTTTCCATCACTGAAGTGTCAGTCCAAGTCAGTGAGAAATTATAATACTTGTGGAGGAAGTTGATGGTCGAGCATGCAAATGCACAATCAACATAGATATGTATGTCTGATTCATCTTTGCATTTGCAAAGGCAACATCTGTTAGGTCCACTCCAACATTTCTTACAATATTATCCCATGTATTGATTTTATTTTCAATAACAAGCCAAACAAAGCATTTAATTTTCTAAGGAATGTTAAAGTGCCACAGCTGAGATTTGATACTGTGTTGAGCAAGAGGCAGATTAGATGACACAATGAGATCATAATCCATCTTGGATGTAACCATACCATTCTTCGAATTATGCAGCCAGAGGAGAGAGTCCTCTGCATTCTTAATTTTGATGCCTCCATGTGTTAAACCTTTAACATATCCAATCCAAATATCGTTCCATAAACCTCCCAAATTCAAATATGCTGCAGTATACCAATATTCATGACTATCAGTCCCATAGTCAAGGTTTTGTTCTTGTGAAAGTAGAGTGATCCCAAAATTAGAAAGATATTCTCTGAGACCATCAAGGAGGAGATAGGGAGCATTTAGTTCTGCAATGGGATCAACTCCCAGCTTGATACTCATCCCATTTCCCACTTTCCACCAATTTTGCAAGTAATCCATGACAGATCTTTGATAAAACCATTCCATATATATAAAGTGCCAGTAACAAGAAAGTTTTGCGATCGGATCCAAACATCTACAGGTCTATCTTTAAGGTATTTGCAAGCAATAATCTGACTCCATATACCCTTTCCTTTTAATAACATCCACAAACTTTTGAGTCTGAGAGAAGTCCCAAACCAATCAAGGTGTTTGATATTCCAACCTTCGTATTCATAGGGAGTAGCAATATATTGCCAATCTGGCAGGTGAATTTTATGCTTACCATCAAAGCTTCCCTAGAGGAAAGAAAATATGCATCGTCTTAAAGATTTCAAAATTGACTTGGGGATGCGAGCCAATGCAAACCAATAAACAACCAAACTAGTGAGAACCGATCTGATGATGATAAATCTACCACCAAGTGAAAGGAGTCTGAAGGTCCAATTGTTGATCCTTTTTTCAAACATAGTGACTAGACACTTCTAGTCTGTAGAACGATGCCCCAAGGGTTTGAGACAGTAACCCAAATATTTAAAGCCAGTAGTGATGGGGTCCATTTTAAAAGGGAGTAGGGAAGAAATGTGCATCCTAGTATCATCATTGAGTAAGAAGGAGGACTTCTCAATACTGACAGTTATACTAGTCGCGGAACATAAGAGATCAAGGGACTCTTTATAAGAATTCCATTCATCCATGATACCAAGTCCAAATAATATAACATCATCAACAAAAAAGAGGTGTGTGATGGACAGACTGGTAGAAATTTGAATCCCTTTAATACGACCCTTCCTCTGGGCATTTAAGATGATAATCCTGCGGATTTCAATGACCAAGATGAACAGGAGAGGGAACAAAGGGAAACCCTAACAGATCCCTCTAGAAGTAGGAAACAAATTAGAAGGTGTCCCATTTTCCAGTACAACAAATTTTGAAGAGAAAACACACCCAATGATCCAATTTACACCATCCATAGGTATACCAATCTACAGAAGGACAAGTCTTAAGAAAGTGTAGTTCACCTGATCAAAGGATTTTACAATATCAATTTTAAGTACCATAACCTTCAAATTTTTAGTCTTAATAGTGTGAAGGATCTCCTGGGTAATGCAAACAGGCTTAGTAATTTGTCTATCCTTGAGAAACCCAAATTGTTGAGCTAAAATAACCTTGTCTAAGAGTGGTTTAAGATGAAGGGCTGCAATTTTTTATATGATCTTGTAGACTAACTTTTGCAAAGATAGATGGGGTGGAAGTCAACAAATGTGAGAGTATTCTCACATTTAGGGATCAATGTGAGAAAGGTAGAGTTGATTGCTTTAGTGACTCTACCTTCAAGTCTATCTTATTCAGCAGCTTTGAGTAAATCTTCACCCACCAAATTAAGAAAATCTAGAAAGAATTCAACAGGCCATCCATCAGGGCCAGGGATTTTATCTTTTTTTAAATCCTTCAAGACAGCTCGTACTTTGGAGAGTGTAATAGCAGCGAGAAAGCATTCCTTATCCATCTCCTAAATGTAGGAAGGGATGAGGCTAATCACTTTTAGTTGATCTACAATATTAGTACTTCCATCATCCTCAAAGAGTTCGGAAAATTTTTGTTGACCCTACAGTTTAAGAGGAGTATCATTTGTAATTAGGTTCCCCTCACAATCCTTGAGAGACCAAATAGTTTTAGAATTCCTCTTGGCAGAGGAAAAGGAATAGAAAATTTTTGTGTTGGCATCTCCTTCACAGATCCACAAAGCTCTGCTTTTAAGTTTCAAAGTTAACACCTCTTGAGCAAGATAACCCTCCTTTTTAGTTTTAAGAGAAGCCGGCCTATCGGAATCCGAGTCAGTGAGGATGCCTGAGGACTTCTAAAGGAGAGACATAATCTCAAGAGTCAATGTCCAGCATCTCAAGTTTCCTAGAAGGTTTCTTATTTATTTTCCAAGTTTTAATAGTGTCTTTAAGCCTTTTCAGCTTGAGGGAAAGGGTCTCCAAATGATCACAGGGTCTAAGGATGTGCCAAGCCCACACACCACAGACATCGTCGAAAATACATCCAGAAGGTCAAAGTTATCACCCCCAAAAGGAAACCCAAAAGCAGATAGTAAAGGGTTCACTTGAAACAGAGTACAGGGTATAGGGTTTAACAAAAAGTCAAAGGGAGACCACATCAAACTAGTCAACAAAACAGACAAAGCCCAATGAAACTAGACATCAAAAAAACCCTAAGAAAACCACTAGACTCCCCACTTATTTTTACATGGTTGGTACTAACCCTCTGAGAATAGAGGATGGACTCCATGTGGGGCAAGCCACATCTAGAGGATGACAAAAATACTTAAAACAAGGTGTTTTCAAAACCCGCCCCAGAAACCCATAACGGAAATATTATTTCTTAAAATACCAGTCAGAGAAGTTCCTGAAAAGCCGGAGAATATCAATGTCGGGATGTTCTCCAAATGAGAAAGCCGCAACTGAGGCCACTGAGTCACAGCAAGTGATGTGAACAATGATAATATAAATGGAGTCCTACTAAAAAGGAGATGAAACAGACTATACAGTGCCCCAGGATCCAAGAGCAAAAAACGACATGCCGTGGAGAAAGGTGTTCAGTGAGCCAAGCCTCCGAGAAAGGTGGCAGATTTCCTTAGTTAACCTTATTCATTAAAGGGAATGGTTTCTTCAATGTATCAATAATTTTGAAAAAATATATCATTGTAAACAGAGTGATTCTTCAATGTATTTATTGAAATTCAAAACAGATATAAGCGCAAACATCTCAAGTTATGTAGTAGTATATTAATTTAACATAATAAACTTAATACATTCTTTAGATTTTTTAATAAACAAGTTGACAGACTTTATTTGAATAATTTATTTTTAATATAACTTTTATCAATTAATTTCATATACTTAAGATAGATGAATGCAAATTCTAAAGTGAATTAGGGGATCTTGGATTCGAATTAGGTGGATGTTTGAGTGGCCTAAATTAAATTTATAATCAAAGAGCATGGTTTCTTCAATGTCACTAGTATCTCCAATAAGAACTAAAATTAAAGTTATTTATCTATGTTAGCGAGCTTACATAATTCCAATGGAGGGAATCATTGATGAATCCATAATGGGGCCCAAGCATTTCTAGTATAATGGCCCTACTTGTAGTTTACAAAGCAAATCAAAAAATTAGTTGCAATTTAGAACTTGGTCTTTATTTGAGTTCCTTTTTTTGCATGCAATGACTAGTAAATAATCTCCAAATTTGTTGGGATTGATTAACACATTTAGGGAAACTATGGGTTCTTATCGGTTGAAACTCAGTGGAGTGGGGATAATATAATATATGTGTGTATGTCCGATCATGATAACCATGGATATGTGATTCTTAATTTGTGAATCTCTGCCATTGCATTGATCACTGGCATTCTTCAAAATCAAGCCTTTACATCACTAGCGGCAATCACATTGAGCCCATTGAAATGTAAACTAGTACAAGTATTATTTGGGTGGACATTTTCTAGTGTAATTATTGAGATATGTTGCGCTCTCATCGTTTAAATATAAAAAAAATACCCTCTTTCCAAGGGCCTAGTAGTACTCAAGAGTTAAGGTGTAAAGAAGAATATGCAAGAGTTCGATTATCTTATTTTCCACGACTTGCCTAGTCAATAATATAGATCCATAAATGCCCCCATCACAACCTTTACCAAGAATCTTCTATCAGTTACAAATCGTCAATGGTAGTTTTTACTTGAACTTTTGTCTAGATGGTTATGCATTTGTGAAATAATTCCCTTGAATGGTGGTTGATTTGTTGAGTGATCACATTCTCTTGCAAATGCATGCTTCATACTAAGGAACCAAACCTATACATCATGATCTCCATTTTAAGAAAAATATTATTAAAATGGATAACCATCAGAGATAACTAGTGTTTGAATATAAATACGTGACCTGAAAACATTGAAATAACACTGGTTCAAGCCTTTCCCGACCATGATTTCCCTCTCCAACTTCTAGGACACCCTATTTCGAAACCATCATGAGCATAGCCAAAATCAATGGGCGTGCCTTCATTTGTTAATATATTTCTACAAGACCCTGGGGTGGTAGGAGCAGGAAGGGTTCTATTGGACACTAAAGGAAACAAACTGAAATAGTTTACATGGGGGCTTGGGAACAAAACAAACAATCGGATGGAATGGTTAACCTTGATGCAAAGGGTTGAAATTCTCATTCCTTTAAAGATTTCAAATTTCCTCGTTTTTGGAGACTCCAAAATCGTGATTCAAAAAATGTGCAATAATTCTAAAGGCAACTCTTCAAATTGTGGAAGAACACAGATAAGGATTCTTGACCTTCTTACAAATCCAAGCTCGATCATTTTTTATCACATCAAAAGATAAAATAATAGGTAAGCTGACAATCTGGGAAACCAAGGATCTAGGTTAGATCAAGGCATGATCGTTTTTTACTCAGACCCTCCATCTAGGAAATGGGTTCCATGTTGTTAAAAGGAAAAGGGAGAATTTGTTTGGAAAATCCAAACAATAGGCACAATTTGGAAATCTCAATACTGAGGGATAAGGGGAGTATTTCATGGCATCTTTCTCTAGGCCAAGGGGATGACAGATCATTTCTGTGGCTGCAAGTTGGAATCATGCAACATGGACATGTGCACATAGGAATTAACAGATGGTGATTATGTTATGGTAGAGAAGTTAAGGCCATCGCATGGGAAGTCTATTCCTCCCCCTGGCCCATTCAATCTCATACAAGCACAATTGTGGTCGTAAATGCGATGGGAGAATACAAGAGGCATCCCCCCGTCAAAGGTCAAATCATGGTGAAGGAATGTGAAGAGATTGTATAGGAGAATCAGTATGCAGAGGAAAACATGTGTTTTAATTTGTCCTCAATAGGGATTGTAGCGAAGGAAAACTACAGTTCTGATTTCCAGGGAGAGAATCTATCTTTTGGGAAGGAGAAGGGGCCTCTGTCACAAAATTTCATGATAGAGGGAAACTAGAGCTCTCAGGGCCCCCAATCGCGGTAAAAAAAAACAGGCTCTTTGTTAGCCCAAACATTGAGAAAGGAGGAGAATTTGTCTTTTTTGAGGGTTGGAGCTATTATTCCTCGATCCTATTAGCAAGCGACAACATGTCTTCCTAGCGAGATATTTACAGCAATTTCAAGAACAATTCGGAAGATTTCAAGAGAATGTTGAGGGTGGTGTATGAAGGAATTGGGGGCGTGGACAAGAGGATTACATGCCTGACATAAGAGGCAAGGTTCAACAGGAACAACATTGCATGCTTGGAATCAAGAATAAATTATTTGGATAGCAATATACACGAGCAAGTGGCCCTTCTAGAAAATGTCAAGATGGATTTGGACAGACTAGACAAAATAAATTAGTGCAACCATAGTCAAATGTCTCCCTCAGATGAAGCTAAGCCCATGGATGAAATCTCAGTAATCCAGCTAGTTTATTATAGAATCAACAAGCAAAAACAAGACACCAAATGAAAATCCTCTTCAATGCCCTTACACATGTTTTTTTGTCTTTGTTATGTAGCTATATATATGTAGTAGAGAAATATGTAGTTTCAATTTTGCTCATTGTATCTCGAGCTTTAGTTATATGTATGAATCTTTGTAATGAACTATTGTTCTCAAATTTCTAATACAAATCATCTCCACTTTTCTGCTCGAGCTTTAGTTATATGTATGAATCTTTGTAATGACCTATTGTTCTCAATTTTTTAATACAAATCATCTCCACTTTCTGCTTTAAGAAAATAGACTCCCTACACAACACCGGGCCATCCAAATCACCACTATGATGAGGTACACATCTAGAAGAATTTTTGAAAAGTCAACCATAATGATCGATGTGTTTCAAAGACGAAACTTTTTGAATTTGTCGTTGCCTTCACATATCCCTCTGACATAATTATTACAAAGGTCCTTTAGAGCTTTAACTTTTACCTCCATGACTTTAAAGTATTTTTAAAAAATATGACTACCCATTTCTAACTTTAATAGATCCATTTATGAATTTATATATATTTTCAGAAAGTTGGGAAAACATGTTCCTTGGTTTCTTTATTTCTAACTTTAATAGATCCATTTATGAATTTATATATATTTTCAGAAAGTTGGGAAAACGGAGTAGAGCTCTGGCTCCTCCTGATTCATATTTTCTTATGCTCCATATTTGAAAGTGAAGGTTGTGAATAGGTAAGAATTTCTCTACAACTTTCCTCTCAACGGAATCACTTTATAAAGTAATGCTCTTTCCCTTTTTTTTAACAAAATCGGATTGAAAATAATAAATTCAACACATAATAATCGTAGATATTCTTGACGACGTGGATATCGCAGAAGAAGGCATCGTGACACAAACACAACGAATAATGTACTACATTTCAAATTTTATATGCTCGACACTACGACATTTCTAACTTTATATGCTCCACTACCTACAACATCTCTAACTTTTTGTAGCATTTTGACATAGACACAAATAATGTACAATATTTCTAACTTTCTATGCTCCACTCCAAGATTTCCCTTCTCTAGGTGCCCTGCGAGATTAGTTAGACAAATCGAAATCTTGTGCATGTGCCCCACAAGATTTGTTAGACAAATCACAATCTTGTGCAGGCGCCCCACAAGGTTAGTAACATAGTTAAAGAAGATCATTTACATGTTTAGGTTATGCCCTGCAAGATTTCTAACATTCTTTGCTCTTCTGGCCTGGAGAAAGTGACAAATTGTTTCAAAGGACGGGAAAGCTTAATTATTTTCTCAAATCGTCATTAATTTTTATTAATAGACTTGTTAAGATATGTGTATGCCTAGACAAGTGGCATAGAATATGTGGTATGTTATTATATATGTAATAATGGAGATTGAAACTTTCCTGCTTGATTGAAACTTTCGTGTTTGATTGAAGAGTAGGTGGGTGTGTTTGCCTTCAATGGAGATGGCTTTGCGTTCATTCTATTTCTTCTTTATTTCTTATATTGTCCTAGCGTTGTCCCAATACGAGGTTGTTCCCTTATTTTCAGTGCCTTTATTTGGCCTTGTTCCCTTCCTTCAAATGATATGTCAAGTTTCAAGTCCGAAATTGCAACACCAATAGAGATTTGGGCACCATTTTAGAAGAAGAAGTAAGTTTCAAACTATGTTATGAAGGAATTAACCCAACCACCCACCAAGCATCAACAATTTATCAGCTACTGAATGTACCAAGCATCACCTCTGGAATTTCAAGGACGATTGATTTTGCCATATGGGACTCAAAAGTTAGAAGCACTTGCTGAATTTAGATACCCATTTCTCTAGACAGTTATGATCAGCATTTGATGACCAGTTTCGGGCAAAAAAATTTCTTAATGCCAATGTATGATGGAGGTGTCACATGCATAAGTCCATTAGAAGCATGTATCAACAAAGCTTGTCAAAGTGATCCCTCTCCATGGAACCAGTTTAAAGTCTTCTAGGTTCTTAGAATGGTTCAATTTCCTTTCCTCGCCTAGATAAAGATCGTGGTACCTACTCAGCATGTCATTGATGATATATTATCATGGATTACATTTAAACACAAAGGTAAGATATCAGGAATGAATCGTTTACTCATATGGTTGCATTGGTGGTATGATTTCACTTAACCCATTTTGATTACTATGTTTAGGGTATGTAGGGTTAGTTGAATTTTCATTTAGGAATATGAGTGTCACTTTGCATTGCATGTGATGTTCCTTCATCATTTAGTTAGTCTTTATTGTTCTTAGTTTCATTCCATTATTTTGTGAACAAGGTAGGACGGAAGTGTCTGCCTCGTGATGATTTTAATCCCTTTGTATATTTGATGTGTGTGCAGGTCTACATGTACCAGAAGATTCACAGGTTCTCGAGCACTCTCGGTATGAGCACTTGTCTCGCAGTTTGAGCCAGTGTTACACTGTACCTTTAAATGTGCCTCGGGAATAGAGAGGCCACATTTTTTTACCATGAGTGGTGTTATTCAACAATGGTGGTCATGGACAGACCCTTTGGTCCTTCATTTAGGAGTATTATGGCATAATAGCACTACTAACTTCCCTTTGTTGGGGTTTTTAACCCCGAGGTTGGTGTTTGGGGCTCCTAGGGGTTGATCACTGGGTCACATGATCCCACACCTTTTTTTCTTTCTCTGGTGGCCTATGCTTCAGCTATGAGACCTTGGTCTCCCTTCACAGCTACCTCATACACCCGCATGGCCCTTCATCTAGTTGGCGCCTTCTCCCTTGGGTCTCCTTCCTCAGCGAGAGTATCCTTCCTTCCCATACCATACATGCTTCTTTGAGGGGGGTATTGAGGGATTTTATAGCATTTCAGGGTTAGATGGGCAATGACACCCTCCCTCCAGCTCACTCCAGCCTTTCGTTCGGAGTGATTCACTCATTTTATCATTTTTTGGCACCGAGGGAAAAATACCCCATGTAGCTTACTGTAAACCTACTATAGGCTATTTTATATTATTTTATGTTAGAATTTTAAGTTGACATTTCATAATTTCAAATTGACATTTTAAATGCATGCCGACCTCGATATTTTTGTAAACCAAGTGTGAGAGGCTATAAATAAATCTCTACTCACTTGATTTTAATAGAAGATAAGTGGGATAAAACATTATGCACTTATTCCACCCAACTAGGGATCTAATTTGGAAGTGATGCACACCTCTTGAGGAAGATGTTTTTCTTGGTTTGGATGGAAACTTCTTGAATTTTCTTTGGTTCTATGCTCTTGCTAAAGGTGATGCTATGATTTGTTAGCTAAACACTAGCACAAGGAGGTATCTAAGGTTTTTCTTGATCTTTGTTTTGTTAAATGTTAATGAATGATGTATGTTCTTCGATTGAATGGTATCCATTAAAGCTGCATTTTGTCTTGGATAGGTCATTTTTCAACCTTTAGTCACCTTGGTTTGTAGAAGCATGTCCCTCATAGGAATCTGTCTAGGGTTAGAACCTTATGCCTTTAGGTTTTGTTGTCAATCCTAGGATAAGCTTCTCGAAGGAAGGTTGGTCACATCCTTAGATGCCCTAGTGTTAGTGTTAGGGTAAAACCTAAAACCCTTGTCCCCAAACCTATTTTCCTTCAAATCTCTTGCATTTGCATGTGTAAATTTGCATTTTCATGGTAGAATTAGGCTTAGAAGTAGGTCTACAATTTTATGTTAAAAACCCTAAAAAATCCAAAAATTGCATTTTGTTTGCATTTTCGGACCTCCCTAAAATTTCAACCTTCTTCCCTACAAATTTGGCCTACCTTCCTTATCCCTAAAAACCCTAGGGAAAAATTTTAGGAAGCCCTAAAAAACTTATAAATAAATAAATAATCATAAATTTTTGGAATTCCTAGAAATTCGAAGCTCCCTCCTACAAACTTGGATTTCCCTTATTGTCCCTAGAAACCCTAGGGAGTAATTTTAGGAAGCCCTAAAACCAAAAAAAATATAAAATCTCTGAAAATTACCAAAAATCTGATCTAAAGTTACCCTAAAACACCCCTATTTCCCTCTTCATGTCTCCTTTCCTTCATCTCCCTGGACCTCCCCTATTTCCCCAATTAGTGTTGGCCTATTTCAAGGCTTAGGACAGCCCTTGGTACTGCAGCTAAAACAATCTGTAATGTATTGTAGATTGTCCGTACTTACAAGGCTTCCTTAAACCTGTCATAAGGCCACATTGACTACCCCTTCAAGAATTAGTAAGTGATGAATGCAAATTACTGTTGAATGAAGGAAATTACACCACATTTTTGTTCATGAAATGATCACTAAATATGCTTATTGTTTATAAGTTATCCATTGGTGAATAGTTGCATAAAAGATTGCTATGTGAATTTTGAGACTATCTAGTACATGATTATATACATATATCGAATGCATTTTTACTTTATCTCTTGGATGCCCTAGTGTTGCATACTTGAATTTGTTGTCGTATACATGAACATATGTTTAAATGGTGACTGACTATTGTTTCCCTAACAAATGATACAAATATTGTTGTAAGAAGCATTTACATTCTTGTCCTCCATTGATGAATGAGTCCACCTAAGGATATCATAAAGGTATCGGTCAAACTTGCAATTTAATGCTTCTACCCTTTCTATTGGTTATACTTGTAATGAATGGCATTTGGAATTACTGAAGTTGGTATGCTAGCTGCACTCACAAAGTTAGTATTTGTATGAATAGTGTGTCTTCTTTATTCCTTAAATTGACTCCATTAAGGCACTAATCACTAACCCTTTCCAAGAAGCCATCATTTGGTGTTCAAGTGTCCATGCAGATTTGTTATTATGGCTCTCCCCTAGGATGTTTTGACTTCCAAAGTAGTTTGGGAGGAGTGACTAAGGTGACAGTGTTCACTTTCTCTCCATATGCTTATCGGTGGCTAGCCCTACTAGTTCATCCGGTAACAGTATTTTAAAGCACTTCACCTCCATAACTAAAGGTACCATCTATGAGAATAATTGACTTGATATTAATCACAAGTCCCGACTTGGTATAACTCCCAAGTCTACAGTCTTGATAAAACTCACAATACTTTCTTGATATTGCACACACGTTTCTAGTCTTCGTATAACTCACAAGACTTTACAATACAACACCACTACCTCAATCATATATATATATATATATATATGAATTGATATGACTCACAAGTCTAGAGAATGGCTCTTGATGTTGTACATTTAACACTCCCTCTCAGCGAGGGAGATATTCTCTGCCATACCAACCTTATCTCGGAAGTATCTGAACTTCATCACAGACAGAGGCTTTGTCAACACATCTGAAATCTGCTCATCAGTAGGTATGTACTAAAGTTTTACTGTACCTTTATGGACCATCTATTGAATGAAGTGATACTTAATTACTATGTGTTTCGACTTATCATGAAACACTGGATTTTAGGAAAGATTTAAACAACTCTGGTTGTCACTCCTAATCATTGTAGGCTCTGGATTTTCATTGAAAAATCCCGCCAGTGACTTTCTCAGCCACAATGATTCTCCACAAGTATAACTCGTAGCAATGTACATTGCCTCTGTAGCACTTTGGGAAACCGAGCCTTATTTCTTTCTAACCCAAGAAATCATGGTAGAACCCAAGCTATAGCAGTAGCCTGAAGTGCTCTTTTGATCTACAATGCTTCCACCCAAATCATAGTCAGCATATCCAAGTAATAACACCCCTCCACTGGAGGCATACCTAATTCCGTAAGAAAACGTACTACAAAGGTACCTCAAAACATGCCTTACTGCAACCTAGTGTATGTGCTTCAGATCAAACATAAACTGACTCAAAATGTTGACTACATAATAAATATATGGCCTTGAGTGCATCAAGTACATCAACGAGCCAATCAACTGGCTATATAAAGTGGGGTCCATTGGATTTGATATAGTGCCAGACTCATGTAGTTTCCTCAAATTGGAAACAATCGAAGTACTCATGGATTTTCAATCCATCATTCCAAACCTACATAATATGTCCATGATGTACTTTCCTTGAGACAGAAGTATCTCATGATTTCTCTGCCAAACCTCAAGGCCTATAAAGTAGTGCATGAGACCTAAGTATTTCATATTGAAATATTATGTGATATCCCTCTTACACTCGGTAATAAATATTTCCTCTTTAGTAAGGAAAAGATCATCCACATACATAACCAATATCTATGGTTGTTTCCCCACTACTTTGAAGTACAAATTTGGATCTTTGTCACTCTTCGAGAAACCCATTTTCTGAAGACAATTGTCTATTCTGGCATACAGAGATAGAGGATATTGCTTCAACCCATATAAGTATTTATTCAACTTACACACATGAGACTCTCTCCCATGAATCACAAATCCCTCAAGGCGCTCATGTTAAACCTTTTCCTCAACCTCACCATTGAGGAATTATGTCTTCACATCCATATGGTGAAGTTTCTAGCCTAATATAGATGCAAGTGATATCACATCTCTAATTGTGGTATATTTGGACACATGAGAAAAAGTATCCTAATAATAGATTCCCTCCTTATCAAAGAAGTCTCAAGAAATAATCCTGGATTTGTATTTATCCACACTTACATTTGGAAGTAACTATGGACTTTCCCTCTAGTTTGGTAACAACATCCCAAACATCATTCTTCAATATTGATTGTTATTGTTTAGTCATTGCATCTTTCTAAACTTGTTTCTCTATGGCCTCTTCATAGGATGATGGATTTGAGTCACTGATCTGACTCATCAATGCAACATATCCAACATACCTTTCATGTTTCTTTCACTCTCGAGAAGATCCCACTAGTGCTCCATTCTTCTCAGCATATTTTAGTATATCTCTCCACCATGCAGACCTCCTCGTCGTAGGAGGTTCATCAACAATATCTATAGGTTAATCAATCATTGATAACTCTGCAGGATTCTCCGTCTAAACATATGGATGGGTAGAATCGATCTCTGGGACCTCTCACATAGGAGTATCATGCTCCTATGTATCAATGTCATATGTCGTCTCTTTTGACCTTTTGAAAGCAGCTTCCTCATAGAAGGTCATATCTCAACTTACCTCTATACGTCTCTCACAAAGTATATATATCCAGTAAGTCTTGGATGTCTCGTTGTATCCCAAAAAGGTTCCTTTTTTTCCAGAAGGTTCCATCTTGGTCCTATTCACTTTTGGTATATGAGTATGCACGAGACTACCAAATATCCTAAGATGTGATATGTATGGCTTCTCACCAGTGAACACCTCTTCAGGTGTTTTCTCATCCAAAATGGAATGCAAACTTCTGTTCTAGATTTACAAGGCTGTACTAATAGCTTCTTCCCATAATGAAGCGGAAAATTCCTAATCATGTAGCATAGCATTTGCAACTTAACACACAATTCTATTATTTATCTCGACAACTCCATTTTGTTACGGGTTGTATGGAACTATCAACTGCTTATAAATCCTCGCATCACTACAAAACTCATTAAAAACATGGGAATCAAATTCACCTCCATTATCAGACCTTAGGACACGAATGTGCCTTCCTGTCTGATTTTCTATTAAGGCTTTAAATTCTTGAAACTTTCCAAATTTTTTCGCTCTTAGCCTTAAGGAAGTAAATCCATGACTTTCTAGAGAAGTCATCAATAAATAATACATAATAAAGATATCCACTGAGGGACGAGGATGACAAGGAGCCAAATACATTTGAGTGTATCAAATCAAAAATACCTTTAGATATATTATGGATTCTATAATAACTCATTTTCACATTCTTTCCAAGTGCACAACCCTGACATACACTATCTTTCTCAAAATCAAATATAGGCATACCTTTAACCATTCGTTGTAACCTTGGTAGTGCTTTGCAGTGGAGTTGACCAAGCCTCCTATGCCACAACTCTCATGGATTGATAGTGCGATGTATCATATCTTGACGGTACTTGTTGGGTACCTTATAGAGTCCTCCCTCTCAAATGCCAATCACATCAACAACATTAATACTATTGTTCTTTGGCCATAGGAATGCTTGATTATCCATGAAGATAACTTGAAATCCCTTATCTTCAAGAACCAAAATTGAAAGTAGGTTCTCCTTTAATATTGGGACATAAAGAATGTCCTTTACATGCAACACATATCCCGAACTCAGCTGGAAGGATGTATATCCAACTCCTTGGATCGAATATGTTGAGTTCTCCCCGGACTCAACCATGCATGAGAACTGCTCCTGCTTTATGTTTGAAATGGAGTTCGTCTAACCCAACATGTGCTTCAATGCACCACTATCAATAAGCTATGTATATTTACTTATGATGATATATCTGGATAGTGTCGAGACAAGGTAATACTCCATATTTGTCTCTTTCTCTTCAAGTGTACTCTTCTCCTCTTCTGTTGTGGTGGATGCATGAAACTTTCCTAGATTATTTTTCTTTGCATGACACTCTCTCGCATAGTGTCCCTTATTTTAACAAAATAAGCATTTAACTTTTTATTTGTTGAAGTCCTTATTGAATTCCTTCTTCTTTCATGAATAGACTTCTTGGGAGTGAATGGCTTCCTCCCTTTCTTCATCCTTGTCGTAAGGGAAATATTCTCCTCCTAGGTGCACATATATTTGCTCTGAATTCGACCCTCCTCTTGGAAGAAATCATGCCATAATACCTCAAAGTTCGGTTGAAATTCTTGGTTGTTTACATTGTTTGGATTAATAAATACTCCCTTTAACCACATAGTCTTTTTGTTCATTTTTCCTAGCGTAGGAGGCCTTTTTCACTTTACTAGAGTAAGGGTGGACATGCCCAAGAGTCATCTACACTTTTTTATTTTTGGTGCCATTGTTGCCAATCCCTACATTATAGGAACCCTCTATGAGTGCCATAAGCAATTAAATTTAGTTGTATGTGGTAGGTAGTCAGTCATGATCAGTTATTCTCCGATAACCACCAGTTAGTTCACTGCCAGACATCCTAGCTCTAGTTTGCATGATTTAAGGGAGTGTGGCGCCATTTGTCCACCTACCTCATCAATTAACTGATTGTGAACTGAATTAGTTATTTGGAGTTAAACTACTGATCTCCAGTTGTGATTATTTCCACACTGAATTAGCTAACCAGCCAGTTTGAGTCGGTGATTTCGAATCTTATCCACAGTATTCGAATTCAACTTATTGTATGATTATTGTATTAATGACATGTTAATGAAGATTGATGTAATTATAATCTATGCAATACTTGTCTGATTTATGTGAAATTTATTTCATGAATATGTTTTTAAGTTTGCCTTGATTTGTTAATTCCACTGCATCCTTCTTTTGAGATAGCTCCCCTTCTTATACACATAATCGTTGAAAATATCTTTTGACATACTCACCTCCATTGTTAGATATAATGGACTTGATATTCTTCCCGAGGTTTTTCTCAACTAAGGATTTAAAGAATTTGAAAGTCTCAAATACCTCAGACTTTTGCTTCATAAAATATACCCAACAATATCTTGAACAGTCATCAATGAAGATCAAAAAATATCTATATCCATTCATTGATGTTGTAGGAATTGGTCCTAAGACATCATTGTGTAATAGATCTAGTGTGGAGGCATCTCTTTTTTCCCTTCCAACCTCATATATTTTCTTTGGATGCTTTCCTACCAAGAAATCAGGTCACACTCCTTCTGAGGATTTGATGAGAGGCAAGCCCTCGACCAACTTGTCATGCTGCAGCTGCTGGAGATACTTGAAGTTTAGGTGGCCAAATATTTCATGCCACAACTTGATTGTGTTATTGGCATGAGTCAATAAGGCTTTCAGATATGAAGTAGGCAGGAAATGGGAAAATTCATATGCCTTGGAGGCAGGATTAGAAAACCCTTTCACTATGATATTTCCAGTAGAGGCTTCGGTGATTTCTACTGTGTCAGAATTGAATGAAACTCTCAGATCCATACACACCACAGTAGAATGGTGTGGCTGAGAGGAAAAATAGATCCTTGAAGGATATGGAAACTTTTCTTCTCGAAGAAAAGAACCTTCCTCCTTACTTGTGGGATGAGGTTGTTAATTGTGCTTCATATATCCAAAACAAGGTGCCTCACAAATCAATGATTGGGTCCACTCCTTTCAAATCATTGTTGGGACATAAGCCCAATGTATCACACTTGATATATTTTGGCTCCAAAGCTTGGGCCAGAATCCCTAGTATTAAGATAAAATGTTTCCAGGCCCAGAGCGGTGAATGCATACTGTTGGGATATGCTGAGGATGCTAAGGCATACAAATTGATAGAACTTGAAACCAGAAGGTGCTTCATAGAGAGCAGTGTGTGATTTGAAGAAGATCAGGTGCATGATCCACCACAATATGAAGCAAAAGAATAAATAAACACTCTTTTATTTCCATTTGGTGATGACATATTGTCTAATGTTTCAGATTCAGAAGATGAAGAACAAGATCAGCATGATCTTGATATTGAGATTGAAACTCAAGAGAGTCTAGATCCAGATCCAACACCTATCCCAAATCAGAGGCCTAAATGGGCCCAAAAGCTCATTGAAGTAGCTGGGAATGTTGTTGGGGATCCAAATGATAGAAGAAGAATAAGGTCCCAGAATCAAAATGAACATGTTACACTCTCCCACATAGTTTCGCAACCTTCAAAGTGGTGCAACAAGCTCCCAGAGAGATGCTAGATGATGGTAAGGACTGATCAAGAATTGGGCTCGTTGAAGAACAAATTGGATAATGTCACTCTTCCTCCAGAAAGAAGAGACAAAGGTAACATTCATTGGGTCGAAATAATATTGAAAATTTCACATGCACAGTCCCAGGAAACTAGTGTGAACAAGAACCAACATTCTGCATTACTACTCCACAAAGTTGCAAATCGCAACAATTTTTCACAAGCGTTTGCTCAAGAAGAAATTTTTTCTCTCAAGTATGGAAGCTTGTTTCTTGATTTTCTACTTATTTTCAAAGGTGTATTTTCCCAAGAGGTTTTCCTCATTTTTCTTGTTTATTAAGCAGTATTTTATTTCATTTATATTGCATGGGTGACTTTTGGCCCAGTTGTCAGGGCCCAAGTTGTCCAAAGTTAGGATTAAGGGGGGTGTTAGGATTAATTAATCATCCCTTTACCCACACAGTATATTTGTTGTTTTTTCCTAGCTTAGGAGGTATTTTTCACTTTACTAGAGTAAGGGGGGACATTCCCAAGAGTCATCTACACTTTTGAGATTTGGCACCAATCCCTAGATTATAAAATCCCTCTTTGAGTGTCACAAGTAGTTTCCTTTAGTTTTTTGTGGTAGGTAGTCAGTCATGATCATTTATGCTCCAATAACCACTAGTATGTTCACTTCCATTCATCCTAGCACAATTTTACATGATTTAAGGGAGTGTGGCACCTTTTTTCCACCTACCTCATCGGTTAACTGATTGTGAACTGAATTAGTTACCCATAGTTAAAATAGTGAGCTCCAGTTGTGATTATTTCCACACTAAGTTAGCTAACTAGTCAGTTTGAGTTGGTGAATTCAAATCTTATCCACAATATTCGAATTCTCCTTATTATATTACTATTGTATTACTGATATGTTAATGAATATTGATGTAATGATAATCTCTGCAATAGTTGTCCGATTTATGTGAAATTTTTGTGATGAATTCGTTGTTCAGTTTGCATTGATTTGTTAATTCCACTGCATCCTTCTTTTCAAATAGCTCTTATTCTGGATTTTAGATCTATGGTTCATGGAATTTAACATACTGTTGTTAGGAATGTCTCCCATGTGGATGGGAGACCATCAATGGTAGTTTTAAGAAGGTAATCTTCATCTACTGCAACTTCGATGCTAGTAAGTTGATCTCTCACCTAACATATATTGGTAAAGAATGATTCTATTGATTCATCCTTCTCCATATTTAGGTTTTGAAGCTTATTCTTCAAGGTCCTCTTTTGATTCAAAGCCTTCTTCTCATATAGATTCGTGAGTGTATAAAAACACTCCTTAGCGGTCTTCAGTGGAGTGATCACGAGCATGATATTTTCCTTCACTTAGTCATATATGATTCTTTTTATGATTGCTTGATTCTTCTTGAAATTGACTCGCCATGCATTGGTTGTAGGCTCCTCTAACATTGAGGTCATGAAGGTATCTAGATCATGGTACTCAAGAATATTCAACACTCTTACCTTCCATCTGTGGAAGTTGGAGGTACCCTCAAGGAAGTATTCCGGTCAAACATATATTGTTGTCATGGCTCTTCAAACTTTACTCAAACCCGTGGGATCATGTAGGCTTCTAGTTTCTTGCACAAACTCAGCTCCTTCATGCCCTGAGCTCTGATACCATGTTAATATTTGATCAATAATGGAGATATTTGAAATTTAAAACTTTTATCAATCAATTCTTGAACATATGAATCTCATAAACACATCAATCACACAAATCATTAATCCACATGAGACAAGATATACCTTGGGAAAACCCTCCTAATACATAGGATGAAAAACCCAACAATTATTTGAGTATAATAGATAGATTGCAGAGAATGGTTTACAACACAATAGCAAATTACCCGATAAGAGCAGCCAACAATAAAGAAGAGAGATCACTAAAACAATTGTAATGAACTTTCCATGTGCCCAAAAAAATAATAACAAGTCAAAACTCATGCCATGCAAACCCTAGCAAATGGGTTCCTCAAAGAAATCTCTAGGAGCATCAAACATAGCGAATCAACTTTTAGGAGCATCAATTAGGAGTATTAGATTCTCTCTGTGCATAAATTAGCACCTTTTCTTTCCTGCACTGGTGCCAAGTCAAGTCCTTGGATTATTCATCATGCACAAGACATGCGCCATACCTTCCAAAGTTAGCTTTAACCGAGTGTTAACTAACTTTGAATTGAACTTGATCTTTTAACTAAAAGCATGACCACTTAGTTAGGAGGCTAACTTAAGTGTCACGGTTCTTTTAACTTTAGTGTCGTCCATGAAAACACTTTATTTACTAATATTAACTTTGCATGGATTACTTTAATTAATTGATGCATGTTCTATTACAGCTGAGGCTTTAACTGAAGCCTTATCAATTCAAGTTCACTGGAGGCATACTTAGTAAGTTCAAATTCTTGCGCTCTCTATGTTTATTTATTTATCATTCATTTTTTATTGCATGGTAAACATGTGTATTAATTATTTATTCATCATATCATATTATACTCATAATAATTGTCACCATTTATGATCATATTATATTACTCTCGAACCATATAGTCATTTACTAAAGTAATTCACTCTAGGGGTATCTAGTTCCTAAATGAGACTTAATAGTAATCTATGACCATGGTTAGTAATACATCACATAACAACTGTGCTTTAAAGCAATTTACCTCCATGACTAAAGGTCCATCACATAGATTACCATCTATGAGAATACTTGACTTGATGTAAATCACAAGTCTACAGTATTGATATAAATCACAAGACTTTACAATACAACACCACCACCTCAATCATATGAGGATATATATATATATATATATATATATATGTATGTATGTATGTATGTATGTATGTATGTATGTATGTATGTATGTATGTGACTTGATATGACTCACAAGTTCGTAGAATGACTCCTGATATTATAAATTTAACAACCAGTAGTGCAGTCTAAAATAGGATGATACAAGCATACATAGAGATACAAAAAGGACTACAAGTAGTGGTGGTACAAGCAATAGGTTGTCTCTTAGTATACAACCATTATGTATAAAAGGGTCTATATTATCATCCATATCACCAGCATATATATATATATATATATATATGTTTCAAGATAGTGACATAGTTATCACTACTTGACTCGTTAGTTAACCACCTGACGGGTTGATACTGACATGACTAGGACCGACCAGACTATGGTTGGGCAACAGGACCTAGTCAACTAGTTAACCACTCGACTAGGTCCTCCAATGTCTCCCCCATAGACAAAGTTTTTCTTCATCCCAAAGAGATACAAATTACAAAACTACATAAGAACAAATTGGTATTGAGCATGCATAAGAATTAATGGGGCATTCGACGAAGATTCTTTGGCACAAGCTTCGACAATTGTGGGGTCGATGAGGCGAGATTGATTTGAAATTCTTCCCATGTCTGCAAGATAGACCGAATATCAAGAATCATTTTGATTAGCTCAAGTAACTTGGAAGCATTTCTTGATATGGATATATTCTTAATATTTTACAAGTCAATATCTAATGCAACGTGTTGTGCATCTGCGGCATGGATCAAGCGTTGTATTTGGGCTGTGATGGTGATGAGTTCTCAGCGTGCTGACTTGGATTGATTTGTCCATTGTTTCTCTTTCTTCGGGAGATCAGTCATATGCTTATGTTCCATGTTCATGTGGTCATCGAGTGAAAAAAATTGATTGAATCTTTTATCGCTTGTTATTGGCATCTTTTAGTAGTAGTGTTATAGACATTTTTCTTGTCCACCAAATTTTTTCCATGATAGGAGTACCAATTATTTAAAACTTGTGCCAACCGGTTGGCCTATACTCTATATTCCCTTAGCTTTGCAGTCCTTTCTATGAATAACCTATATTGTTCTTTTTAAATAGCACTAGTTTCCTAATCACTCACTTAGTTCCTTTGATTAATGAGATCTTGCAGATGGGAAAGTATAGTTTTGAATAGGATGGAAATATGGTTAAGTGATTTATGATGCTCCGGTATTTTGAGCGCAAGTATGAGTTGGGTAGCTAAATCAAACTAATTTTTTAATGCTTGCCTCTATTATGCTTGGATATCTTTGAGCTTCTTTATGTCCTATTCCTGGTGTTTTTTCTTCTCTTTAATTACAATTTGGAGAAGAACGTCTAGTTCTTGGTCCAAGGCACAAGTTGGGTCAAAATTTCCTTTGGTCACTGTATCACCAGATGTTGTGTTGAATTCAACTGTAATAGTGTATTTATACTCCTTTTTATTCTTCCTCTTTTTCTTGGATGATCCTCTCGGTACTGGTGATGTCTAGGGATGGGTCAAAGAGGTGGTTGTTGGTACTGGCGAATTAGGATTAGACGAGGGTGGACTAGGTTTTGGAGGATTATTCATGGTACAGAAAGTAGCATAAGTGGTCGATATATGAGGTAAGGTGGAGGTAGGGATGGTCGTCGACATCGATGAGGTTAAGGGTATGTTTGTTAGAAGGGTTGATGTGGTGTCCATATTTAGAGGGCTTGAAGATGAGGGAGTATTGGTTGGGTGTAAGGTGCTTGTTGAGGTAGGGGTACTTGTCAACATCAAGTACTTGTCAAGGAAAAAGTACTCATAGGGATGGGGGTACTGGTCGATATGATAGTAGTCGTCGAAAGTGGGGTACTCATCGAGAGCAAAGCATGCATAGAGAGTAGAGTACTCATCGGAGGCAAGGGAACTTCATTAGTTATGGTTGAGGTAATAGTAGAATGAGTAAAGATAGATGTATTTATAAATTAAGGGATTTTACTTGGCATTATCATTTTAAGAGATTTAAGGGGGATAGACATTTTAAGCGACTTTTACACACAAGTTTGCTTTGGAATTTATTCATGAGGTGGTCTATCCATTTGGTTTGCATGGATAAGGGTTTTTACAACACAGATTTCAAAATTTAACTGGGCCCAATTAGGCACAAGGTGGGGAACTATACCAAGGAACACACTTGCTTATGGGGTTATCATAGGGAATGATGAGGTTATCTAAGTAAAAACTTATTATTCTACGGTGGTGGATGACAAGAGTGGAGAATCATAAAGGATGGGAACAAGGTTGTTGTCCTGGGAGTGCATAATTAATTTCCACTTTTTGGGTTTAGGAAGAAGAGGAGTTACCTTTGTGTTAGTAGCTCAGATCATGAGATTCTTTTCAATCTGATACTCAATTAAAACTTTGATTTGGTGGGGTTCCATTATGACTCATCATTCTTCATCTTGGAGTTCTTCCAAGTCATCTTCCGTTGGTGCATTGAGTACAATCTAATTCATTTTCTTTGATTGTTTGGATGTCATCGCTCTGAAGGTTTGCTTCATAGTAAATATCTTCTCGACGACCTGGTCAAGATTTTGTGTGGATGAATTGGGATCTAATTGTTCTTCTTCTGGGTTTTCTTTGTCTTATATGGTTTCACCTGTCAGTTCCTCAACGAAATGGATTCTTTTTTTTTCTGAAGGTATTATGGAAAGAGGGTTTTCCACGACAATACTGTCATCTGGAGCAAATATTTTTAAGGTCAACTTCATGATGGTCGTACATTTTTCCATGTTTTAGTGGTTCGTGAATGGTGATGGACCCACTCCAAGAAAATTTTGGGATCTGTAGGACTTCACCAGACTGCTAGGACAAATCTGTGAATATTTCCTGGATCATTGGGCAGTGTTTTTGTACTTCCCTTCTATAAACACAATTTTTATGGTCCAAGTCTAGATGGATATGGAAATTTGGTGGGAGACAATGGTGGACCTATTTGGCAATTCTCTAGTGGTAGAAAGTATCTTTCAGTACTTGGAACCAATTTTGTATACGTAATCCGGTCAGTTTCGAACCTTGGGGGATCCCTTGCGAGTGAATAATTTGAAATTATTTAATAGCAGTAGGTGACTCCTGTTGAAGTCAGTATGGCCGACTGGTAGGATTTTTAACATTGTTATCCAAATCAATAAACACAAAAACTAGACTGCTTGATCATTTTCCTGGCATTTCTCGTAATTTGTTCTGACAATTTCAGCTAGGTATTCATCCCAATTGTAAATTCTTCCTTCCTTGGAGACGCTTTTTACCGAAGCTAGCATTTTAAGTTTAATGTCGAAAGGTCTATCGAAGTTATTCAAGTAGATAATAATGGTAATGGATGCAAATTTGTACAATTTGTAGGTAATTTTGCTGATAATGAGTCCGTTAGAGTTATTTCCTTTTGGGGTTCCTGTAAGCTCTTCAACCAGGAGCGTCAGTATGCTACAAATCGATATTGTTGGCCATGTATTAGGTAGACCTGTAATATGTTCTTATAGAGTCAATTATCTCAAATAGCTCATAGAACCATAGCTTCCCATTGTGATACCTACTAACAATGTACTGGGAAAATTAGGTCTTTCATATTACCAAAACTATCCATCAATGGTGCATTGAGGTAGTTCCTAATCTTTTCATTTGGTAAATTGTTTTCATCATCAATCCATTTATCATCTCAAACACCCCATTCATGAAGCTCGGTCAAGTATCTTCTCCATGCATGCTCTTCTATATGGACGATTTTAATTATATGGAGTTTGGCTTCAATAGGGGTCATGGTATCTTCTTCATCCTGGATGCAAAGTTTTTATGTTGCTTTGGCCACTCTTGTTACTAGTTGTGGTTTCTTGGGTGCTATTTTATCATAATGGTCGGACGTGGCTACTAGATTTTTCAATTTTGGTGAAAAAGTTGTTATAAGATCTTCTCTTTTAATCTCAAGACAAAATTCCTACCAAGTGTCTTTGAGTAGAGTTTTTATAGGCACGTCCTTATGCGGGTAATTAATTTGAGTAGGTGTTTGGTCGCAAAAATACCACATTTTATTCATCTTCAATATACCATTTGTCACCTTTATTCATATTTTATCCTTCCATAAAACCATTAATTTCCACCACTTTGATAATACATATGGGTTTATATTAGCATTTTCCACATTATTTGTTTTGAGTATTTTTAAGAGAATTCTTGATTAAATATTAGAAATTAATATATTTTTCATATATATCTCAAATATTTGTGTGATGTTTGTAATGTAGGGATATTTGAAGCTTTCAACCAAGGAGTATTCAAAAGCTTCCCAAATGTTTTCTCCATCTTTTCAAGATTGGAGATAATTCAAGCTAATTTCAAGGAGAGGATTATGGAAATATGGAGAGAATATCTCATCCCATATTGGTTGGAAGATTTGAAGGGATAAGTTGAGAGAAAAGTGGATATGTTGGAGAATTAAGGGATAAGTTGAGAGAAAAGTGGATTGTAATTATGAGTTGTTTATCTTGTTATTCCAAGAATTCATGTATAAATAGGAGGGTTCTCTCCTCATTTTGGTAGAGGTCTCTCTAGTGGTGTGAAAATAGAGAAATACTCATGTCTTTTGAGAGTTAGTCATGGAGTGGATTTTTTATTGTTATGTAATGGATATGATGTTTTAATTCAAATCCTTTTACTCTCTCTCTCATGTTAATTTGAATTTATTTCTTATGAATTGTTAATATAGATTTTCAATGATTTCATTTTTATGAATTGTTAGTATAGATTTCTCGTGAGCTCACATCTATTTATCATTTGTCATTTGTTACATGTGTTTTGTTATACATTATTTTTCCCTTGTTTAATTTCAGTCTTTCTTTACCAAGTTTAATTTATGCAATTTCATGCTTTCTGAGATTACATTTATTTTCATACTATTTCTCGTTTTCATAAACTAGATTCAATTTTAGTTGTGTATTTCCTCACTAAACATTAGAATAGGTTAGTATCACTTTGATCCTGCATATATTTTTCTTGTGGTTCTAAGTTTACGATCTCTGCGGGTTGATAATTAAACCGTTGGATATGTTATAAATTGTTTAATATTTTTTCGCCTACATTACCCCCCCCAACTTAACTTCTTGCATGTCCTCATGCAACTATGCATTGATTCTATTTAAAACTTTGGATTTGTATTTGGGGATTTACATGATGATGGTATGTAACAATAAGTCATTCCATGATTTGAAATACATGAGTGGCAGCGGTTTTCCCCATGTTTGGTTCTTGTGTGACAACCATGAATATAACAAATGTTGGTTCTTGTGTTAACAACATTCGCTCGTTTTACTTGTATTTTGTTGCAATACATAATATTTAAAAGTATACATGCATTGGAAATTATGAACCATCAATTTATATTAGAAATCATTTTCTTCGTGTTATGAATCATGCCAATGGGTGTGTGCAAGAAGATGAGGGACCTTTTTGTGCACGTTAGATGCAATAGAAACCTGAAAAATCAGGCATCCCTCAACTTACTTGGATTTTTTGAGATACTTATGCAAAATATCTTGCATTGAGTAAAAAACATGAAATGTAGGAAATTGAATCACCTTTCCGAATATATAACTTTTATGTATCGAAAATTTTCATAGCTATGTCAAATTTCATTTTTCCTAACAGGCACTTTTTATTTTTCAGGGAAATTATAAGGTATATGTTTTTGTGGGTGCAGCCTTTGAGGGCCTAAATGATCGAATCAAGCTACAAAAATTGACATCCATGTAGAGAACCCATAGCACTAGTGCGGCATTATTTTTCGAAAATTAAATTAGTAATTTTATAATATTTTTATAATTGTCTAAGTGAGAAAACCTCGAAAATGGTATGTGTTTTGTGGGTGCAGCCTTTGAAGGTCTTAATGCAAAAATCATGAAATGGGGTTTTGATAGAACGTATAGGTTAGTGTCTACTTGTGCACCATACAATTTTTGTTTGAAGTGATCAAGAATTGAAAAAGTTACAGGAGAAACACTAAATGTGTGTTTTTTGAGATGAGGAGTGATGACAGAAGATAAATAAGAAAAAAATAGAAAAAATTATGTATTCTTGTTAAAATTAACATATTTAGAATCTGCAAAAAAAACCATATCTGTTTCTAAAATCTCATAAAAAATGGAGGTGTGCAGCACAATCAGACGAACCATTAAACACGAGCATATTGAAAATATGGATATAATGCTGAATTTGCCATGGTTTATCATACTCCAAGGCATAGGCATGTTAATCCGAAGCAAAGTACAAAGCAGACACATAGGAATAGGAATTCCACGAAAGCATGGTTGGAGGCTCGGCCTTATCATTTGGAGGGAATAAAAATTTGAATTTAACAATACGCGCGCGCGATTTAACACTACAAAAATGCGTGCGCGTTATATGAGCACAAAACGCGAACGCGTTATATACATACAAAGCGCGTGCGCGATATGTGAAACCAAAAAATAGCGCCAACATAATTTTGATATAATGCTTGGGATCAGAATGCTTCTATTCTTCAAGTTGGTGTACACTCCACATATAACATAAGGTTTGTAGGTTCATTAATCTAAAATACATCAATTGGT
>LPNX010086307.1:50301-69159 GCA_001517045.1 Pseudotsuga menziesii | reverse complement strand
TCACATGAAAGCTAAAAATAGAAATTGTCTTTTTAATAAAATCATATATCACATTATAACTAAATACATGTTTAATAAAATTTAAAAAACATAATTTATGACTTTTCCTCATAACAAATACTTCTTTTACAGCAATCATTTAAAGACATAATTATGTGGTTCTACCTAATATTTTAAAATTTTATTTACTTCTATAAGAGGTTTCACAAATTCCATAAATTTATGTGTTAACCAAAAAGTTGTTTCAATATTGTTTGAGATAAAGTTTATGGAAACTAATTAATAACTTACTAGAATTCAAAGGATTGTTCTCTAGTTCATCCTCTCAACTTACAACACACACCACAATAATATAAGCATAAATTTTGAAAGACAAATGGAATTGTTGTTATATAAATATGGATTTAATCTTCTATAAACTCTTATAATCACTGCATTTTCTTATTATAATCACTATATGCATTTTCTTATAACCACTATATGCATTTTAAAGTAGTCAGATTACATGTTAAAATCATTTATGTTACATGATGATTTTCCATACACGACATGCTAATCCAAATAAAATTTAAAGCAAAAAATAGCCAACAAAAACAGAGAAACAATGTTTGGCTGCAACACTATTATTGTTTTCTGAAGTTCAAACAACTCTTCTGTAGCTACAGCATTATTATTATTTTTTCTACACTGTCATAAAAATTTAGACATTGACAAAAAAAAACTATGGCACTATTGTTTTCCAAACAACCATATTCAATCAACAAACAGTATTGTTTCCCAAACAGCGATATCTAAACAAAAATTAAAACAAAAAAGATTTTACAAGTAAAAAAGATAGGTAGTACCTTCAGAGCTTGAAGCGAGTTGCAGTACCTAGTGCAATAGAAGTACAAATACTATTCAAAAAATGATTTCCAATTGTTTCACTAAAGGGTTTGCACAACTCTTGGAAGAAAGTTTCATCCCAGCTGTACCATTTATCTCTGTGAATCTTTGTAATTTAAGGATCGTTCTAGAACAAAATGGGTTGTGAGTACTTGGCAGTTACATACAAAATGGGTTGTGAGTACTTGGCAGTTACATACAAAATGCTGAAGATTTCTAAATGAATACAAATAAGCCAATTAGAGCTATACCTGCGATCTTAACAAAGAGCATTGATCTCCATCACGGACAAGGTTGTTCGAGCTGCTCAATAGCGTTACGCAGGGGTCATTTCAGAGCAGATCCCATGATATAGTAGAGCAGAGAGCAGAGGTCATTTCCCATCCAATCTAGAGCAAAGGTCAATCCAGAGGTCGTTTCAAAGCAGAGCAGGGCAGAGCAGGTCAGATCCCACAATATAGCAGATCCAATAAAGGGTCGTTGTATGACATAGAGTACTTGGGCAGTTACATACAAAATGCTGAACATTTCTAACTGAATACAAATATGCCAATTAGAGCTATACCTGCGATTATTAACAAAGAGCCCTGATCTCCATCAGGGAAAAGGCTGTTCGGGCTGCTCAATTAGAGCTATACCTGCGATTATTAACAAAGGCTATTCGTGTTATGCAGAGGTCGTTCCAGAGCAGAGCAGCGCAGGTCAGATCCAGAGAGCAGAGGCCATTTGCCCACGCAACGGTCAATCGAGCAGAGCATAGCGTTATAGAGGTCATTCCAACTCTAACTTCTTACAGACAGAATCACACACCACACGCATATACAGATGGGAAGCGTCTCATCTATATTTCTTTGAAGGGATAGAGTAAGCGCGCCGAAGCTTTTGTCAGTTCTAACCGATACGATAGGCGCGTTAAAGGCGGAATTTAAGCTGTTAAGAAAAATACGGAGTAAAAGCTTTTTTGGTGAGAAATAGCAGATTTGAGATTTTTAATTTAAAAAATGCATGATAATAGTATAAAGGTACGTGTTTGTATTTGACGTTATTTCCACCTATTATATATTTTGTGGTAAAGTGGTAATGGTTAGATATTGTAAAAATATTATAAAAATATGTTTTTCTAAAGGGTGGATTTTTTTTAGAAAATAAAATATGTCTTGGATTTTTATGATGTTTTTTAATCATTATTGCAATAAATTGTATTATAGTTTTATTTTGTTTTATATTGTTACTAATATATTTTTTTAAATTGTTTTATTTTGTTTCATATTGTTACTAATATATTTTTTAAAGTTGTTAGAATGTTTTATTGCTTTAGTTTATTGTTGACATGGTTTACAAAGTTTTTTTGAAAAGATGCATTTGTGGTTAGGTTTTTTGAATTTTTTTGAATGGTTTTATATTTAATATCTATAAAATAAAGAATACCTCAAGAATTATAGGTTGTTGAGTCAAGATGTGAAGTCTACATGTTTTCTTGGTTGAAAATGAGGTTTTGATAGCATTTCTTCACTGTCCCCAAGAATGAGCTTTTTCTAGTGAAGGGGGCTTGAAAGAGAATAGAAAAATCAATAGAAACACAATATTAAAGACATTGGAAACTTTACAATCTTAAAACTCACATTTTTCTATTTATACTTGCTAGGAAATTGCATACCAAGCATTGGTTATACTTGAGTGGTGGGACTAATCTTAAATTGATGAGTTGTTATTAAGGGTGCATCCATGGAGCTCGCTAAAAAAATTGCATTTTAAATTTGAGAATTATAGAATAAAGTACTTTTAATATCTTGGAGTTATACAAAATACTATGTTTGAATTTGAAAATGTATTATGGCCAAATTAGAGTGAGTATTGCATTTTTAATTTGAGAATTATACCACAAAATACTTTTCATCTTTGAGTTATACAAAATACTTTGTTTAAATTTGAAAATGTATTATGGACAATAGTGGCTATTGTGATTTGAAATTTTAAACTATATAATTGTTAAACTATAGCACCAAGTATTGTGATTGAAATTTCAAGAATATATGAAATATTTTGAAATTGATTTTTTAAGTCTATAATGGAAGGTTTTCTATTTCAAATTTGTAATGGAGTTCTAATTTTTTGTATTTACAACAGTTATTGCATTAATTTAAAAGGTCACAAAGAATTATAACAAAGTGTTTATTGGTCACTCTGAATTAAAATAATGAAGGTCTCCATATTTTAGATTCTTAATATTTCCAAAGGGGGTTATTGAAATAATATTTTGATATAAAAGAAATTGTAATTTTAGATGTTATTGAAATAAAAATTTAAAGAATATAATATTTTTATTGCAAAATTGTATGAGTTATAAGGTGTTTTGGAAGTTACAAGGAGTTTAGGCTCTACAAGTTTAGTATATTGAGAGTAATTTGTAATTTGAGTCAAACATTTCTACAATTTTGAATTTGGGAGTTTAAAGTGCTTAGAATGTTATAAGCGAATACTTAATAAAAATACAATTTTTTTAATTGTATCTTAAACATCCTAGAAATTGAATAAGGGGATTGTAGAGTATTTGTGTGTGTGCTTCGTCTATTGGTGCATAGTGGAATTTGGCATTATGGTTATTTGTGCATTGTATTACTTTTTTTTGGAAACAAACTCTCTTCCATATAATGAATCGAGCATGTGAACATGATTCCATAAAGAGGACAAGTACACGAATAAAAGAAAGGATACAATCAATCTAGAAGACAAGCAAAGGAAAACAACTATTTGAACTTCACGAAAATTTTGGTCACAAATTTGATGCATCTTGCATTATAAGGTTATCTGCAATATTTCTTTGGTGAAGTCTTTGAATGTCCTTTGTGTCTTATAATTAGAGTCAGATGATCTGTCTTGACATTAAATAGTGGGATTCAAGGTATCTATTTGTGACAGATTGTTTTCGATACTAAAATCAATTCTTTAGATCAAGATGGCAATGAACATTAAAGACTTGTTCAGTAGTTCACACATTTTAATCGACATTGCACATGGAACAACTATTCAAATAAGCAAACATTTACTAAATGATGTCACCACTTGTATACAAGTTATTGCGCCGAGAGGCGCTCTACAGCCCAGTATGGGGGAAATCTTGTAACGTAATGTTGTAACGTTTGTCGATATTAAGTCAGCCAAAAATAATATTGTGGCAAAGAATAATAGTGTGAAGTATGAGGGAGATCTTGTAACATTTGTAACAAATGAATAATATGTCGACCATGTATTTTTGTTTGAAAGCTAATATATATAAGGAACAAAAATTATATAAAAAGAAAAATCTACTGCAAAGATAAGAAAACCAGCGAAAAGGGAAGAAAAATTTGTGGCAAGAAAACCACTGAAGAGGGAATCTACTCATAGGTAAATTTATCACCTTAACATTATTTATCTCTAGCTACAGGATTAGGAGCTCCTCACCAACAATCACCTCTGATTCTGTAGACCGTTGTCAAGAATAATTAGAGAAACTTTGTTTAAATATATGTTACAGAGTAGAAATAGGAAAAGAATTAGTCGATGTTGTCATGGTGGAGTCCGATGAATCGAATCAAGGGAATTCAGAGGAATTACCATGGATTTCTGATGAGTTTCGTAAGAAGTCTATTCCCTTGTTTCATGTTGATATTGATATCCCTTATTCGTCATCCTCTGATTTAGATCAAAGCAATGATGGCAATAAATCTGTTTCTGACAGTCAAAGCAATGATGGGAATAAATATGTTTCTGAAAGTCAAAATGTGTTTGTGGAGGTCGATGAATCTCAAGAAGTTAAAAAGAATAAACATAGATATGAAGAGATCCAGATTGATGAATCTTACGAAAATCGAGAGAAATGACAGAATAAAAATGCAGGCACTGCTTATTGCAATGATCAACTGGAAGAAAATACATATGAACAAGAACAAGAACATAATCAACAAGCCTATAGAATGATGATGAGTATCCTGCAGATGAAATCAATCAAGATAATGAATATTGATAGAGTGATAGTGAGCAGTATCCAGCGGAAGATGATGAAATTTTTTTTTCTACTCAAGAAAAGCATTTATATAGGATTCTGTAATAAAATGATCTTCTCTCATATGGGTAGTGGTGGAAAACCATCTAGTCCATTCATGGTGGCAAACAATCAGGTAATGAAAAATTTTCAGAGTTTTCTATTAGATATTCCAGGCGAAAAACATGATGTTCTATATTTCTGATTAAGGTAAACGAAAGTTAGCACTTAGAACCCTACTATTTCTTCCTATGCAATAAACCTCAATATCTTCTATAATAACCCTTGAATTGAAATGCATAAATGATCGTGACGAGATCACATATTCTCTGTTGAATGAGGATATTCGAGAACTCAATACTTAGAAAAACTCTTCTGGGCATCAACTCAAATTATGGACTCCTACCTTTAGTTTGGCCATTGATCTTTAGACTTCATCTAGAGTAGCTTTAAGATTTAAAGTTAGAGTTTTATAGTAAAAAAACATAAACAAATTTTAAATTTTACTAACCCATATCTACTAATCTCCATTAATTTTTTTAAAATTCTTATGTGAATCCACTCTATAGAATTAAATTTTCATAAATTCCACCTTCTGGTATCAATTGCAACTTGCCTGCTTTGTCTTCACAGTTGTCGTCCAAGGCAATTTCCCGATGAAATCCAATAGTGAGTTCACCAATGTTTTGCATACATGATAAACCTCAACATGCATGAACGAAGTGACTGGAGAGACGCAACGTCTTTGCAAATTTTAGAGGAAGCACTTGACAAAGAAATGAAAGAAGTTGATTTTAATATAATTCCTCTGTTATATAAGTAAGATTTATTTCCTTTACTGTAAAGTTCAGTATTACAATTGCTGATTATTTTTGTTTTAATTATCAGATATTCATATTAGTTCAAAATTCAAAATAAACAAGTATTAAAAAAAATAATAAAAAAATAACTAGTAGCTAACTAATGAATGGATAACTCGTAGCAATGTAGGGGTAACTCATAGTTGATGAATGGATAACCAACAATTCATGGTAGAAAACTAGAAGAATGTGAGATAAAAAATAAAAAGAATATAATAACTGATGCTTCATAAATGGATAAGAATAATGTCGGTGATAACATGTAGCTAGGCATGGATAACTCACACTTGAACCGTTTAACTAGAAGAATATGAGGAATACAAAAATTGTTTCAATTCCATAACTATCTCTCAACCCTTTGATTCGTATGGATGTGATCTAACCACAAACTATGCCGATGTGCTAGTTATTTGAGATTTGGGGTGGACTATGGCCTATGCCTTTTCATATACTAACCATTTTGAGATTTGGGGTTGACTAAGGCCTATGCGTTTTCATTGTGGGATCTACAGCCAAGTATGAGGGAGATCTTGTATAGTTATTAAATATAAAACCATTAAAAATGATTCAAAAAACCTAACCACAAATGCATCCTTTAAATATTTTTCATACTCATCATATATGGCTTAACTGTCATTAACAATGATATGATTGTTTTCTTGACATTGCTAATAAGAATCTTTAGTAAAATAAAATGACTCTAGATTCCCAAGTAATTTATCATCATCAAGATCATTATACTCATCATAGATAGGTGGATCATAAAAACCTTTGTTTCTTGTCAAGAATGATGATCGTAATTAAGAACAAGTTGCTAGTTTTCTTGAAATGATTCTTCAATAACATGAACTTCATTATAATTTGCGGAAACTAATTCACAATTAGTTTGATGGTGTTCATCTACACACAATTTTTTTTAAAATAATTCAAAGTAGCAGCATGAGGATGTACCATCTCTACTTCTTCAATTGCTGATTATATGTGGTGTTTAATAAACACTAAGTTCTCATAAGAACCTAGATCAATATGACCTTGATCACGTGAATAACTAAAATCATTTTCTGAATAATTGTTTCATTAGTAAATTCATCTTCCTCATTGTTATAAGAACACTCTTCTCTATGCTGAAAACCTGAATGAAATTCTTCACAACAATTTTCAAATAAAAGCTCTGTTGGAAAATTTTGTTTACAGTGATTATGAAAATGTAATGAAATTATTGAAATGATAAAATTCTAGAAAAAGGTATAGATATGTACCATCGTCATGAATTTATGTCAAGGGAATACATAAGGAATTCTTCATTAACACTTCTTCATGGGGAATACGAAACTGATACATAAGTTCATGAAACATAAAAAAATTCTCTATAGGGTTGTGGTCTTTATCATCTTTGAATATTGGAATGAAAATTTCCCATTCATCTGTAATAGAAACAACATTCGGAAAAACATGGACAACAAAAAAATTTATAAGAGAAAACCTTGCAGCTACTATAGCATTCATTCGAGAATCAGATGACATTGACATTATGAACTAGTGAATTTTCCAGTGGATTCTTTGGCCATGGAGCCTCTAGGTGAAATATCTCTAGTCAAATTTGTGTATGAATATCACCATCAAATTCATATCTAATCATGGTCATTATCCCAAGGGAAATCTTCAATTTCATCCCTAGAAATGACGCCAAAAGATGTTAGCACTAAAAGTTGTCATTTGACTACTTGAAGGGAAAGTTTAGCACATCTTTAGCTTGGGATAACATTAGTGTAAGAGTTATTTATTTTTGAACGGTAGGTCAACAACACAAAGTAGTAAATGATATTATATTTAAAGCTTAATGGTATCTAACAAAAAAGGTAAAGTCTCACAATTCCTTGGCATCTTACTCAGAGATCAAACCAAATATAAAACAAAGAAAAGAAGAAGGAATTTGAATGCAAAGTAAAGTTAGCTTAACATTCACAAGAAGATATTTTGATCTTTAAACATTGTTTAGAAGATATAAATCTCGCACTTAAAGCAACTTGCAAACTTAGGCAATAGAAATGGAATCATAAATGTTTTTAGATTTGAATTATGAAGGATCATTATTGCACTACAATAACGTTTTTGCATTTAAATAAAATAAATACGAACATAGGAGAAGAAATACACAATCTAAGCAATGTGCAAATGACTATTGAACATGAAAATTCATTGTTGTATTGGATTCTAGAGAAGATATACACATAGAAATATTGCTCCTTATGACCCCCTATGTCTCTCTAAGAGGAAGAGATTCCACTCCCTTCTATATTCAAATTATCCAATTTATAAAAATTAAAAGACTCAAGATGTTACAAGCTTTGTGGAATAAACTTTTGATAATAAACTAAAGATAGAAATCATTAATGATTTCTTGGAGGAAATTAAGGATAGTTCAAGTAAAATTCTTTGAAATCCATGATCTACAGACATTTAGATAATGACTTGGTGTTTAAAAAATGATCGCAATATTTTTTTGCTAAATCTTGTCTTGTATGGACCCTAATTTCTCCGAGACCATTGCAAAATTTTTAAAATTTCCCTCAATTAAGATAAATCACCATACTCCCAAAGGGGTTTTTAACATTTTTGGAAGATTCCTTATGGTTTAGTTGGAATTCAATTCCAAAATATAAGAACCAGAAAATGATGAGAATAATCAACGTGTCTTTTACTGCTTCTGTATAAACCACCTCTCACCTTCTATAGACAAAAGAGAAATGTGGGATATTGATTTCTAAGATACTTTGATAATTAATCCACTAAGCATGGCCTGGTAACAATCAAATATTTGGAAAAACCTATGTTTGTTGCTTGTTATATCCTTGAAGACATTGAAAGAACTTATAACAACAAAGATCCTAAATTTTTTGTTTGCATTCAGGATTGTAACGTCCCCCTTACCTAATCTAACTAACGAGAGGGAGCATTACATAGATTCGGGGCATCCAATTTCACCCCAACCCCAATATTACGAATTCATATAGATAAAATACGTGTGCAGAAAATAAGTAACCATACATAGTGGCTAATAAATCGTCCCACACACAATGAACATGCATATGCAAGAATACACATTATTTCTATAATTTAAAATCATTTCACATTCAAATAAATAAGAATAATTATATTTAAACAACCCAGATCCAAGAAACTAGTTGTGTAAGAGCGATTTTCCACCAACCATAGGAACTCTACTAACCTATATTCTTTAACATTCAGAGGCCACCCACAAGCTAGGCTATGAGGCCACCAGGATGAAGGAAACACCTATAGGATTCTCTCTCTAGTCCCAAAACATGATATATTCTCTATGCATAGCCAAAATCTCATTCATATCTCTACATGGTTCTCACTCAACTCTCGTACCTTGGCTTCCATAATACCTTTCCCACACAACACCCTACCTGGATCATGAATCCCCTTCACTGATCAATAGTTCTCTTTGGATATCCATCTTTTTGAGTGCTCCTTCTTTGTGCACAAAAGAAGACTAACCTACTAAAGCTTCTAAAGAACCACCTATAGCTTCAATTCATGGATTCGTAAGCATCCACGAGCAGGAGAAAACGATGGGAAAGGCTCCCTAACTCGCCCAACCTCTCGGCTCACCTACAACCATCGATTTTCCCTTCCAAATTTGCATCTATGTCCTTAAGTTCAATTTTTTTGCGTTATGCAAGTCATGAACAACAATACAGGGCTTTGAGTAGTGTAGATCTTCTTGAGAGTGTGTGTGAGTGAGGATTGACTCCAATAGGTATGAGAAAATGGTGACAAGACAATTAGCATAACTTGTGAAAGTAGAAAGAAGGACTCGTGGAAGCTACATATTGGCTTCTGACAGCTGAAAAAACTGTCCCAAAAGTGTAGCCAGTCCCATACTTCAATAACAACATGAGAGGATTTTTTCCACCAACCCAACACATGCATTCAATGATTGTAAAATAGTCAAAAAAATGAGATAATTGGCTTATTCAAGGCACATGACATAATTTTGGGTGATTTCTAGTGTTGACACATGGAAGCAAGGATTTGGTCTCACATGGCCCCTCTTTCCTCTTCCCCTTTGGTGGAACCATAGCCTCTTTGGTGCAATTTACAAATCCATTCTTGGACCATTTTATTATTTATGCACATAATATTTGCATCCATTTCCAAATGGCATGATAATCCAAACACAAATTCCAAATAAAATATTTACATCATACATGCATATCCATTCACTAGCCGAGCCTTGCCATTGAGCTTCGCACTAGGAAGCCATAGTAACATATTTATATCATTTACATAATTTTGTTCAAATTCATACAAGGAAAAACTAGGGGTATTACAAGGATAAACATCGAGTAGCATGCCATGAGGCTAATAATGCACTAGATTTCTTCCTTTATGGGGTGCCATAACTAAGTATACAATATGGTAGCTGAAGAATGAAATCTCGATAAGGTGTTTCAAAACATAAAATGGATGTGGAGATTAAATTGCATTTTTGAAATAATTTTTTTCCTTTTTTCAGAAAAGAAATATAAATCATTCGATGAATTGTATATGAATCATTTCACGTTCCTAATCAAATGGGTCATTGATTGTGATAAGAGACACCCGTCCATTAAATTAATGGGATTTTGTAGTGCTTCCATACCAATAGAATTGAACCTTTGTTGTATAATTGAGTTTGATTCTTTAGCATTGAATTATTACCACAACAACCTTTTTCTACAAAATTGTAGCTCATTTTGTAGCATGTTGAAGAGTGAGAATGTCATTATACATCACCTTTATATTCAACATTTCTAATTTTCATTGTAGAATGAAAATTTCTTCCAAGATGAATTAATAAGAGTTCCCTCTAACAAAAATTCCTAATTTTTTTGGATTAAGAACATAGAAATTTTAGGTAGAAATTTTGAGTGCTAACACATACTATCTTTGAGTGGAATCTATAGACTCGATTTCCAACTAAAAATAATAGATTAAGTGGGCCTCATTCATGCCTTGAATAATCAAATCCTAAATCAAAAGATTCATGTCCATCTACAAAAGAAACCTAGTTGATCAAGCATCCATGTAACTATGTATGAATCCATCGATAAGGCCTTTATAATAACATGGCTTCCAAAGTATGATGCCACATACTTAACTATCAAAAATTTATTTAACCATCCAAATTATTGCAATTAAATCACATTATTGAGGCCTTGGAAACTAAGGCTCAAGTCACCTCTTACAAAAATTGATTAGTCCATATAACCAAGGTAAGGAGGAAAACCTCATGGGAACAAACCATCCCCTCTAAAATGGACATGGATCAAAATATGAAAGTGAATATCAGCCATCACCATGTGTCACTCAATCAAGAAGGGATCTTAGATAGGTGAATTTAAAATCTTGGTGAAGATGTCAGCGGTTTGCTCTGCGGATGGTAAATACTGCAATGATATCAGCTGCTCATGCACCAAGCTCCTGATGTAGTGCATGTGTATCTTAATGTGTTTGATACTCTGTATCTGCACTATATTAGTGGAAATATTTATTTCACTTTGATTGTCACACCAAATGACTGTGGGTGAATCAAATGAAAAACCAAGTTCCCCAAGAATACCTTGCAACCACACACATTGTGTAGCTGCGTTCACTGCTCCTCTGTACTATGCCTCAACTGAAGAAAGGGATATAGTGTGGTGTTTCTTGATTTACCAGAATATGGGACCATGTGAAAGCATGAATACATAACCTGAGGTGGAATTTATGTCAATGGAATCTACAACCCAATAAGAATCAGTAAATCGAGATAGTTCTAGTGGAGAACCAGCAACATAGTTTACCCTGAAGTGTTTGTTTCTTTGCACATAATGCAAGATTATTTTTGCAGCCTTCCAATAGATCTCATGATTATCCTACATATAAATTCAAAAAATATCTACAAAATATGCCAGATCAAGTCGAAAATGTCTAGGATACAACAAGCTCTCAACTAGTTGTCTGTACAACGAGTTGTCCTCCAATGGAGATGCACCAAAATCACCTAGTTTTATTCCTGAGAGGAATGGGAACTTGGGTTCCTTAAATTCAGTAATTTTTAACTTCAATAACAGGTCTTCAATATACTTTTTGTTTCTTACCTTGATCCCTACATTGGATTGCTCAATATCTAAGCCAAGAAATTGTTTCAGCAATCCAAGGCCAGTCATGGTGAATTCACTGTGCAATGAAGAATTTATTGATCCTATGTATTTAGTGCATCTCCACGTAATAAAAAGGTCATCAACATACAGTACTATTACCTACAATAAATTTACAACATGCTGCAAATATACATTAGAATCGTATTTGCATCTTTCAAATCCAAGGGATAGCAAAAACTTGTCCATCTTGGCATACCAAGCCCTGGGGGCCTTCTTGAGGCCATAAAGATATTTCTTCAACCTGCAAACTACTAAAGGATCATGAATGAAACCTTCAGGCTGATGCAGATAGATATCCTCATGAATTTCCCCATGTTTTAAATAGCTCTTCACATCCATGAGGTGAACCTCCCAACGCTTACATGCAACAATGGATGAAATTATCTCGATAGAGTCCATCTTTGCAACCGGTGCAATTGTCTCTGTATAGTCCACTCCTTGGAATTGAGAGAAGAATTTGGAAATCAAGCTGGATTTACACTTGCTATCAGAACCATTGAAATCCACTTTGGTCCTATAGAACCACTTACATTGCACTAGTTTCCTCTTGGAGGGCAAGGGAACCAATTTCGAAGTCTCATTGTCTTTTAAGGACATGAACTCTTCTTGCATGGTTTTTTGCCATATTTGGGCAAGTGATGCTTTCTGATATTCATAAGGATCATATACAACCATAATGAAGCATCTCTCTGAAATATTCAATTCACAAGAAGATAATTCATTGTGAAATTGAGATCTATTCTTCCTAGAGTTTAGTGGATCTCCATCAAGATCACCAATGGATTGAATGGTTTTCTCATCCCACTTGGGATGAATGGGTAAGTCATGATCTGAATGAATGTAATAATAATAATTAGAAATATCATAATCATAAGAATCATAGGAATTATCATCACTTACATCATCATGGAGTGGAGGATTTGAGCATTCCCCTTGAGCTAGTTCAATCTCCTACATGGGATCTTCTTTGAACTGTACACTCCTTTAGATAAATGTTTTCTGAGATGAGGGATAAACAATATTGTATCCCTTTTCATATTAATCATATCTAACCATAATGGACTCCTTTATTTGAGGTTTCAAGGCCTTTCTCTTCTCGGGAGGAATCCTAGCCCAAGCCTTTGATCCAAAAACCCTGAAATGAGAAACACTGGGCTTATGACCACTCAAAGCCTCATATGGAGTTTTTCCATCCAATGATATGTGTGGAGATTTGTTTTGAACATATGCATAACATTTTATATCTTCATCCCATTGCTTAGGATTCAAATCCTTTGCTTCCATCATGCATGTTTCCATCCCCTTGAGAGCCTTGTTCTTGCGCTATGCAACATTATTCTGCAGTGGTGTGTAGGGAACATAATGATGCATTTGGATGCCACATTCCTTACAAATTTTCCACATACTTCTTACCATTTTCAGTCATAAGAAACTTTATCTTTTTCCCACATGCATTCTCAACTAAGTCTTTGTACACTTTGAGAGTATAAAAAACCTCATATTTTAGCTTGAGAAAATACACCAAGCAAAACCTTGAGAAATCATCTATGAAAGTAAACACATACCTTGAATTCCCATATGAGGGTGTGGGAAGAGGCCCTATGATATCTAAATGGATCAAATCAATCACTTGTAAAACACTTCTTTCCTTTCATTTCTCATATCTGCGCTCAACATGTTTTCCCACTACACACCCTTTGCATGTGTCATTAGAAAACTTGATGGTAGAAAACCCTTCAACCATGATTTCATTTATTAGTGCTTGGAGGTACATGTAGTTGAGATGATCATATCTCTCATGCCACAAATTTCTTGTTTCATTAGCGTGTGACAAGAGTGCATTCCCTTGTGACTATTGAAGGAAGTGAGAGAATTTGTACATTTTCAATTTGAGAATTATAGAACAAAGTACTTTTAATATCTTTGAGTTATATAAAATACTTTGTTTATTTTTGTAACAACCCTATCAAGAGAACCCTAGATATTTTTGTAAATTCAAGTCTTATTGTATTTTGTCTCCAGGTGAGGAGCTCAAGGCCAAGGCCCCTCCGGAAACAAAGCATACAACCTATATAAGTAAAACTTAGTGAGCATAAAGGCAATAAGAACAAATAATTAAAGGATCCATAAGAGAAATAGCGGAGCTAGCATATCTCACATATAGATTAATATCTGAATCTAGAGAAAGAGGGACTTAGGTTCAACATACCTAAGTAAATACAAGAAAAGTATAACATTTTCCTTTAACGACTTAGGTGACATCCTAAGAGGGAAGGAAGTCATGGAAAAGGACAATTCCTCGATGCAAAGGAAGTGGTACATTAAAGTACACGGACTGTCCTTACAAGGAAGGTGACAATAGATTTCAGTCTTAAAAGACTCTGATTGAAAAACAAATCCATATATATATTAAGTAATTAATTAAATTTAATGGATTTAGAGTCCTTTGGAAAAAGGGCATGATTAATCAATAATTAAAAAGGTCCATCATGAGAAAAAGGGAATGATGGATTAATAAGGAAATCTATCATAGAATGATAGACTAGATCCTTAAGAGGGACAAGGGTTATTTTTCTTTATGACAAATTCATTTACTTTTGGACATTAAGTCTTTGTTAAAAGGAATGTATAATTCTTCTAAAGTCTGATTAATGGATTAATTCATTCATAAGACACTCATACATACATTAATTAAAGGAATATTTTATTCCATCATACCTTAATGGAAATACTCGTTGGGCAGGTTGCATGCCTTGAATTTAATTTCCTTACGGCATCTTTTTGGTGAAGACCACCTCCCCAGTCAGTGTGACCGAATTACTGCCCTAAAATTTGGGAATTATTCCCGCAGCATGAAGTGCTGCCAACACCTTAAACTTTTGTAGATAGTTGGAATGTCAGCGCACCCCTCAGCTCTTGGGTAGGTAAGAGGAAAGGGAATAATTAATACTCAAAATGGTCATAACCTGATGGAGAACAATTGCTTCTAGAGAGGAGTGTTCTCTGCGCCTTTAAAAGAAAAAGAGGAAACTCGGTAGAGAGGGAAGCAAGAGCAAGGAAGCACCCAGTTTGGAGAAAATTCCTAGATTCTGGTATGGTGGAGGGATAATGCCCACTATGGAGGAACGCCTTGCTTGTTGATGGCCTCTATTGAGACTGTGCTTAGTATTGGCTAAGGTCCTGAATCACGCTTAGACTAAAACCCTGTATGCATTTTCTTATACCATTGGGATATGTCCCTTTATTGGGTCTCTGTGTGATCGAGTTGCTTATATATTCATTTATGAAGGACAGTAGCCTCTGTGCATGTTTAATTGGGCATATTTTGACTTGGGATTATGAATATATATATATATATATATATATGATCTTACCCTGCCCCACTGTTTCAAAAACCTCAATGGGTCCGAACCTCCTAAGGTAATGGGCGTCAATACGATCGCTAGGTTCGATATGAGATCTCAGTTTTTATTTTATGCATTTATTTCCACATATAGAATTGCTAAGGTATGCTTTAACCCCCTTACATCTGTCAAACATTGGTTTTTCTTTGAGGCAAATAGCCTGGGGAATGATAACCTTTAAAAAACCCCATAAATTCGTGTCGTGGAGGCAATCTTAGAAGTATGGTTCGTGTCGTGGCCCATGGGAACTAAAATAATTTGGTTTTCATTGGAATCCAGTGAGGACTTAGGTGTCCAAATGATTCCTTATAATGTCAAGTCTCCGCATTGATTGTCATTTATGCTCGTAGAATTCACTTCCTCATTCCAACGGAGTTCCTTGAAACTTTGTAGAATCTTAAAAGCTAGAAAAATACGATATTACTTTTGTATGATAAAAACAAAAAAATTGTGTCGACTGTGCTAGGAGGCGCAAGCGCCATACCTTTGATGCTCCCTTCTACGGTCTAGGCGTTAACCTAGAGTATAGTTTAATCAATCCATCATATACCGCATAGGTTCTTTTGGTTATTGTAGGAATCTCAAATAAAATCTCCAAAGGAGACTTAGATATGGGGAATAACTTATTTAATACATAAACATGGAAAAATGGGACATTAATTGCAGTACATGAGTTTATTTTTTTTCCAGAATAATATTTTCTTAAAAATACCCACCGATTAGGGTACCTAATTGTTCTAGTAATTTCAAGTTCACCATGTGCCCAAAAGGGCTGTTAATGATTTCTTCTATGAGCTAATTATAAGGGTCCTAAAGGAGGGCTGTTGAGTTAGAAGTGTCTCTCTGCATAGAGCCTTGAGGTAAGATAAAACTAGCCATGAATGAGCCGTGATTTTTGTAAGCACTCTATTTTGATAAAGAAATAAATAGAACAAATAAATTGGTGGATGTAGCCTCGTGGACGAGGTGAACCACGTGAATATGGTTGTCTTTATTATGTTATGCATGCTTATTTCTTTTACATCATGATGCTATTATGAATGCAGTATAAATGTTTTAATTGGTGAAAAGATTACTAAACTTTTTATTTTGCAGACTCCTTGAATGGTTTGTAGCATTAAGAGATATGAGGTATTTTACATATGGTATCAGAGCCAGAGTGACAGCACTCGAGCCTATTTGGGTTCAAAATGGATAGTTCTAACCAATGGAATGTTTTCTTTAATGTGGATGCATGGAAAATGACGAGCGAGGGTGAATAGATGTTGTCCGAGTAGGCCTCCAAGGATCGTAGGAGGTAACGACGAGGATCAAAGAAATATTGTGGGAAAAAGGTATAACAAAGGTAGTTCTAGGAAATTGGGTAAATGTTGTACAATGGGCTCTTGGACAACAAATCTGAAACGTTGCAAAATCATGAACACTGACTAACTCGGAAAACTCTACTCACAACAATTAAAAGCATCAAAGCTTTAAGAACCTAGTCAAATCCTTACCAACAAACATGGGTTGTTTTTCATTCGCTGGCAGTTTTCCCAATCACAAAATACACATGCTATTAGTCTCAATGGTAGTTCCTTTGCAGTGACCTATACTTTGCAATTTTTTTTAAGCTATATTTTGCTAGTCTAACCTGATTGTATGTAGCCCTTGATATGGGATTTTCCCAAACTCGAAATCCCTAACCGTGCAAACATATTTCAATCTTGCATCTGTATGCCATTGTTGCACTTTTCATTTTTGCATTTGTATGCCCTTGCTTCAACGGTATGTGTGAAGGATTGTTAGATGTTGAGTTGTAGATCGGGTTTTTATTGAATGCTGGGCATTTTCGACTGTGGTCCAGATCCATCTTTATATCCTTGAATTGATTTGATGGTCTCATCTCTTCTTTTAAATGCTGCATGCTGCAACTCTGGGATCGCGTGACCAAAGTGAAGGATTGCCCATGTGAGTGTTGCCGACCCGATTATTTCCCAAGTCTTGTTGTGTCAATCTGGCAGCTACATTATATTTGTAAAATATCCTGCTTTTCCAAAGAATTTAAAAATTTTCGCTGCGAGAACAATGATGGAATTTGGGATCTTAGGTATTCAAATGTATTGGTACGATTACTCCTTTTAGTGCTTTAATTTATAGGCTGCAAAGTGCGTGAATTTTAATAATTTCTAAAGAGTGCTTGATATGATTTGCATTTAAATTATGTTTCGACAAATTTTGGATTTAAACCGCGTTGAAGGTTAAAACTATATGTAATGTCGTGGTTGACCGCAGCATAGGTTATTCTACTAGATGAGGATGTGATGCTAGATCCTACATCACAACTCATGTTTCCTTGACATATGATTTAAAAATTTTGTGTTTAGAGATGAAGGTCCGAATGATTATAGTGGTTGTATTTCTGTTCAAATTCCCCTTAATTTTAAATTCATTGTTAGAGTGAAGCTGTCTTCTCAGGCCAAGTACTCACTTCTACTTTGCTACCATCATGAAAACCTAAGTATTCCAAGTTTATTTACAGTTTGGCAGGTCTGCATACTTCAGATTTGCTGCACTTGAGCACCCAGTCGGGTATGTCTGATTTTTCTTTTGCATGTATACTCTCTTGAAAAACCTGACACTGTGGAGTATGGAGTGCGCTTTACCCATGTCAAATTCTGAATGAATATGTTTGAAATATGCTGTGATTTATTCAGAAGTCTGTATATTTTCACGAAATGTAGGTCGCATGTTTGAACCATACTTATATTTCACTAATTTGGAGTCAGTGTAAGTGTGCCGAACATGGTAAAATTCCCGACCTTGTGGGCTGATGTTAAAATCATCCTATACCCACTTATTACTTTAAAGAATAGTCGATCGTATTTCTCATTATTGTATTCTAAAAGCCTTATTTTGCAGTCGTTGTGTATTTGAAATTAAAAGAACCCATCCAAGTTTGGATTGAAAGATAACGTTGATCTAAGGGATATGAACTTGTATTATATATATATTATATTTATAACGATTTCATAGGGAAGGGCAGATAGCTGTTGCTGGATGTTGCAAGGGATGTTTTGACTTCCTTCTCTACATGGAAAATGGTATGGCCGAATATCCTCCTCTAGGGTTGAATTCGCTATAAGAATAGAGATCTTCTTTTTTTGCGTTGAAATCGTTATGGATCTGACCTTTTAATCTCTGTGTTTTGATCATTTTAATTGATCTAATGTTAATTAGACTTTCCTTCTGAGTTGATAAACTTTGTTGGCAGATTTGGTTCTGCGTTTTAACATTATACTAGACCTAATAAATAATAGACTTATCAAAATACTAGATCTAATGATTAATGGAGTCTCCCTTGCGTTAATGAGTTTGATGAAAGATTTGGTTTATGCGTTCCATCATTTTACTAGATCTCATGAATATTATTCCCAACCTATGAATCGTGTCAGATTGGAAAACAATGCTTACATCCAGTCTTGTTGGAA
>LPNX010086307.1:14840-50158 GCA_001517045.1 Pseudotsuga menziesii | reverse complement strand
TATATATTTGCAAACCGCTTCTGGAACTTATGATAACTTGGAGCTCAATGTTTGTTAAGACTCTGCAAGTCATTTTGTGTTTGGTTCCTGCCTACAATGTCATCACCCATGCAGTATTTGGAGGGTGTTATCTCTGCCTATAAGATGATATAAGGCATTGGGTAGCTCTTAATTACAGAAAATAGTTTTTAGGGTTCACATCTACTCGTCTACTATAGACTAGCTATGGTGAGAGATTTTCGGTTTCATTGGTTTTGATGCCTCTCGTTTTATTCTTGTTCATATGCATTTGTCAAAGATGAAATGGGCTTAATTTTGTTTTAAAGGAAAATGACCATTCCTCTTTTTGTTTGGGGAATTTATTATTGTTAGTGTTCATCAAGGTTTGTTGAGTTTTATAGTTATTAAATTGTACTCTATAATTTGAGAGAAACCAAGAATTATGTACTTTCCATGGGATGTCAAACTTGATTGAATTCAATTACTGGGCCAATTTGTGGTTAATAATTGTAGGAAATGTCTAATACTATTTCCAGACAACAGCTTCATCGAGACAGCTCTGCTATTCGAGTTTTCTTACAAGTGGCGATATCCACTTTATCTCAGGTTTTGTTTTGGTTGGTTTTGAATAATTATCAGCAGTTCATTGAGGATGCCCATCTCTGTGATTGATTTATTTTTATTATGGATATTGTAGAAGGGACAGTTTAACTAAAGTAGTTTTTTAATTGGTCTTTTCGATTGGCATTTTCTTACCTTATTGTGGTGAGGCTTATTGCAGGAAAGTTACTCTGATCAGAATTGTTAACATGTTTGGATGTTGGTTTTATGGCATTGATAAGCACTTTAAAGGTTCAGATGTAGTATATATAAAACTGCAACAGTGAGTGAATTTTTCTGTTGTAATAAATTAAAAAGGTTTTGTGGCTTCTTGTAAAAGCCTTCTTGTCAATTCTGGTGATAAAAGCACTTATTGGATGAATGAAAAATGAAATAAGGCATGACTTATGCAAAAAATTTGATGTTCTTTAATTAATAAAATGATAAACTAACACCCATAGAGTGCTTGCAGGCATGGGAAATTATGGCCATAAGAAAAGGCTAAATCTCCAGGACTATGATGAGTTAAATCTCATGTGTATAAAGTTATCACCACGAGGGAGTGGTGATGGAGGTAGTGGTTAAAATCTACCTTGTTTTCCCACGGGCCAGCGAGGGACCATTATGCATTCTGGGGACGCCCAAATGTAAGACATTTGGTTAAGACTCGTTCTGCACACATTAGAGGACTGTCACATGAGTGGGGGGGGCTCTGTGAAGAGAATAACCTCTAGGCATTGTGGAGGTGTACGAGAATGGAGTGCCTCAGCTTGGTGAAGCACCCTGAAAAGCATAAAAAGGAGATACGCCTACAGAGGGGTATAGGGTGTCGTCCTTGTGTTGGGTGGCTTGAGTTGGTACTAGAAGTACTGTTAGCATTTGGAGTGCTGGGATGGAGGAACATCCTGAGAAAAGAATAATGATAAAGGACCCTGAATAGCACAAAGGAGATACACGAAGGGTTGGTATTGTCCTTGTGTTGGGTGGATTGAATTGGTAATTGGAGTATTATTGGCACTTGGTGTTCTGGGATGGAGGACATCCAAAGAAAAGAACAATGCGGTAAAAGGTATGTGCATTACAAGTAAACCTGTACCTATGAGGTAATATGTTGATTGATTGACAAATAGAACTGACAAGTATATTTTGGAGCCACTCTCGATTATAATTTTTTTTTTATAATGGGATTTCTACATTGTCTCAATGTCAATGCTAGTAGTCATGTTTATTGATGTATCAATTACATTATGGGAAAATGGGGTATTATGGCACCAATGAACACTAGAAAATTGCAGATGTATTACAATGCAAAAGAGTCTATGGCTGATATTTAAATTGTATTGTTATTTTGTATCTGATATGCTATAGAAAAATTGGGCTTGACCCGAATTTGTTGCAGGAAAACTGCAGATTTATGAACATTAGTGACTCGAGAAGATACAGAAAGATCGAAAAGGATCATGATGAAGGACGAGGATAAGAAAGCGATAGAATGGTAGCATGAAAGTGCTTAAACATAAGAACACCAAGGATGGTGTTATTTTAAGGGGGAGAGGATGTAACAACCCTCTCAAGAGAACCCTAGATATTTTTGTAAATTCAAGTCTTATTGTATTTTGTCTCCGGGTGAGGAGCTCAAGGCCAAGGCCCCTCCGGAAAAAAAGCGTACAACCTATATAAGTAAAACTTAGTGAGCATAAAGGTAATAAGAACAAATAATTAAAGGATCCATAAGATAAATAGCGGCACTAGCATATCTCACATATAGATTAATATCTAAATCTAGAGAAAGAGGGACTTAGGTTCGACATACCTAAGTAAATACAAGAAAAGTATAACATTTTCCTTTAACGACTTAGGTGACATCCTAAGAGGGAAGGAAGTCATGGAAAAGGACAATTCCTCGATTGAAAGGATGTGGTACATTAAAGTACATGGACTGTCCTTACAAGGAAGGTGACGATAGATTTCAGTCTTAAAAGACCCTGATTGAAAAACAAACCCATATATATATTAAGTAATTAATTAAATTTAATGGATTTAGAGTCCTTTGGCGAAAGGGCATGACTAATCAATAATTAAAAAGGTCCATCATGAGAAAAAGGGAATGATGGATTAATAAGGAAATATATCATAGAATGATAGACTAGATCCTTAAGAGGGACAAGGGTTATTTTTCTTTATGACGAATTCATTTACTTTTGGACATTAAGTCTTTGTTAAAAGGCATGTATAATTATTCTAAAGTCTGATTAATGGATTAATTCCTTCATAAGACACTCATACGTAAATTAATTAAAGGAATATTTTATTTTGTCATACCTTAATGGAATTACTCGTTGGGCAGGTCGCATGCCTTGAATTTAATTTCCTTACGGCAACTTTTTGGGGAAGACCACCTCCCCAGTCAGTGTGACCGAATTACTGTCCTAAAATTTTGGAATTATTCCCATAGCATGAGGTGCTTCCAACACCTTAAACGTTTGCACATAGTCGGAATGTCAGTGCACCCCTCAGCTCTTGGGTAGGTAAGAGGAAGGGGAATAATTAATACTCAAAACGGTCATAAGCTGAGGGAGAACAATCGCTGCAGGAGAGGAGTTTTCTCTACGCCTTTAAAAGAAAAAGAGGAAGCTCGGTAGAGGGGGAAGAAAGAGCAAGGAAGCACCCAGTTTGAAGAAAATCCCAGATTCTGGTATGGTGGAGGGATAACGCCCACTATGGAGGAACGCCTTGCTTGTTGATGGCCTCTACTGAGACTGCGCTTAGTATTGGGTAAGGTCCTGAATCACGCTGAGACTAAAACCTTATATGCATTTTCTTATACCATTGGGATCTGTCGCTTTATTGGGTCTCTGTGTGATCGAGTTGCTTATATATTCATTTATGAAGGACAGTAGCCTCTGCGCATGTTTAATTGGGCATCTTTTGACTTGGGATTATGAACATATATATATATACATATATGATCTTACCCCGCCCCACTGTTTCAAAAACCTCAATGGATCTGAACCTCCTAAGGTAACGGGCGTCAATACGATCGCTAGGTTCGATATGAGATCTCAGTTTTTATTTTATGTATTTATTTCCACATACATAATTGCTAAGGTCTTGTTTAACCCCCTTACATCTGTCGAATAGTGGTTTTTCTTTGAGGCAAATAGCCTGGGGAATGATAACCTTTAAAAAACCCCATAAATTCGTGTCGTGGAGGCAATCTTAGAAGTATGGTTCAGGTGTTTGATCGGCCCACGGGCACTAAAATAATTCAGTTTTCATTGGAATCTAGTGAGGACTTAGGTGTCCAAATGATTCCTTATAATGTCAAGTCTTCACATTGATCATCATCTCTGCTCATAGAATTCACTTCCTCATTCCAACGGAGTTCCTTGAAACTTCGTAGAATCTTAAAAGCTACAAAAATACGATATTACTTTTGTATGATAAAAACAAAAAAATTATGTCAACTGTGCTAGGAGGCGCAAGCGCCGTACCTTTGATGCTCGCTTCTATGGTCTAGGCGTTAACCTAGAGTATAGTTTAATCAAGCCATCATAGACCGCATAGGTTCTTTTGGTTATTGTAGGAATCTTAAATAAAATCTCCAAAGGATACTTAGATATGGGGAATAACTTATTTAATACATAAACATGGAAAAATGGGACATTAATTGCAGTACATGATTTTATTTTTTTCAAGAATAATATTTTCTCAAAAATACCCACCGATTAGGCTACCTAATTGTTGTAGTAATTTCAAGTTCACCATGTGCCCAAAAGGGTTGTTAATGATTTCTTTTATGAGCTTATTATAAGGGTCCTAAGGGAGGGCTGTTGAGTTAGAAGTGTCTCTCTGCGTAGAGCCTTGAGGTAAGATAAAACCGGCCATGAATGAGCCGTGATTTTTGTAAGCACTCTATTTTGATAAAGAAATAAATAGAACAAATAAATTGGTGGATGTAGCCTCGTGGACGAGGTGAACCACGTGAATATGGTTGTCTTTATTATGTTGTGCATGCTTATTTCTTTTACATGATGATGCTATTATGAATGCAGTATAAATGTTTTAATAGGTGAAAAGATTACTAAACTTTTTATTTTGAAGACTCCTTGAATGGTTTGTAGCATTAAGAGATATGAGGTATTTTACAATGTAGTTGAGATGATCATATCTCTCATGCCACAAATTTCTTGTTTCATTGGCATGTGACAAGAGCGCATTCCCTTGTGAGTATTGAAGGAAGTGAGAGAATTTGTACATTTTCAATTTGAGAATTAGAGAACAAAGTACTTTTAATATCTTTGAGTTATATAAAATACTTTGTTTAAATTTGAAAATGTATTATGGACAAACTATATTGAGTATTGTGATTTGAAATTTTAAACTGTATAATTGTTAAACTATAGCAGGTATTGTGATTGAAATTTCAAGAATATATGAAATATTTTGAAATTGATTTTTAAAGTCTATATAATGGAAGGTTATTGTATTTTAAATATTTATTTGTAATGGAGTTATAAATTTTGTATTTATAACATTTAGTACATTAATCTAAAAGGTCATAAGGAATTATAACAAAATGTGAAGGTCTCCATATTTTAGATTCTTAGTATTTTGGAAGGGGGTTATTAAAATAATATTTTGATATAAAAGGCATTGTAATCTTAGATGCTATTGAAATAAAAATTTAAAGAGATATAATATTTTTATTGAAAAATTGTATGGAGTTATGAGGTGTTTTGGAAGTTAAAGGGAGTTTAGGCTCTACAAATTATTATATTGCGAGTAATTTGTAATTCGAGTCAAATGTTTTTATAGAATTTGGAATTTTAGAGTTTAAAGTGATTAGAATGTTATAAGTGAATACTTAATAAAATATAATTTTTTGTATTGTATCTTAAACATCCTAGAAATTGAATAAGGGGGTTGTAGAGTATTTATGTGTGTGCTTTGTCTATTGGTGCATAGTGGAATTTGGTCTTATGCTAAACTCTCTTTCCTATAATGAATAGAGCATGTAAAAATGATTACATAAAGACCACAAGTACAAGAATAAAAGAGAGAATACAATCAATCTAGAATACAAGCAAAGGAAAACAACTATTTGAACTTCACGAAGAATTTGGTCACAAATTTGACGCATCTTGCATTATAAGGTCATCTGAAATATTTATTTAGTGAAGTATTTGAATGTCCTTTGTGTGTTATAATTAGAGTTAGTTGATCTGGTTTGACATTAAATAGTGTGATTCAAGCTATCTATTTGCGACACATTGTTTTGGATAGTTAAAGCAATTCTTTAGATCACGATGGCACTGAACATCAAAGACTTGTTCAGTATTTCACACATTTTAATACACATTGCACATGGCACAACTTTTTAAATAAGCAAACATTTACAGAATGATGTCACCACTTTCCCATAAGTTATGCATAAAAAAATTGATATTCTCAAACCTCAAATAACAAGTCTATAAATAACGAATTGCAACTTCTTCGACAACATCATTCTAAAACCATACTTCTTCCGTGCAATACATTATTTGGATTAACTGTTATGGAAAGTGAACAAGAGGATATCAAGCACCATCCAAGTAAGAATCAGTCATATGAATTTAATGAAGGCACCAAGTAGAGAAATAACGAATTGGATGAAAACACTAAGGTGACAAAAACACCTTGGATAAAGACACTAAAGCACACATGGATAAGTTTGAAAATCAAGGTAAAGTTATAATACCTCAGGAAGAGTTGTATTTTAAGAGGAAACAATTTGGCCTTAGATATGACAAGATACCGTTTGACTACTTTTACATTCTTTATTGCTCCAAAACCTATGAAATTTATGAATTTTGGCTTTCTTGATTATGATTTACAGAGGCATATTATTGAAAACATGTTAGATGAATTACCTAAATTTGATGATACAAATGAGTAAAATGAGGATAAGGATGATGATGATGCACTTAATGATGATAATTTAGATGCTGTACTTGAACAATGCAAACATTGTCACCAATTTGAACATTGTGAATTACAATGTTTTGATCTTTAGTCATGCAATATAAGTATTGGAAGGGACCAAATATTAAGAGAAAACAAGTAAATTTTGGATGGTTATGTACTTGCCTCCATGCTTTGGAAGCTAATTTGTTAGAGAGGTTTTATCAATGGATTCATAAATAGGTTCATACATTCTTGTTCAGAGAGGTTTCCAATGTAGATGGACATGAATGTTTCAATTCATGTTTTGAATATTCGAGGCATGATAGAGGACCACATAATGTAGTTTTTGAATTGAATATTAAATCTCTAGACTCCACTGAAAGATATTATGATTACACTTTTCCACTTGAAAGGGGGTATTTTAACATTATTTATTTACAAGTCCCAAAATTTCTCACCTTTTACCTAACATAGCAGGAAGATATTGAATCATGTCAAACTTCAAGTTTCAAAGTCCATTCCGTGTATTTTATGGACTAGGTATATTCAGGATGATCGATTTGGATTGGATGATGGATTCATGACATGATTAATTATGGATTTATGACATCTTGGAAGAGCATATTTTGTAAATATCCTATCCTTGTTTTTCAAGTTATTTCTGCATGGAAAAACGTCCTTTTAGAGTTAGCTAGGCTTATGGACCTTTTATATATTCTTATTTTTACTATTGATATGCTGACAAATGATTAGTTGAGCCTGATTATGCATCCTCCTCCGATGCAGGATGATCCTATTTAATGCATCGATCTCTTATTTTATTAATTCTTGTTGAGTAATTATGTAAATAAATAATAATTGATATACGTATGCATATTATAAAGTGTAATTACATATATAAATTTAGTATGGTTCCCTCATCCTCACCCTAAAAGACAGGTTTATGGATTGAGCATTAATCTAGGATTGGATCATGACACACGATAGATTAAGGATTTGATGATGCTGGCACAAATAACTCACACACATCTTTTGGTTGGTCAATATTTTTTAGGATTTTGATGATATTTTTATGGATTTCTGAGATATCGGTTTGGATAGATGGTTTTCCACTTTTTGTCCTTTGATGGTTTGTATGACATGCTTGATGGGAATTTGGCATTATGATTTAGAGCACTACTAATATTTCACCTTGTATAATTCTCAAAGGATTTTTTGCAATATTATGATTCATTCACAATTTTCATACATATTTTTACAAGATATAGGATTTTGATGATGATTGACACTTTTTTTCGATAGTTGGAGTATTGACAATTTTTTTATTTCTTAATATTTCATAACTTCATAGTCTTTGGTCTTCATAGAGATGGTATTTTGACCTTGTAGAGGACAGACAATTCTTCTACTCTTTCTCTTGTCACATTCGTTTATTAGGGATTTTTTGGATACATAATGTGTTAGATTTCCATCCAATTAACTTCTCACTAAAATTTTCTCTCATTGGTTTTGGGTTCACTTGATTAATGACTTGAGGATATCTTACTCATTTATTGCACATTGATTTTTGCATATTTGGTTTTCATCTTCCGCTTTTGGTGGCTTTTTCAGGTATATCTTCATTGACACTCACGAGGTTTCAAACCACGAGTATCATATTGAAGACTTAGATATGTTATCAACTTTTGCACTAGCCTTTGTTGTTAGTTGGTACGCTTGTATCTAGACTTATGACTAAGTGGGGAGGGGGTTAGTTTGTTAGTAAATTGACTCTAATCATTAAGTCCTAAACCACTTTATTGTTATCTTGGGTTATTTATGTGGACCATTAAAGGTGATTATTGGATATTGTACTATAATTGTACTTTTTTTTTTATTACATAAATGATTTGGCTCTTACCCTTTTCTGCCACCACCTTGTTTCTTGGTTGTTTTTTTTGGTCCTTTTTTGTCTTGTTATTTACATCACCCACGACTAATTTTGTCTTTGTTTTGGATCCTTTATCTCTATATTCTTCAAATGTTCTAAATTGAATACTTTAAAAATTATAAGGATCATTTTCAACTTTCTCCCTAACTTGTTCAATTCGAACTCCATGATGTTTTTAATTAGCTTCTCTTTTTCCAAGGAATACCTCACGAGAAACCCTCCAAATAATTCCCCATATTTTATCGATGGTAGATGAGGTAAACTTTCAGCACTAATTACGGATCCTAACCTGGTGGGGACATCAAGTGTGAGCCTTTCACATTCTAAGCACAACCATGTAGGGATTTGACCTTGAGATCTTTAGCTTGTAATTTACAGCTCTCAACCACTTGAGCTAACCCGATGGGATATGATGTCAATTAGCTGTATGGATTTGAGTATTCATTTTCCCCACTCTTTTACAAACAAAATTACTATTGGAAAATTTCTTTTCCTTTGTGGAATAACCTTCAGCAAATGAGACAAAATAAATTTTCCCGCGTATGATAGAGAATAAAATTATACGATAGTGGATTCATTTATTCTATATCAAGAGGCACTAATGATTCTATTTTTATTTTTTTAAATCTTGGGTTGGTGACAATTAGGGAATGGCACTTATATTTTCTACAATGCAATCTATTATCTCATAAATTATTAAGTCATTAAACTTTTCCTTTTAAAATGTCACATTTAATATGAACATTAGATGTCATCACATATGAATAATCTAGTACAAAAATTAATTTTTCCTTTGCAATATGTTATAGCATATCATCTTTTTTTATTTTAATTGTAATATTTATGTTGTGTTTGGTTGTATATATAATTTTCACAACAACATCCATGATTTCAAGGATAGTATTATTGAGTCTATATAGAGGGAATAAGCAAGAGAGGGGAATTTTGGGTTCATTGAGTTGGGAGAATAGTGAATATAGCATTTTTAAATTGAGACAAAAGGGAATATACTTTTTCTATGCACAATTTGTTAACAAATTGGAACTACATAGTTATTGTATGTAGTAATGTACAAAACATCTAGTCAAATTTGATGATTCATTGTCCTCTAATGACTGAAATTCGACTATAATATTAATAAACCAACATATAAATATTAAGTTCAAGCCTTCAAATTCTATTCTAACTGTAATAACAACCTAAAATAAAATCCTTGCTTACATAACAAGCCGAACAAACATGAGAAGCGAGTACCAAATGAGGGCTAAGACCGCTCTGTTTAAGATAATCACATCTCTACATGGATTTAACCATGTGGCTTGCACTTGGAATTGGGAAACATATGAGGATAAAGTGGTGGAAAAAAACCTACATGACAACCATTATCAGTAAAGATATAGAGAAAGGAAGTCTTGTTCTCCAATATCGTGAACCTCAAGATTGTGATGAAATTTATGAATTCACATTAAGCATGGGTTTTTGAAATTTGTACAAAAGTTTCCCTGGTGTCCAAACTTTATCAAATTTTAACTTCATGTCTCAAGATTATGTCATTACCACTAAATATACTCATTCAAAATCACAAGTTTAATTTAACCTTGCACTTTTGTGAATTCAAGGACCATAGCTTTCCTTGGCAACCTAATAATTCTAGCACTACAACCATAGAGAGTTGTACTTCAAGATTATTTATAAATAATAACACATATATATACTTAAGATATAATTAGTAGACATGTACTTAATAAGAAAAAAAGTATTGTAGATAGCTCATAAAGGAATAAATGATGGAAGAGGCCAACAAGTTTTGGCTTTATGGAAGTATCCCCTAGTCAAAGGTACCATCAAGTACACCATTGACAAAAGAAGAACTAGTCCTTACAAGTAAATTTCAACCATGTAAAAGAAAACTAGCATGGAAAAATATTGAATCTTGATTCTCTATATAAAGTGTAAAAGAAACATAGCACTGTCATACCTACTATATAAATATGTTAGATATCCTACCTTATCGAGTAATGAAAAATTGCACAACAATTGAAATTAAAAAGGTTAATTTACCATCAGTCATTAATTTTAATTCATCTTTTCACCCCATCTACATCATATTCACAACAACATCCATGATTTCAAGGATACTATTATCAAGTCTGTAAAGAGGGAATAAGCAAGAGAAGGTATTTTTGGGTTGTGTGATTTGGGAGAATGGTGGATAGATCATTTTGAAATTGAGATAAAAAGGACATATACTTGTGTTATGAATGGTTTGATAACAAATTGGAACTACACAGTTATTGTATGTAGTAATGTACAAAATAACCAATCAAATTTGATGATCTATTGTCCTCCAATCACTCCAAATGCAGCTATATATTAGTAAAAGAACATATAAATATTAATTTCAAGCTTTCACATTCTATTCCAACTATAATAAGAACCTTAAATTAAAAAAAAAATCTTACATAAAAATACAAATGAACATGAGAAGGGAGTATCAAATGAGGGATAATACTACTCTCTTTAACACATCTTTCAATCACATCTCTACATGGATTTAACCATGTGACCTGCACCTAGAATTGGGAAACATAAGAAGATCAAGTATTGCAAAAAAACCTACATGATGAAACCTTGGAAGCACAAAAGAGTGGATTTTTAACACCAAGTCACATGGCTCAAACTTGGCAATCCCAAAGTGGGAATCAACTTGGAAATAAATCAACTTATTAAGAAAGGGTACATAGACTAATGAGTCATTTCTGGTTTGTTTTTACAAATGAGAACGAGTTATAAAGAGTCTTGTATCTATTATTAACACTAACTTCCATAGTTCCAAATAATTTTCTAACAATTTCAAATACTCTAATCGATCTCAAATAGGTCTAGAAGATAATTTCATCTGGCAGGAAGCTAAGTGATACACTCATTTATCAATCAATTAATTACTATGAAATGGCATTGCAACAAATATATTTTTGTACAAAATAACATACTGGATTCATAGATGCAATATGATGTTGAATCCCCATGATTCAAAAAGACGAAAGCATACAAAAAAAAACCTACACCCTTAGAACTCCAAACTCAAATAATGTTATGCCTTTCCAGGGCCACTTAATTGGGGGAAATAATAATTGTAAGCAACAAATCTGATCCCTTTCTAAATAAACAATAAAATAAAATCTCATTTTTTGGCTCTCGAAATTTATTATTGATCACAAAATAAACATAGGCATCAATGCAAGCATACCTGGTCTGATTCTCCCCAAGCATTCGACACGCCCAATTTCTCATGGAAATACTTTTTGGATTTGAAATACTTAATATGAAACCTCCATAGCTAACCCCTTGAGCTTGACCTACTTAAGCTCCACCCTCTCAAGCCTTTCGGCTACCAAGGCACCAAGATCGAAATGAACTTTGCATTACAAACCATGATCAGTACTAATCTTAGACATGTCACGCCCAATACCCAAACCTACTAATTTCATTCATGGATCTTTCAAAATCCCAACCAGGGATTCTGGAATAAAATCTAGATACAACATCTGAATAATCAGACATTCATTATTAATACATAGATGGAGCAAGGAATCCTTGTTGTTTGATCATTTTAGAAAATTGGGTCATTATTCTAAATCAAACCCTTCAATTTCCTGATATTTTTGTTGTTTAACCTATTTTTGTGCAACGCAGTCATCATCTGTAATGATCATTTGTATGTATTTTCAATGAAGTGAATCTTAGTGCAGCTTGTATTTGTCTATATAAAGGAATTTATTCTAATGGGTAGAGGAACAATGCCCCTCAGCCTTTTTCGGCGATATATCGTTGTTCTGTTTTGACATTGGATATGGTTGTTTCCTCTGCCCCATGATCGATCGCAGTTTTCTTAGCTGAATTGACATGTAAATGTAAATCAATGAAATTTGGGTTGTTCCTACTTTGGTCAACATTTTTCCTCTTCCTTTTTCGTTGATATTTTTTTATCACTGCTGGTTCCTTCTTCTTTTTCTTCCATTTGAGTATAGCTCGACCTATCACCCACAATATGTTGTTCAATGTTACTTTAGTATATGATTGGTTTAATTCTTCTTATTTTTTCTCAATGAGGTTGACTATATTTTCTTAAAAAGAATATCTTACAATGTTTAGTGAATTATTATCCAAAAGATAGAAAGGTACCTAAATGAAAAAAGAAGAAATGAATACATGCCATAAGGAAAATAGTCATTGAACATCATACAAATTTATGGAATGTTCTACCCAATTCCCTTTAATATATATTTATTTACTCCTAAAATATCTTTAAGGGAATCCCCTTTATTTTCAGGTCTATGGCAAGAAGTTTATTTTTCCTTATAGCCATTCTCTACCTTCTTTGCAATTCTCCTAATCTTCTTACTGAAAAAAAAACTAAAAATCCATCCCTTCAAAATCAAATTGATACTCTCTTGGCACTATCTGAAGAAAGAGAAAAGGTAAATATTAAATTTGTTTCTCATTAGAATATTGTTAAATTTTGGTTTGAGAAACATTCATTAGGTGGAAATGACTTCCATGTGGATTATATTTTTTAAATGGGACAAACTGAATGAGTCTAAATGGAAATGCTGGAATTTTCAACAATCATGCCTCAACCCATTTTATGTAGCTAAAAATATTGGACTTAGCACATATGGACTAAAAAATATTTAGGGTAGTTGGATCTCCTTCTTTTCTAATGTCCAAATGTCGAAAAATTAAATTAACTTATTGTCTTTATGATATCACAATACACATCATTTTGTCTTATAAATTTAACAATGATGATAACAACTATTGGGTTTCCATTTTTTGTGTACTTTGGTGCAATTATATACATAATCGCAACAATGGATATCATATATATAACACACCAGTTTGATTATCACTTAAGCATCATGATATTGATGTGTTGATAATGATGAGAAGCATTGAGGTGGTTTATTGGATAAAAAACATTGGTTTGTCATTTCTCACAACGTAAAATGAACCTTAGGGTTAATAATTTATATATTCCCCACATTATTTAGCGAGTTTAAATAAATTCAATGCACCAACATATTTATTTTAATTCTTTTTCAATTACTCGTAACAAAAACCAAATAACTTTTATAAAAAATATCGATATTTGAATTTGAATTATTACATTTTTATAATGATTGTATTAATGTGTTAAATCATGGATTAACATCTATTCATTTTAATATCTAATCGTCCATATATTTAATCAACAATATAACATTTTACAACATTGGGCAATACAATAGAATAAGAAACTCATTTTACTATATATGATTAAGAGATCCTTTGTCGTACAAAACAAGATAATATAAAAGTCCACAAAAATCAAAATCTCAATATATAATTGTTACATTTATTGGTAAACCATGGTTATAAAGTTGGGACAATATGTCCAATACATTAAAAAAATGCCTAATTTTCACAAACAAACATCTTAAAACATACAACTTGCAATACCATTCAATTATATTGACTGCCATTCTTTCGTCAGAAAGTTCATCTCTTGAGTTTCTTGTGTACATTTGCATGTATTAAACCTTTTCCTACTGTTTACATAAATTGAAACACCAAAAATACCCTTTTGAAGAGGACACATCGATGTGGGCCTATATATTTTTTTATTTTTTTTGGTTGTGTACTTTTTACATTGTTTATTTTTGTTTGAGCTCCTTCTAAGATGTGGATAGGATCTAAGTGTGTGTTTTAAAATAAAATGAAAAAAAAATACGATACAACTCAAAAACGTATAAGTCATATACTAGAGGATAGAGGAATAATTGATGAGTGGCATCAAGTTCTCTTCTTAAGGTGAAATTACTGACAGGGTGTATTCCTTTCAAAGAGGCCAATAAAATTACCAACATCTTTCTAAATGCCTCAATCGATGTATTTTCAAGGTCTTAAAATACCTCGTTCGAGGGTTAATCAAACCATTGATGGAGGGATTTATCGTCTTATTAAAATAATTTGATCGGACTAACTTATATATTGAGATATGAGGAACCCTTTTGAAGAATATGTGTTTTAAGCTTATTCTTTTCTAGATAATATTATCTTACTACTTTAATGTGGCATAGTATTTTGAAAGTTTAAAATAATCTTATTAAACATTCAAATGCATGCTTTAATTAATTATAATTATAATTTTTTTTAATAAGGTTATTATTTGAGTTTGTCACATATTTGTTATTAATGAATTATGGCCCATGGTTTTGGTAACCCATGATATTTTATGTGATTAACTATATTTAAAGAGTTAATGAACACCATCACAAAATTATTCAAGAAGCCTCCTCTTTTATTTTTAGTAATTATCTTAACGCATGTTTATTGTTAGTCATTCATGGCCCATGGTATATGATGAGATGAATTATATTTAAAGGATTGGAGAAATCCATTGTAAAATGCCTTATGAATCCTTCACTTTGGTTGTCTTGATGGGATTGACTGGGTCATAGGGTGATAGATGATATATTTTCGGTCAAGCCTAGTTATGTGGCAAATGGTTTCAAGGGTAAAACTTAGTTTTACATGTATTGTGTTTTGCATGTATGTATTCTTCGTTCTTATTTATGCTACTTTTATCAAAATGTTTCCTTAGAATATTAAAGAATACCCTTACTTTTGTTAATTCATCCCAAAATTTAAATTTTAATAACCCACCCAATAAATATTTCAATTTAAAATAACTCTTTGTACTATATAGTTCGATTGAGTAGGGGTGGTAGGTGTGGGACTAGTTGTCTTGGACCCTGAGGAAAAAATCATTATGTCTTATGCCTGGGGATTGGGGAAAAATCCAACAACCTAGTAGAATGTGTACCTCTAATGAAAGGCATGGATATCACATCCGCTCTTGATCTTCCACCCCTCCTAGTCATTGGAGAATCTAGAGTTGTGATACAAAAAAAGAGAAATCCATTCAAGGAAGGCCCCTAGATGTGAAACAGAATTCAGAAATGCATGATGCACCTTCTCTTCCCTAATAGAGTGAAATTTATGCACATTAGGTGTGAAATAATGAAAACAAATATTGAAAGTGTAATCAAAGAGTCCTTCTAGAACAAGGAGACATAGAAATTTATGATATCCCCCCATTATTATTATAGAATCTCATGATCTACTTAAAAAAAGGGGGGGCATAAGGGATCCTCTGCCGTCTCTAGAAAGGATTAGAACTATGAATTTTGTATCCCACATGGGGCTCAATGTTATCTTATGAATTTTCCAAGCCATATCTTGTGACCAAGAGGTAGGCCTCTCTCCAACACCATCCTCATTTCCAACATGTGGAAGAACAACTGACCCATAAGGTTTTTAGGTGGTGGGACAATAGGCAAGGGGAATGAATGTGTTCTCTCAGTTGTTGGTCCTAGTATCATCGTCATTTTTTTTTTAGGCTCACACAAGCGAGTCCCATACTTTCACTACTTCTCACCGCCAAATGGATTCCATTCGCATCATTAGTGCTTCCAAGGGAGGTCACTATGTTGACGTCTCCTTATATTTCTAACATCTTTCCGTCTCCTTGTTTAGGTAGGAAGTTTCTTTGTAGGGGAATATCAAATTTTTGGTGAAGTCTATGTTCATGAGGAGAAGAACTAGGGTGGCATTCCAGTAGATAGCTCTATGATAATGGCATATTGGAGAGAAATTTTCATCAATTAGAGACAAAATATGGAACGTTTTAAAATTGTTAAGGGTTGTTTAAGAAGGAATTGATGGTGTCTTACAAAGGATAATAGGGTTGACATACGAATAAAGCTATAATAGTTGTAGGATAGCATGCATGGAGTCCTATATCGATGACATATATGGCAATATGAGGGAACACCTCACACTAATAGAGGATGTTCACATGACCTTTAGTGAATTCTGCAATTGCTTCATGGAGGATTCAACCAAAACTCACTCACGGATAGGGAATTTTTTAAGAATTCATATTTTTCTAAAACTGTATAAACCTTGGTGAACCTTACTAATTATTAAATTTTCAACCATAAATGTTTGGTAACTTTTTGTAAAAAATTTCAAATTTATAAGGACTTTATATAGGTTTTGGACAATTTTGGCAATTTTTAGAGTATGAAAAAATTATCCCATGGAATTTGGGTGAATCATCTTTCAAAAATTGTCAAATTGGTGAATCTATTTTTTGGAAAAAAGGGTCCAAAATTAGCCCATGGGTTAAATTTCTCCCCTAAAATTTTCTCTATGAGTCTTAGAGACAACTCAACCTGTGGACGGCAATTCGGTCATTGTAACCCCTCCAAGGGCCATATGGATAGACTTGAAATATTCTTAGACACTATTTTTTCCCCTATATAAAATATTATGTTTCTTTGTGTCTTTCTCTATAACCAATATGTAAGAGTCTATAGCACTCCGTTTATAGTTTTTAATAGAAGTTCGACTAGGATTTTCTTTGCTATTTAGAAAGCAACAGGAATATATTTTGGATGAAATATTAAAGACATGTGTAGAATATCTCTTTTATTTTTGTAAATGACTGCTTCAGTATAACATTGTTGTGCTCAATATTTTAATACAAAATACTTCCATTTTCTTTTTAAAAAAAATATAGCTCAATCGATTAAATATAGAGGAAAAGTAAAATAGTTATGAGTTGTCAAGTAAACAAATAACTATTACCTAAGTAGAATAACTATTAGCTAAGTAAAATATATATTTGTACTATAAATTATATTTTGATGTTGACAAATACCCTTGATCAAGGGTTTAACCAAGGGTTATTTAAACCCTCAATTGAGCTATTGGAAAAATCTTGATTAAGAGCTCAAATTATGACGATTGAGATTGCATTCTAGGAAATATGTGTTTACAAATTGCCAAAAATGTGTTCCCCATATTCATGAAAAAAACCTCCACCAATCCAAGTATCAAGTTGATGACCTTTAGAATTCATTATAGTTTGATTTTTTTTAATTGTCCCTCTTAATTAAATGGTAGTTCTATATTTATTGTTATTTGACCATCCAAAATGCTTATTTTCAAAAGCTTCATTACAATTTTCCCCTTCTAATCACTTCTAAAACTCTACCATTATATGTAATAGTATATCCACAATATATTATTGTAAAAATTTAAGACCCAAATTTAAAATAAACATTAAAATTCAATTATGTTTATAGAGCACTACCATTTTTCCATTATTCGAAGATGTTAATTTTATTACAAGAAGAAACCGCTACACATTAGCAAGGTCATCCAAATAAACCCATAAACTAGTAAAAAAGGCTACAATTTCCCCAACATCCATCAACAACCTCTCTTTTTAGAATTGTAATTGATATGCCAACAAGTAATAACGAGGGACTATCACCGTATGTAAGGAAAAAAATTCCCGGTTTCAAAAAAATGCTCTTCATCCTCGTTTCTTCCTCTAGTCTCATCAAAATACATAATTTCGTTTGGGTCTTTGGGTAGAACATGTATATCATCATCTAAAGAAAAGAATTTCAAGAATAAGGTTATGCATATGATATTTTGAGTCAAGTTGACCTCAATATTATTTTTATAAAAATACAAAATGAAGGGCTCCTCATAGAAATCCTAATAGCACATAGTAGTATATTTTAAAAGGATAACACCTCAACAATGTTAAGTTTAATTATATAGAGATGGATCTGTTGAAGAATTAATTGGTAAAGCGTCATTCTCTATTTACTTGAAAAGTATTACAAATTTATATGGGGTTCTACATCTCTCTTATAAATTAATAACAAATATTTCTTTTAATGTAAAAAATTGGCTTAATAAATAAAATATATATGTCCATGGGTAGAAACAATTTATTTTTACAACTATGGAAAATGTTGTTTTTTCCTTTATTATTTGACAAAAGGTATTCATGCTAAAAGTATTAAATGTGTCAATGGATGAAAGAATTATTGGGAAGATTCTGTAAGTGTTAATGAGATTTCATGTTGGTCTGAAAATGGACCTTGTGGTTTAAGGAGATCATCAACTTGATTCCCTATCCATGAACAATTCTTATACATGATTATCTCTATCATGCAATAGTTAAATTTTTATTGCACAATCAATCATTATAAATTAGAGATAGAATTAAAACAATAAATTTCACTATAAATCACAAGTCTCATATTTTACTCAAGATATAGTAGAATAAAAGCATAACAAGAATAATTCCTCATATGCATTATAAGTACAATAAAATTCACCTTACCAATTTTTCAAATATTTTGCAAAAAAAAAGAGCATAGTTGATTTCTATCGAAGGTATCCAATATATGATGATTGATTTACTAGCACATACTACTTGAAAACCAGAACCTATAAATATTATACCTTGTACATGCCAAAATTATGTGTCCTTAATTGGGTAAATAACAAATACATCAAATAGTATTGCACTATTCAAAACTCTAATTATTAATGTAACATCCCTCAAGAACCCTAGATATTTTGTAAATTCTAATGTTATTGTACTTGTATTCTGGTGAGGAGCTCAAGCCCAAGGCCCCACCAGAAACGAGACCTTGGTATATATATTAATTGCCTAAGCAGTAAACTTAGGAGACTCACATTCTGGATGCATCTAAATCGAAGGATAACTGAAATCCACCAGGGGAAAAACAAAAAAAAAACGGTAAGCGAATCCTTGGGAATTGAAAGAAGGATAAACGTTCAACAACCTAAGGTGTCGTTCTAGGTTGAGGTATTTTCTAAATAGACTAACCCAACTTCTGGGCCTTAAGAATAATTCGATCGATACACCTTAAGGCATCAAGTGCCAGGGAGTTTCCATAGAACCTATTTTTAAGAAGCCCAAATTTTTACCTTAAGAAGATATTATATTCATCTTAAAAATTTATGTTATGCTTATAAAGCGCCACCAACCAGAGTAAGTGTCAAAAGGTATTGGCAGTACCTTAAAGGGGGTGATTTACCTTTATAAGAATATACACCAACTATACTCTATATACATAAATACATTTATGAACATATATAGAGCATCCTTGATAAGGAGGAACAAATACTACCCTTCACAAATAATATTCTGGTAATAACAAAATGGGCAGCCATACTCCCCATTGGCTAAGCATAACCAAGCGAGTTATAGATCAACTCAATACCTACGGACTAGTGGTCACCGGGATTTGAGAAGACAAAAAAGAAAATACCTAATCGAATGCTTTATTAAATATAAGTACTATGAAGAATGCAAAAAGCCTAATTCGGTTTATAGTATTATGGATAAAGTGAGGGATTAAAAAATAGCTCTTTTCTTCATAAGAAAGAGCAAAGTAATTGTTTCCTTTCCTTCGGGAAGGAAGAGTGAATAAAGGAAGGAAATTAATTCTTTCCTTCGTAGGGAAGGGAAAATAAAGGAAAGTAATTATTTCCTCTCCTTCATGGGAGGAGCGAATCGATGGAAGCACTCATGATTTTTCCTTTGTGGAGAAGAGTGTTTGAGGGAAGGTATTATGTCGTTTCCTTGTAGGGGGAATCTTTTTAGGGTTATTTATTGGGTTATAATTCATGGGAAGGGGGAGGTCGAAGGGCAGAGAGTTCTGCTACTTTCCGAAAAAAAGACGATCTCCATAGGGGGAATTTTCCAGAGGTAGCATCCTCTGCGATTTTTTCCAAAGATGGAAAAACTCTGAGCCGCGGGATTTCCTACCACATATTTTTCCTGCTGAACTGGCGAACCCCGCGTCTCTACAAAGAGGATGCATTCCATCTATGCAATCGTGAAGGGGAGAGGTAGAAAGGGATCTGTAGGAATCCCTATCTTGATATATTTCATTAGCAGTAAGACGCGGGAGAAGAGGATAACAACGATCTTGGACAGAGATTTTGGCTCGGACAACTTTCACCCAATGTGAGATGCACAACCCTTCCTATAGGAAACTCGGCTGGTATGTATCAGAGCGGGAGAATCTAGGTAATACATTACTATTTCCTGTACAAAGATCTAATTTGTCGGTACTCGCAATGTGAAGCTATCGGTCGTATGATTTTTTTTTCTAACCGTGAGTTTCTTCTGAGAAAACAGTTTTGGACCGGCTTGCCTCTACCTGCGATTTAAGGAAACGCGTTATTCATTTCTTTTCCCCCCAAATCCCAAGCATTCCCTTATTATAGTAGCGGGAAAATGATTTACCCAGGCTCGAAGGAAGCGAAATCTTTGATAAGTTTCGAAGCCTATCGAGCAGAAAGCCATAAACCTTCTCAGATCGAACTCAAGTCTATAAACTCGTAATTTCATCAGCATGATTTTTTTCTTTTCAGCAGCATGTGCCCATGATATTTTTACTGGGTGCGAGCTCGTTTTCCTGGAAGACATTTTGGATCTGATTTTTCTTCCTTACGTTTGATTTAAAAAAAAAAAAAACGAAAACCCTATCCTTTACATAACGGTTCCCTAGTAATTCTGAAGGGACTGCAATTCAAATATTTATTGGCCTTGTTGTGGTCTAAAATATGCTTATGTGTCGGAATATTTAGCGAGTATTATGGATAGTAACCTAATAAATAAGAGGGTTATGAACTTACCTTTAGTTCATAAATAATTTCATACAACTAAGATGGATGCGATTTAGTTCATAAATTGTTATAGGAAATTGAGCAGGGGTATATATATATATGTATATGTATATGTATATGTATATGTATATGTATATGGAAAACGATGGACCTCTCTCTGCGTTCTTATTAATATGAATGAATATGAGATTAGTCACCATTGGTTAATAAGAATAAGAGGACTAAGGATCTGTTTTAGGTCATAATGTGTTTGGATACCGAGGATATTCTGTCTTAGGCAGGTTACTCTTCATATTTGTATGATGCATACAAGGACTCCCGTAGGAACCGTGATGTGTTTTCAACGTACACATAAGCCTTAAAGTGCACACATTATTGGTCTTTCGTATAAATTGTAACACGTATGATGACTTTATGCATAATGTAAAAAGTAAGATGACTATAAATCCACATAATGCAAAGGATTATAATGCAAAGGTAATGGATGTGAAGTGGAAAAATAATAATATAAATTTATATAAACTATAAAGTGCACATGTTAGCCTTTTTATATAAATTATATCACGTATGATGACTTTATGCATAATGTGAAATGTAAGATGACTATAAACACATAATGAAAAGGTAAAGGATGTAAAGTGGAGAAATGATATATAAATTTTATATATAAAACTACTCTACTGTTAGGGATCCTTGTGCATGGGAACTTTGGGAAAATTGGAGGTATGAAGCTGTTTGCTTCAGATCATTTACTTAGGAGTATTACCTTGGTGATATAATCATAGTGGAGTTTTACCGAACACAGACAAGTGTATACAGGATGTTTCCATTTGTAACCTTTCATGAAATAAATGTCACACAATGTGACCTTTTTGTGGACGTAGCCCATGGATTGGGTGAACCATGTACTTTTGGAGTATCCCTATGTTTGCATCTGGTTTCTTTTATTTTTTCTCTTTTTCTGATTCTTATGGGTATTAATTCTATTTAAGATCTCATTACATAGCATTTATATGTTTTTGAATGGTTGATATGCATAAATGATGATGAGAGGCATTGGACTTAAAATTTCCTGTGAATTTACATAAGATACATATTAGTTGAAAATGGCAGTGTCTTCCACAATAAGTATACATCCTCTTGCTTATATAGGACCTGATTTGGATATGTAATTGCATGTAAACATTAAAGTATGTTACAATTATACAAACAAATAAGTCAAAGGAAAGGTATTACCCCATGCACAATGTTCACTTTACCTGTGCTTAAAGAATTACAGAAATGATGCCTATTATGTTTCAGTAGTGACTATTAAAATGGTAGTTGGAGGATGCATATGAGTGATTCTCTACTGATATCAAACCTTCCAACCACAAAGCTTATGTTGTCTTTAAGATTAGTATTCACACCATAAATGAAGATGTACTAAATCATATCTTCGAGCTAAGGCCTTCCTTGGAAACAACTAATCTAAAGAAAGATGATAGTGCATGAAAGACTCTATCATAACTTTAGGACTTATGTATGTTTATGTCTTAAGTCATGAGAGGATTACTTAATCATATGTTTATGTTATAAACATCAATCTCGACAAGTGGATTTCAAATTGCATGTTTGGATTTTTATAGAGGAGAATGGATTTCGAATTTGTCAAAGGGTTATTTTATAGTATGTGTAGTTTGACATTTTGATTGAACATGCTTCATTGAAACAACTTTGAAAATATGACACTAACGGGACAGACTCATTTTGCAGCACAACGAAGTATATAAATCTTACGCTTTTCACACATAACTGCGTTGGGGTATGAGGGGTACATTACAATTAAGCAAGGAAGTCACGTTTCCCAATACATAGTTGGAACACTTCCTACATACTAACTATAAGGGATAATATCCTTCACTTTTACGTAATATTTATCTTTAAGACATCAATATGTATTTTCATTTCCTAGATGCATATTGTATTCATAGGGTTGTTTAAGGGACAAACAATAATTCTGATTAGATCAATAAAATGATTAGAAAAAAAATCATCTTGCATTAAATGTCATACTTGGTATGCTAGTTGTTAATTCTGTCCATAAATTTCAAATATTCACAAATAATGAAAACTAAAACCATTGTATAGGTGAATAATTCACCTTTTAATTACAAATGTCACACCTTCCTAGTGAATTTTCCATAACAAAAAATAGTCATACCTTATAAACCAATAAACTTATACCTACACCAGCCAAAGGATTTCTCTCAATTTCAAACATTAGAACCACTTAGTATCTACAAATTAAAATATGAAAATGAGAAAAAAACGAAAACAAAAAATCTTAATAGTGAAGCACAAGCAAAACAATGAACTAACATTTTAAAAGGAATTATTCATAAATATCAAGGCCAAATTATAGATACAAACATACACAGTACAAATATTACAAATAATCTCCAAAAGGATGATACGCTATAGCATATTGAAAACAAAAAAACCATGTTTGCACTGAAGGATCCATATGTGAGGGCATCCAATCTACCATTAAAAAATAATAATAGATTAATGACTTAATCATTTATGATATAATATAATACACTGTAGAAAACATAGGCGCAATTCCCTGATTGTCACCAACCCAATATTTAAAAGAAATATTAAATAGAATCATTGGTGCTTGTTGATATAGAACAAATTCATATGCTATCATTCAAATGCATTCTCTAACATATGCAGGAAATTTTTTTTTTTCCTCATTTTCCAATGGTTATTTCACGAAGGGAAAAGGAAATTCCTCAATGATTATGTTTTTTTATCAAAGGATGGAGAAAATTGATTGCTCAACACCATAAATCTAACCAACATGAACATCCTCGAGTTCAACTTCACCAAGTTAGGTAGAAAGTGGAAAATGATCCTTATAATTTTTAAAGAAAAATCAAGTTGGAAATTTGGAGAGTCAATTTAAACATTTTAATAATAAAGAGATGAACAATCCAAAACAAATCCAAAATTAGTTGTGGATAATGTAAATAAAAAAGAGAAAGAAGATAAAAAACAACTAAGAAATAAGGAGTTGGTGGGAAAAAGTGAGAGTGGAATTAATTATGTAGTCACAAATAAGGTACATTTATAGTACAATATCCAATAACCACCTTTAATGATCCACATAAATAACCCAAGATAACAACAAGGTGGTTTAGGAATTAATGATTAGAGACAAATTGATAACAACCCCCCCACCCCCCCACCTCACCCTTAAGCATAAGTCTATACAAGTGTACCAACTAGTGAAAAAGTTGATAACATATCCAAGTCTTTGATTTGATACTCATGGTCCGAAACCTCATGAGTTTCGATTAAGATTTGCCTGAAAAATCACCAAATATGGTAGATGAAAATAAAATATTGAAAACTCAATCTGCAACAAATAAGACATATATCCTCCAAGTGTTCAATGAACTGAACCTAAAAACCATGAGATAAAATCCTGGTGAGAAGTGAATTAGATGGAAATGCAACACATTCCATATCCATAAAAATCCCTAATAAACCAATGTGCCAAGAGATAATGTAGAAGAATAATTTGTCCTATGTATGGTCAAAATACCATAGCTATGAATTCTAAATCCTATGAAGCTTTTGAATATTGACACATAAAAAAATATCAATAGTCCAACTGAAAAAAGAAAGTGTTGATCGACATTGAAATCCTTTATCTTGTAAAAACTGTGTATGAATCATAATACTTCCAAAAATATTTTGAGAAGTAAACCAAGTGAACTATTAGTATATTAGTAGTGATCCAAATCTTGATGAGAAATTTCCATTAAGAATGCTAAACGATCCATAAAATGTTAAAAAGTGGCAAACCATCCATCCAAACCAATATCTCATTAATCCATCAATACATCATCAAATCCTAAAATATGTTGACCATTCAAAAAATCTATGTAATTCACTTATGACGACATCATGAAATTGTTAATCGATCATTTGTCCATCATCTAATACTCAATCAATCCCCGATCCATCATCATATCTTTTAGGGTGACGGAGAGGAAACCAAAATGAATTTATATATGTAACTACACTTTATAATATGCATACTTCTATCGATTATTATTTAATTACATAATTAAGGTAAAAGGGAATTCTTAAAACTATACATCATTGCATTGAACAGGATTGTCCTGCATCAAGTGTGGATGCATAAGCATGCTTGACTAAGCATCCGTGAGCATATAAATAATGAAAATGAGAATAAATTAATGGTCCATAAAACTATCTATCTCTTAGATTAAGACATCGGGATGGACATAACTAGCTTTAGAAAATTGATTTTCGTGCAACAATAACTTGAAGAAAAAGGATCTTTACAAAATATTCTCTTCCAACGTGTCCTGAATCCATAATCAATCATTTCATGAATCCATCCAATTCAAATCGATCATCATGAATAAACCATATTCAAGAAACTAATGGAATAGACTTTGAAACTTAAAGTTTGACATCATCAATATATTTTCCCTTAACAAGTGAAAGGTGATAAGTCCTAGGACTTGTAAACCAATGATGTCAAAATACCCCCTTGAAAGTAGAAAAGGTTAACCATAATGTTAGCACTAAAAGTTGTCCTTTGAGTTCTTGAAGGGAAAGTTTTGAACATGTGGAGATTTGGATACCATTAGTGTGAAAGTTGATTGGTTTTGAAAGGTAGTTAAATGCCACAATATAGGAAAACATCTGAGATTTAAACATTAAGTGTATCTAACACAAAGGGTAAAGTCTCACAATTCATTGCAATATTACGCATAGATCAAACCATATATAAAACAATGAAAATCGTAAGAAGGATGTTGCATGTAAAGGAAAGGCAACTTAACAATCACAAGAAGATATTATGATATGTAAAAATTGTTTAAAAGATAATAATTGTACACTTAAGGAAGATTTTGAACTCAAGAAATAGGCAAAGAATCATAACTTCTATTAGAGTTGAATTATGAAGGATCATTAATGCACTAGAATAACTATTTTGCATTGAAGTAGAAGAAAGACAAACATGGAAGAAGAATACACAGTCCAACAAATCTGCAAATGATATTTGAAACATGAAAATTCATTATTGTATTGGATGCTAGATAAGATATACACATAAAAATATTGTTCCTTATGCCCCCTACATATTTCTAAGAGGAAGAGCCCCCACCCCCTTTTACATTCAAATTATACATTTGACGAGAATTACACGACTCAAGTTGTTGCAATATTTTTGGAAACTATTTTAACAATAAACTAAATGTAGAAAAAATCAATCATTTCTTGCCAAAAATTAAGGATAGTTGAAGTATAATTGTTTGAAATCCATGATATGGTGACTCTTAGATGATGACTTAGCTTTTGAAAACCGACAGAAACTTTCTACAAAAATGTTTCTTGAAACAAACCCGAATTTCTCCCAAACAATTGCAAAATTTTTGAAAATGCCCATTAATAAGATAAATCACCCCATTCCCAAAGGGGGTTTTTAACCATTTCGGAATATTCCTTACGATTTAGCTGAAATTTGATCCCAAAATATGATACCTAGAAATGACACGAACAATCAATGTGTATTTTACTATTACTTCTTGAACCACGTCTCACATTCTGTAGACAGAAGAGAAATGTGAGATACTGATTCATGAGATACTCTAATAATTGTTCCTTCAAGAACAACTTGGTAACCATCAAAATATTCAACAAAGTCTATGTTTTGTACTTGTAATATCCTTGAAGACATTGGCAGAACTCATAACAACCAACATCCTTAAATTCTTTTTTTTTGCATTCAAGATCAACATCTAGTATCACCCCATCAAGATCATGATGCAGTGTATTTCCTCCTTGATGGGTTTCCATAACTAAGTATACAATATGGCGGTTGAAGAATGTAAGCTCAATAAGGTATTGCAGAACATAAAATGGATGTGGAGATAAAATTGTATTTTTGAAATAAAAATATTTGCGTTTTAAGGGAAGAAATATAAACCATTTCATAAACTGCACATGAATCATTGCATGTCCCTATTAGTTGGGTCATGGATTGTAGTGAGAGACACATGTCCATTAAATCGAGGGGATCCTGTAGGTATTTTATAATAAGGGAACTAATCCTTTTTTGTATAATTGAGTTTGATTATTCAACATCAAATTATTGCCATAGTAACATTTGCTACAAGTTTGCTTCTCATTATGTAGTGTGTTGAAGAATGAGAATCTAATTCTACAATACCTTTATATTTAAAATTTATGATTTTCGCTGCTGATTGAAAAGGTATGCCAAGATGTATTAATGAGAGTTCGCTTTAACAAAACTTCCGACATATTTTTGGCTCAAGAACATGGAAAAATTAGGTAGTAATTTAGAGTGCTAACAATGGCTCCATATGGGAATAATGACCTCCCTATCCGGAGATAAAAGCCATGGACCACCCACATAGCGTTCCATCATTTGAATTCTTGAAAACTGCTCTGGAAACTATAACCAACCACATAATGTAAACCAATCTTTCAAACAAGTCATACCTAACCAAATTGAAAACTACAATGCTTTGCACCAGTGTCTCTATTAGGCTTTGGAGTCATTATTTCATCTAGTCTAATGCATGCCAAACCAAATTGAAAAGGAAATAATTGGAAAACAAAAATTATTTATGTACAACTCTCTACACTAATCAATCCATTATTTTATCAAGCAATATAATATTTCCAATGTAGTCAATCAAGCATTCACTGATGAAATGATCACCTTGTTTGAAAAAACAATAGAACATCAACAACATAAATTTCATGGAAAATATATACTCATTACTGCAAGTGAGTGGCATATCAAGACGTACCATATTTAGAACCTTTAGAAAAATTGACTCCATGTAAATTTCCATTGGCTCTTGAAGATCATGAAAAAACTCCAACTGAGTTAAAAATAAAATAATTTCTATGCAATTTTCGATCCATTGGAAATATTATGATCATGTTATGCTCCTTTGAACAACTTATAAACATCATGTATTTTGTTACAAATAGGGGAACAACTAATCCTTAAAACTGTTCATTAATTTCTTGGGTATAATTTTTTTAGTAGCATCCAAAATAACAATATTATCATAAGAATGAAGAATATGCAACACAATTTCATCAATACCAAGAGGAGACACATCATGCTTAATAAAACCTTCATTCTATTGAAATATCTATTTAGATTCTATTTCAAGAATGCCAACTGTGAATTCACCGATTTCTTGAAACTCGTGTTCAACTGTTGAGGGGATAGAAATATTTGTGAACTAATATGATACCTCATCATATTCTAATGAATAAGATGCATAACTATCATAAACATGTTGGTTTCTGCAAATTTCTATGCAAGTTGGAATATAAATATGCTCCTTTAAATATTTTTCATACTCATCATATATGGCTTAACTGTCATTAACAATGATATGATTGTTTTATTGACACTGCTAATAAGAAACTCATCATCATCAAGTAATTTATTGTCATTAAGATCATTATACTCATCATAGATAGGTGGATCATAAAAAACTTTGTTTCTTGTCAAGAATGATGATCATAATTTAAAACAAGTTGCTTTTTCCTGAAATGATTCTTCAATAACATGAAATTCATTATAATTTGGGAAAAATAATTCACAATTAGTTCGATGGTGCTCATCTAGACACAAAATTCTTTAAAATAATTCAAAGTAGCAGCATGAGGATGTACCATCTCTACTTCTTCAATTGCTGATTATATGTGGTCTTTAATAAACACTAAGTTCTCATAAGAACCTAGATCAATATCACCTTGATCATGTGAGTAACTAAAATAATTTTCTGAATAATTGTTACATATATCAACATTAATAGCTTGGATAAGTTCTTCATTAGTAAATTCATCTTCCTCGTTGTTATAAGAACACTCTTCTCTATGCTGAAAACCTGAATGAAATTCTTCACAACAATTTTCAAATAAAAGCTCAGTTGGAAAATTTTGTTTACAGTGATTATGAAAATGTAATGAAACTATTTCAACGATAAAATTCTAGAAAAGGGTATAGATATGTACCATTGTCAGGAATTTATGTCAAGGGAATACACAAGGAATTCTTCATTAATATATCTTCATGGATAATACGAAACTGATACATAAGTTCATGAAACATAAAAAAATTCTCTGTAGGGTTGTGGTCTTTATCATCTCTGAATATTGGAATGAAAATTCCCCATTCATCTATAATAGAAACATCATTTGGAAAAACATGGACAACAAAAAAATTTATAAGAGAAAACCTTGGAGCTACTATAGCATTCATTCGGGAATCCGACGAAATTGACATTATGAACTAATGAATTTTCCAGTGGATTATTTCGCCATGGAGCCTCTAGGTGAAATATCTCCAGTCAAATTTGTGTATGAATATCACCATCAAATTCATATCTAATCATGGTCATTCTCCCAGGGGAAATCTTCAATTTCATCCCTAGAAATGACGCCAAAAGATGTTAGCACTAAAAGTTTTCATTTGACTACTTGAAGGGAAAGTTTAGCACACCTTTAGCTTGGGATAACATTAGTGTGAGAGTTGTTTAGTTTTGAAAGGTAGGTCAATGCCACAAGGTAGCAAAATATATTATATTTAAAGCTTAATGGTATCTAACAAAAAAGGTAAAGTCTCACAATTCCTTGGCATATTACTCAAAGATCAAACCAAATATAAAACAAAGAAAATAAGAAGGAATTTGAATGCAAAGTAAAGTTAGCTTAACATTCACAACAAATATTTTGATCTTTAAACATTGTTTAGAAGATATAAATCTTTCACTTAAAGCAACTTGCAAACTTAGGCAATAGAAATGGAATCATAAATGTTATTAGATTTGAATTATGAAGGATCATTAATGCACTACAATAACTTTTTTACATTTAAATAAAATAAATACGAACATAGGAGAAGAAATACACAATCTAACCAGTGTGCAAATGACTATTGAACATGAAAATTCATTGTTGTATTGGATTGTAGAGAAGATATACAAATAGGAATATTGCTCCTTATGACACCTACGTCTCTCTAAGAGGAAGAGATTCCACTCCGTTCTACATTCAAATTATCCAATTTATAAAAATTAAAAGACTCAAGATGTTACAAGATTTGTGGAATAAACTTTTGATAATAAACTAAAGATAGAAATCATCAATGATTTCTTGGAGGAAATTAAGGATAGTTCAAGTAAAGTTCTTTGTAAGCCATGATCTCGAGACATTTAGATGATGACTCGGTGTTTAAAAAATGATTGTAATATTTTTTGCTAAATATCGTCTTGTATGGACCCTAATTTCTCCGAGACCATTGCAAAATTTTTAAAATTTCCCTCAATTAAGATAAATCACCAGACTCCCAAAGGGGTTTTTAACAATTTTGGAAGATTCCTTATGGTTTAGTTGGAATTCAATTCCAAAATATAAGAACCAGAAAATGACGAGAATAATCAACGTGTCTTTTACTACTTCTGTATAAACCACCTCTCACCTTCTATAGACAAAATAGAAATGTGGGCTATTGGTTTACGAGATACTCTGATAATTAATACACTAAGCATGGCCTGGTAGCAATCAAATATTTGGAAAAAACTATGTTTATTGCTTGTTATATCCTTGAAGACATTGAAAGAACTTATAACAACAAAGATCCTAAATTTTTTTTTGCATTAAGGATTGTAACATCCCCGTTGCCCAATCTGACTATCGAGAGGGAACATTACATAGATTCAGGGCCTCCAATTTCACCCCAACCCCCATATTACAAATTCATACAAATAAAATATGTGTGCAGAAAATAAGTAACCATACATAGTGGAAAATAAATCGTCCCACACACAATGAACATGCATATGCAAGCATAAACATTATTTCTATAATTTAAAATCATTTCACATTCAAATAAATAAGAATAATTATATTTAAACAACCCACATTCAAGAAACTAGTTGTGTAAGTGTGATTTTCCACCAACCATAGGAACTCCGCTAACCTATATTCTTTAAAATTCAGAGGCCACCCACAAGCTGGGCTATGAGGCCACCAGGATGAAGGAAACACATACAGGATTCTCTCTCTTGTCCCAAAACATGATATATTCTCTATGCATAGCCAAAATCTCATTCAGATCTCTACATGGCTCTCACTCAACTCTCGTACCTTGGCTTCCATAATACCTTCCCCACACAGCACCCTACTTAGATCTTGAATCCCCTTCACTGATCAACAGTTCTCTTTGGATATCCATCTTGTTGAGTGCTCCTTCTTTGTGGAAATAATGAGACTAACCTACTAAGGTTTCTAAAGAACCACCTATAGCCTCAATTCATGGATTCTTAAGCATCAACCAGTAGGAGAAAACAATGGGAAAGGCTCCCTAACTCGCCCAACCTCTCAACTCACCTACAACCATTGATTTTCCCTTCCAAATTTTCATCTATGTCCCCAAGATCATTTTTTTTGGGCTATGCAAGTCATGAACAACAATACAGAGCTTTGAGTAGTGTAGATCTTCTTGAGAGTGTGTGTGAGTGAGGATTGACTCCAATAGGTATGAGAAAATGGTGACAATACAATTAGCATAACTTGTGACAGTAGAAGGAAGGACTCCTGGAAGCTACAAATTGACTTCTGACAGCTGAAAAAACTGTCACAAAAACATAGTCAATCCCATACTTCAATAACAACATGACATGACTTTTTCCACCAACCCAACACATGCATTCAATGATTGTAAAATAGTCAAGAAAATGAGATAATTGGCTTATTCAAGGCACATGACATAATTTTGGGTGATTTCTAGTGTTGACACATGGAAGCAAGGATTTGGTCTCCCATGGCCCCTCTTTCCTCTTCCCCTCTGGTGGAATCATAGCCTCTTTGGTGCAATTTACAAATCCATTCTTGCACCATTTTATTATTTATGCACATAATATTTGCATCCATTTCCAATTGGCATGATAAGCCAAACACAAATTCCAAATAAAATATTTACATCATACATGCATATCCATTCACTAGCCGAGCCTTGCCATTGAGCTTCGCACTAGGAAGCCATCGTAACATATTTATATCATTTACATAATTTTGTTCAAATTCATACAAGGAAAAATTAGGGTTATTACAAGGATAAACATCGAGTATCATGCCGTGAGGCCAATAATGCACTAGATTTATACCTTTATGGGGTGCCATAACTGAGTATACAATATGGTAGCTGAAGAATGAAATCTCGATAAGGTGTTTCAAAACATAAAATGGATGTGGAGATTAAATTGCATTTTTGAAATAATTTTTTTCCTTTTTTTAGAAAAGAAATATAAATCATTCGATGAATTGTATATGAATCATTTCACATTCCTAATCAACTAGGTCATTGATTGTGATAAGAGACACTTGTCCATTAAATTAATGGGATTCTGCATTGCTTCCATACTAATAGAATTGAACCTTTGTTGTATAATTGAATTTAATTCTTTAGCATTGAATTATTACCACAATAACCTTTTTCTACAGAATTGTAGCTCATTTTGTAGCATGTTGAAGAGTGAGAATGTCACTATACAACACCTTTATATTCATCATTTCTAATTTTCATTCTAGAATGCAAACTTCTACCAAGATGAATGAATAAGAGTGCTCTCTAACAAAAATTCCTCATTTTTTTGGATCAAGAACATAGAAATTTTAGGTAGAAATTTTGAGTGCTAACACATACTATCTTTGAGTGGATTCTATAGAATCAATTTCCAACTGAAAATAATATATAAAGTGGGCCTCTTTCATGCCTTGAATAATCAAATCCTAAATCAAAAGATTCATGTCCATCTACAAAAGAAACATAGTTGATCAAGCATCCATGTAACTATGTATGAATCCATCGATAAGCCCTTTATAATAACATGGATTCCAAAGTATGATGCCACATACTTAACCATCGAAAATTTACTTTTTTTTTTAATCTTAATATTTGGTCACTTCCAACACCTTTGTGCAAGGTGGTTTGTTTTCCCACATATATTCAATGGCTAAATATCAACACATTGTAATTCACGATGTCCAACTTGGTGACAATGTTGGCACTATTTAGGTACACCATCCAAATTATCATCATCAATTTCATTTCCATCATCCTTTTCTTCATGTTACTCATCTTGATCATCAAGTTTAGGTACTTTCCTCTAACTTGTTATCAATAATATGCCTTTGTAAATCATCATCAAGAAATCCAATATTCACAAATTTCACAAGTTTGGAATAATTAGGAATGTGAACAAAGTCAAACTCGGTCTTGTCATATCTTAGGAAAAATTTGTTCCTCTTGAATTGCAAATCTTCCTAAAGTATTATAGAAGTACCTTCATTTTCAAACTTATCCTTAGCTGCCTTAGTCTATTTATCCATGGTATTTTCTATCAGCTTAGTGTTTTCATCCTATTCATTATTTATCTCCATAATGCCTTCATAAAATTCATATCACTAATTCATAGCTAGATGGTGCTCAATATCCTCTTGTTCACTTTCCAAAAATGTTAATCGAAATAATGGATTACGTTGAAGAAGTATGGTTTTAGAGTCTTGTCGAAAAAATGCAATTCATTATTTATCAAGTTATTATGAGTTTTGAGAATATCAATATTTTTATGCATAAGTTATAGACAATATTGGTCACATCATTGAGTAAATGTTTGCTTATTTGAATTGTTGTTCCATGTGCAATGTTTATTAAAGTGTGCATAATATTGAACAAATCTTTGATGTTCACTGACATCCTTATTTAAAGAATTGATTTACATATCCAAAACAATGTGTCACAAATAAATACCTTTGATCCACTTATTCAATGTCGGGCCAGATCAAATGACTCTAATTACAAGCCACAAAAAAATTTCAAAGACTTTACCAAAGAAATTTTGTAGATGACCGTATTATGCAATATGCGTCAAATTTGTGACCAAATTTTCTGTGAGGTTCAAATCGTGGCTTTCCTTTGCTTGCCTTCTTAGATTGATAATATTATTTCTTTTATTCTTGTATTTGTGTTTTTATAGAATAGTGTGTATGTGCTTGATTCATTATACGTCAAAGATTTTCTCTCTAGAAAATAAAAATACCACCATGCACCAATATCCACAAGGTCAAATTCCACCATGAACCAATAGACGAGGAACACAGACAAAGATTCTACGACGCCCTTATTAAATTTTTGGCGGATTTAGGACAAAATATAAAAAAATGTATTTTTTTAAGTATCTTCTGATAACGTTCAAAGCAATTTAAAGTCCCAAACTCCAAACTTGAAAACATTATTATAATTAAAATTACAAATTACTCTCAGTATAATAACTTGCACAAAATAAACCCATTGTGACTTCCGAACCACCTTACAACTCCCTACAATTTTGTAATGTTCAGAGATTAAATCTCTATGAATTTTGGTTTAATTAACATCTAAAATTACAATGCCTTTTATATCATGAGGTAACTCTATAACCCCCTTCCAATCATGGATCACTAAGAATCTATAAAATGGAGACCTTTAATATTTTAATTCACTCCGACCAATTAAAAAATATTATAATCCCTTATAACCTCTTAAATTAATGTTATAAATGTTATAAAGCAAAAAAAATTATAACTCCATACAAATAATCATTTTGAATACAAAATTCCATTATATAGATTTATATATCAATTTCAAAAATATTTCATATATTTCTCAAATTTCAATCACAATACACCCTTCAGTTTAACCATAACACTTTTCCAAATTTAAAGAAAAGTATTTTGTATAAATCCGTGATCTTAAAAGTACTTTGTTTTGTAACTCTCAAATTGAAAAACCACTAATTTCATCTAAGATGATCTTAAAAATTAGAATTATACCACTACACACAAAGGAAGAAGTAGTCGAAGATAGACAAATCAATATGTATTTAGAAATTAAATATATCTATAGTACAATATCCAATAACCACCTTTAACGCTCCACAAAACTAACGCAAGATAACAATAAGGTGGTTTAAGAATTCATGACTAGCCAACTTGCTAACCATGGCAAATAGGCGATGATGCCACTTAAATCTATTTGGAGTACTTAATAGGAAAGTAAGATTATGAAAACTTAAAAATCATGGTTCTCAAATATTGTGGAGTTGAAACATATGGGCATAGAATAAGTAAAATGTTTGGG
>LPNX010086235.1:0-19266 GCA_001517045.1 Pseudotsuga menziesii | reverse complement strand
TAATATAACATGGTTGATAATATCCCCTCATAAACATGAGTAAAAGAATATTCTCATAGATATAGTTTTTAACATAATAATCATATCATTGGTATAATGATTGCAAAGCTTCATTGGAGTCATGTTATCTAAGTACCAACAGAAAGTAACAAAACTCAATTATGTTACTTGGAATTCGGTTGGTATCCCTGAATGACCACCGGAAGTAAGTTGAAACTCCATATAACTAAAAAACCAAGGCTCAAATGGACAAAACATTAGTTAAGTTGGATTTTTGACATCTGAGTACTGCTAGGGACATCCCTGCTTGGTGGATTCATGGATTGAAAGTTGTTTAATTTGACGGTTTTTTAAACTAGGGTTTTTCTTAGTGACGTGTAGTGCAATTTATGCATGATAGGATAAAATTTTGAAAATGTGTCGATTGAGTGCATGGTGTTCTCATTCATCTCTCCTTTTTACAAACACAATTGCAGGAGGCAATGAAACTAAATTTAGTTACTCAATTTGTATTTTATGCCTCGGATTGAAATTTGTCTGGTGCCCCTTAATGGCCTTGATAAGTGAGAAGAAAATCGCTATAACTCGAAAACCATGGCTCCGATGGACAAACTGTTAGTTTTTTTGGATTTGTGACATTAAAGTACCACTAGGGACACCCCTGTCAGGTGGCTTCATGGACCAAAAGTTGTATATTTTGTTGGTTTTATAAACTAGATTTTTTCTAAGTGACGTGTAGTGCAATTTTTTTACAATAAGCTAAGATTTATAAAATTTATCCCAATGAGTGTGTGGGAATCACATCCATCTTTCCCTTACCCAAAAAATCTTGTAGGAGGCAATGAAACTAAAATTCGTTGCTCAGTTTGGTTTTTATGCTCACGGTTGAAATTTGTTTGTTGTCTCTGAATGGAATTAGTAAGCAAGATGAAACTCGCCATAACTTGAAAATTGAGGCTCTGATGGAAAAACAATCCACTCTTTTGGATTCATGACACACAATTACTATTAGAGACACCAATGTTTGGTGGCATCAGTGACTGAACATTGTATATTTTAAAGGTTTTCTAAACTAGGGTTTTTCTCCGTGACATGAAGTGCAATTTCTACACAATAGGCCAATATTTTGAAAAATATGTCCAGTTGTGGCATCGAAATCACAGTCATCTCGCCATTTCCCTAATACACATGCAGGTGGTAACAAAACTCAATTTCATTGCTTAATTTGTTTTTTAAGCCCCATGTTGAAATTTTCCTGGTGTCCTTGAATGGCCTTGAGAAGTGAGATAAAAATCGCCATAACTCAAAACAAAAGCTCCAATGGACAAACAATCAATTCCATTGGATTTACAACATTCAAGTATTGCTTGGGACACCCCTAGATGGTGTCTCCATGGACCGAACATTGTTTATTTTGACAATTTTCTATACTAGGGTTTTGATCATTGGTGTGTAGTGCAATTTTTGCACGATAGGATACAATTTTGAAAAATGTGCCCAATGAGTACATGGCCATCCCAGTCATCTCACTCTTTCCCAAATAAACTTCTAGAAGGAAACAAAACTCAATTTCATTGCTCTGTTTGGCTTTTATGATCCTGATTGAAATTTGCTTATTGTCCCTATATGACTTTGGGAAATGAGAAGGAGCTTACCATAACTTGAAAACCGAGGCTTCAATGGAAAAAATGTCAATTATATTGGTTTCATAACATCTGAGCATCACTAGGGACACCCTTGTCTAGTGGCTTCATGGACCGAGTGTTGTTTATTTTGACAGTTTTCTAAACTAGGTTTTTTCTCGATGACGTGCAGTGCAATTTCTGCACAATAGGGGAATATTTAAAAAAAGTTTCGAGCAAGTGGATGAGAATCGCATTCATCTCCCCCTTACCAAAACTCACTTTTAGGAGGCAATGAAAATCAATTCCATTGCTCGGTTTTGTTTTTATGCCCCTAGTTGTTATTTGCGTGGTGTCCCTGAATGGCCTTGAGAAGCGAGATGAAACTTACCATAAATTGGGAATCGAGGCTCCTATGGAAAAAGCTCCAGTTTCATTATATTCATGGCATTCGAGTACCACTAGTAACACCCCTTATGGATGGATTCATGGACCAAAAGTTGTTTATTTTGACGAATTTTTAAACTAGTGTTTTTCTCATTGATGTACAGTGCAATTTCTACAGGATAGGTTAATATTTTAAAAAATGTGCCAAGAGAGTGCATGGACATCACAATCATCTCTCCCTTTCCCAAACACACTTGCAAGAGGCAACAAAAAATGCATTTGGCTGCTCGGTTTGGTTTTTATGTCCCTGGTTGAAATTTGTTTGGTGTCCCTTAATGGCCTTGGGAAGCGAGATGAAAATCACTATAACTCAAATCTCATGGATTCGATGGAAAAACTGTCATTTTTTTTGGATTCATGACATCCAAATACCAATAGGGACACCTCTGTTTGGTGGCTTCATGGCACAAAAAATTATCTATTTTGTTGGTTTTCTAAAATAGGGTTTTGACAAGTGAAGTGAAGTGTAATTTCTATAACATAGGCCAAGATTTTGAAACTTGTTCCCAACAAGTTTGTGGGAATCACAACCATATCACCCTTAGCCAAACACACTTTCTTGAGGAAAAATAACTCAATTCCATTGCTCAGTTTGATTTTTATGCTTCCGGTTGAGTTTAGTGTGGTGTCCCTGAATGGCACTCGTAAGCAAAATGAAACTCATCATAAGTTAAAAATCGAGGATTTGATGGTGTTGAGGCCTGGAAATTCATGGGAAACAATAGCAAGGGATTCTCCCCAGTCAATGTTCCCAACTAGCCCGTGACTATTTGGTATGGGGAATCCGTCCGGTTTATGGTCCGGCTACCGTAGGTCAAGTAACAAAAACAAAGGGTTTTACCGGTTGCGGCCCGATCCACCGTGTAATTTTTGTATTTTTTGACTTTAAGTATGATATGCAAGTGCCTATCTGAGATGCAGATTGATAAAGAATATGAGGAGTGCTCACAATGTGATGCGTAGGTTCTTACCTCTCATCTTAGACTCTCTCGCATATAAATCACACACAAATGAAAACAATATGAACTAAGTTGTCCCTAGGGAGCAAGATTATCAATTAATGAGTAATGTATTATTGCTCATATGTTAAGATAAATCACAGATAGTTGTTGTCATGTCCCCTCAAAGTGGCCATTAAAGTGTTGACCATACTGGACTCCTAGGAGGGGCTCAATTTGACATTAATCATGCTCCCTAGGGAAACTTTGTAATAATTAATTAAGTAAGGCATGTATCTAAGTTTTATTTTCCATTTTAATTATTATTGCTAATTTATGAGGTGTAAATAAGCTGCCTAGTCAGGTGGGGTGCATTGGACAAGTCTACTAGCCAAGAAAGGAAAGAGGAAACACTATGGAAAAAGCTGTTATAGGAAACAAAGAGGAAAGTACCAAAAATCAAATAAAAAAGCAGCCAAAGATAAATCAGGAAAGTCTTTCAAAGGAGCGTGCAGTTGCCTCTTATGGAGCTCAGAAAAGCAGTCAGAGAAAAGCAGGAAAGTTTTCAAAGGAAAGAACAGTTTCCTTAGGAGTCCGGAAAAGCAAAAAAAGGTGTCATAACTCAAAAGAAGCAAATTTTGACTTAGTGAGGGCACAGTTTCTAATTATGAAGGAGGAATTGAACTTAGAAATAATTCCACATGATCCTACTTGCTAAATTCTCCAAAGGAGGCGCCTATGTGGCTAGGGTTAGGGTTTGTTGAGGGTTGACTTGCTCTCACAGGTCACCTTGGATACTCACCTGCTAAGAAGGTCACTCAACACTCTATTAAAGGTGAATTTTACCCCATTGACTCAGTTTGGATGATTTGATATTGTGGTTATGCTATGTGAGCATACTTTCTGAGTGTTGTGCCTCAGAACATTGGGTGATGGTCCCCAAACCCCTCCTCCCTTCTCTTCTATCTCCCTTTCTATCTATTGCAGGTTTATGGAGCACTAATTTCATCCATTGAATATTATTCCAGAATTTATTACAGCCTCCATCAAGTTCTGGTTGAGTTCCAGTGAAGCCCATGCTTCATCCGTGCTCACAACCACTTTTGTCGGTCGTGTTCTGGGCCTCCTGCCCCTTATTTTGGAGCCTCCCTGTAATGGTCAGTTTGGTATTTGATTTCTGAACTGTAGCAGAATATTACTCTGTAATTTATATATATCAGGTCGAAACATATTTGTTCACAAAGAATTTTGTCTTCAGTTTCCTCAAAAAAGCTTATTTTATCACTGTATGGGGGAAAATTGATGAATCAGAGTGCTATGAGGAATATGCAAGGTTGGGGAACTGTATGAAGAGATTTTATATGTTCAGTGGGATTTTATTTACCTCTGTAATAATTCATATGTATCTCAGAAATAAAATCTACACGAATTAACTGCTTAAATCTAGACCCTAGCTAGATTGCTAGCTTTCATTGACTAATCTTGCCAAATTTGATGTAAAATGAGTTATGCTAACTCAAACTGAGCCCCGTTTGTTCCTATGGGTCACTGACAGACTCACCTTCCCTTAAATACCTCCATAACAATTTTTATTTGGGTCTTTAATGCATTTTTGGATCCTCCATTGCGCTAGATTTAACTAGGCAAAAACTGTCGAAAAAACCAACATTTCTTCGAAACTACTCAGAACTTTCCAGAACTTATGAAAATTGTCCAAATATGTTTATTACGTTAAATTAATACTGTAACAACCCTCTTCAAGTTTTCATAATCCCCTGGTTGGAACAGACCGAACTACTTTTCCTAGTTTCACGGTTTGACTGCCCAGAAGCATGGTAGTAGGTTTCCGCGGAGCGGAATCTGAATCCTAAATGGAATCAGATATAAATGTGTTAGGGAAGAGGAAATTATATGTCTGAAATATCTTTGGTTGCTTCCCACTACTCAATCCTTTTGCTTGCAAAATTTCCCAGAAGAAATCCCTGATTTGCCCAGTCCAAGAAGGCTTTGTGTGAATTAATTCAATTTCAGAAATTTTAATAAAAAAAATTGCAGCAAGTTAATATTCTTATCTGTACATCATATAAGGGATATTACAGTTGTTCTTAGAATCGAAAAACATAAACATGAATAAAGATATGCACAATAAGATAGCTCGTTGTCTATTAAAACATTCATTACTGATAATGGAAATTATCACAGAATAAACCAGCAAACATTCATACAAGAACATAGGTTCAGAAAGTTAGAACGATCTCATAGTTAATGAAACACAGCTGAAAATGAAATAGTTCCCCTTCAACATTGTTCATTTCATCACATTTGAACATTCCACACAACACTTTCTCCAACAGGAAAAATTGTAATTTATTATTGCAAAATGAAATAGTTCCTCTTACAACAAGTAGTTCACAAGTCTCACTGGGAAAAAATCCCCTTCCTCCCTATCTCTTTTCTATATTTATAGGAGAACCAACTCAAAACCTCTCGGTTGCCCAAAAACCGTTTCAATCTCTAGTATTGTCATTTTGTGAATGATAATAATTCAATGTTACGTTCAAATAAAGAATTTTATAAAATGGGCATAGCTAGTTAACTGACAAAACGCCCAATACTAGGCCTTTTCTCTTTAATGATTACACTCTACCATTCCTGAGTCCCTCTTCAGACCCTTATAATTTTCTTCATCAAGCAACGACTCTGTTGCCTTATGCTTTAACATGCTTTTTCCTCCAACTGCATCTTCTTCGCCGCAATAATCTTCAAAGGGATCTGAGAAAATCTGCCATGTCTGTATGCAATCAGATGAGAATTCATCATTTATTTCGACTATCTTCAATAAACATAAACCATAATATCAATAAAATGAGTACTAAAAGAAGAGAAAACCAGAGCTGGGTTTTCATGTGCAAATTTCAACCTAAAAAAACAAGGCACACTGGTCATTTATGAAAATAGTTATGATCTCATAACAATTGGTGGGAAAATGATTAAGAAACAGGCACATAAAAACCTCCATCGAGGAATCGGAACACTTGACATCGGTTGGTTAGTGAACTACACAACCGCAATGGCAGGTGACCTACAATCTAGGGGTTATGGAACACAACCAAGAAGAAGGCACAATGAAACATTAGGGGTCCGATCTTCTGAAGCATCAGATAGTTAGTCCGCTACATAGCTGCAACGACAGGAGTTATATGGTCAAGAAAATCCGCAGACTAGTCAACATCGGAGAAAAATAGAACAGGACATTGGCGTAAGGAAAAGCGGTCTGACAGGCAGTTAGTCTATTCTGGGGCCACAACAACGGACCTCAATCATCCTTCGACCTCAGATCAGAGTCATAATACCTTTCGAAACATCGCAAAGCGAGATATTTTTTCAACAATGACATGCGAGATCAACAAAAGGCTTTAATTATCAGCGCAATGTCTAAATGACCTCCGAAAAACAGCAACTGAAAATCCCATTTTAAACCTTGGCCAAACCTCAGCAATGATAAAACATCATAAAACCTGCTAAATCCTACAGTCCAAAACATTCACAGACCCAAACGAATTTCCGAAAATCAATAAAAACTGGCCTTAAACAATCCAAACGTGTAGCAAAGTGGGAACAAACGGCCTTCAACAAAATCAACATGGAGGGTCCAAAACTTTTAGAAATTTGGGAAAAGTTGCAGCTGCAACAATTGACAGCTCACTAGTGAACCCAGATCTCTGAATAAACTCCTCTTTAAGCAACAGACTGTTTAGCAATAAAAACGACATGCTGAATTCTTCTAGATGTCTGGATTCCCATAATGTCAAATATATGTAACTGTAATCATTGATGATAATCCAATTTTAGGGAGTGACACCCAAAATATCACAGTCAGGATAACTCTTTTGAGGCTAAGTGGGTGGATTTCATTTTACCTCTGTCTTTGGGTAGCTTCCAACTTAGACACCACAGGATTGTAACACATGGTAAATAGAAATATTCGTTTGCTCCCCATTCCCATGCCACTTGGAACTTTTCATTTGTGGACTTTTTGTCCTTTTGATTCCTCCTCATGCCTTTCTTTCTGAATTTTATTTAGGCTCTTCTATCCATAGTTTCCTTTTGTGTGAGAGATGCATTTAATTTTCAGCTCACGGACGGAGAAGAACTTTTGGCAATCTGTACTCATATGATTCAGTACTTTGTTTCAATAAATATTTCTTTCTTAGGAGTTTTGACTCTTATTAGCCTTTAGCTTTCAATTCTTGGCATGGGATCATTTAAATATAATATACTATTTACCATGCTCACCTCTCCATGGATCTTTTGCTGTAAGCCCCTAGGACGTTTTAGATGTGAAATGGATGGAGCCTCGAAATAGTATTCCAGACCTTTTGATTCTGAGTTATTTCAGGGATTACACCGGACTTCAATGTTTTCATAGACATTTAGGAAAACTACTTACTAGACTAAAAATCCATTAGATTCAAACAATAGGATACAGTCTAATGCCCCAAAAATCTCATTTTATCGAGGGCTCTGATACTCTCCATGCAACCAAAAGTTTTCTTCTTTTATTGAAATCAGAAGAAAAATAAACTAAACAAAAAGGAAAGGAACAAATCAAAATGGAAAAACAAATCAATTATTTATGTACAAAACAAAACAAAACAAAACAAAAAATCAAGAAAAATAAGGTTTAATAACTAAACCATTTACTGGTAAGTTCTCCTCCCATCCCTGTAAATATTGCAATTTATAGGTTGAGGGGCCAAGTTTTGCTGCAGTCTAGAAAGGGCCTACTCATAACTGTTGGAACTTCGTGTGCTTTCCCTTCTCATCATGAGGGTGATCCCACTTAAGAACCAAATCCCCTAATTCAAAATCTTTTGTTCCAGCTTTGTGCTTATCAAACCACCTCTTCACTAGCTCCTGTTGTTGTTTAAAATGTTCTTTGGCCCTAGATCTAGATTCCTCTACTTTCAAAAGATTATGGATTCTTATTGGCAGGACTTCATTATCTGATCCTCTTGACTCCTGAGTTATTATGGAAGAGGGTAGCATGATATTGGGGGGCAGAATGGCTTCTTTTCCATAAACAAGGGTATATGGGGACACACCTAACAAAGTCTTTGGGGTGACCCTATCATCCCAAAGAGCATTTGGTAATGCTGAATGCCAACTTCTCTAGTTTTCTATCACAATCTTTTTTAAGATTCTAATCAAATTCTTGTTTGTAGATTCAGCCAAGCCGTTTCCTTGTGGATAATAATTTGCAGAATAATGCAATTTAATTCCCTTTTCATGAGCAAATGCAGTTAATCTAATAGAGGAAAAATAAGTAGCATTATCGAAAACTAAAGAAATTGGAACTCCAAACCTGGTCATAATATGATCTTGCAAGAAGTCCATGACCGCATCTTCATTCACTTTATGCAATGGAATGGCCTCGACCCATCGCGTGAAGTAGTCGGTTGCCGTCAAAATATACTTGTGTTGCAAAGACGAATTTGGATTTATTTCTCCAATGATATCTATTCCCCATTGCTTAAATGGTTCTGTTATCGTCATAGGATTTAATGGTCTTGCTGCTTTAGCTTGTCTTCCACCACACCTTTGATAGATGTTGCACTTTCTGACATGGGCATGTGCATATTTGAACAGTGTGGGCCAATAGTATCTGGCTCTGAGAATTTTATGGGCTGTTGTGTCTCTAGAAAAATGCCCTCTTGTAGGCCCATCATGTAAGTCTATCATGACCTTCTTTGCATCTTCTTTCTCTAAGCATCTAAGAAGAACTCCATCATAATTATTCCTGAATAATATTCCTTCAATAATCTGATATGAGGCTGATTTAAGACGTAGCTCTCTTCTTTGCTTAGAATTCCAATGTTTCGGTAACAATCCCTCCCAGAGGTAATGCACAAGGTCTCGATACCAGGAGTCTGGAGCTGTGAAAAGAGGACAAACATCCATCACATGCAACTCAGCTTGATCTTCCCAGTTATTTTCTTCATCGTCTTTACTTTCAGTCATTAGTTTGCACAATCCCTACCCTTTAACTATGGAGGCTAGCTTGAATTTGAAGTCATACTCCTATAAATCTATTACTGAGTTGCCTCTTCTTTCTCCTAATTCCTTTTGTATGAAAAGAGACCTCATAGCTGGGTGTGGAAGTATCACCTTTGTCTGGTTCTTAAGTATATACGGTCTGAATTGTTTTACTGCTTTGAAGACTGCATAAGCTTGTTTATCCACAGTTGGGTAATTCAATTCGTCTCCCTATAGACTAGTGCTCATAAATGATTTGGGGAACTCATCTCCCCCATCTTCCTTCTGGGTAAGCACCACTGCTAGTGAATCGTCAGATGCGAAAGTGTACAAAATAAAATCTTTTTCAAAATATGGAATTTTGAGGGAGGGTGCATGAGCAACAGATGTCTTTATTTTACTAAATGCATTCTTCTCTACATCAATCCATTTTAATTGTACACTTTTCTTTACCATTTGCTACAAAGGTTTAAAATTTTGAGCAAAATCTGGCACAAACCTTTTCACTAAATTTATTGTCCCCATAAATGATTGCATGCCTTTTTTATTATGGGGTAGGGGAATCTGTTCGATAGCTTTGATCCTCTCTGGGTCTATGGAGATCCCCTTCTTACAAACCATGTTACCCAGTAACTTACATTAGATAACAACAAACACGCACTTCTTGTGGTTTAATGAGATACCATATTTTCGGTAGCGTTCGAAAATCTGCTTTAGATGGAATGCGTGTTCTTCCCTTTTATTTGAGAATATCGTGATGTCATCGAGGTATACTACAACACTGCAGCCAATCAGACCGTGGAAATCTATGTCCATAGCCCTCTGGAAAGTAGCTCCAGTGTTTATGAGTCCAAAAGGAATCCTTCTGTAAGCAAAAGTCCCCCATCAGGTTTTGAATGTCATTTTAACTCTGTCTTCTTCAACTACTAACACTTTATTGTAGCCAGAGAATCCATCTAATAAAGAACATAATTCAAAACCTGAAACCATTCACAATATATGTTCCATGGGTGGGACAGGATAATTGTCTTTATCCGAAGGGTGATTTAGGTTTCTGAAATCGACACATAGTCTAATTTCTCCATATTTCTTTCTTACTGGTACCAGATTTGAAACCCATTTCGAGTGTCTAACTTTGAAGATAATTTTAGCATCCAACAACTTCTTTACTTCATTCTGAATTAGAGGCTCTAGTTTTGGATGCATTTTTCTTAAAGGTTATTGATAGGGCTTGACCCCAGATCTGATGGGGATAACATGCTGAATAATATTGGTGTCATATGTCTTCAGATCTTCATAAGTCCAGGTGAAAACATATTTGTATTGTTTGAATAGACTGATGAACTTATTTCTTTCACCTGGAGAGCAACACTTTCCCAAATTCACATATTTAGGCTCAATTTCAGTCCCTAAATTAATCAACTCGAACTGTAGAGACAAGCTATGAGTCTTCACATTCACTGGCCTTCTGAATTTATCGTTTAGATCAAACATCCACTCTAAATTTCTGACTCCTTTAGGAATAAAATTATCAAATTTTTGCTCGGCCTGATGTTCTTTATCATCAATAATTGCCCCTTTGAAGGTCTCGTCATTTTCCAAGCATTCTAGAATCTGCTGATCATCATCAAAAACTCGTAAATTGGTAATCATATCTGGAACTGAGGGCCTGAAAAGCAATTCAATAGAACACCAGTTATTAGAGGGCACAAGCCTTGCAGCTAAGGTGGCCAACAAGTCATCTGCTTCATTCTTAAGTCTAGGAATCAATACAATATTAAATGCACGAAAACATTTAATCAAATCCCATACTTCATTTTGATAATCTTTTAAATGAGGGGAAATGCAATGTATTTGATTTCAAATATGTTTTACAATAATTTCAGAATCCCCATACACTTTAAGGTTTTCTACCTTTAATTCAATTCCTTTTCTTAGTCACTGAACTAATGCTTCATATTTAGTTGTGTTATTGGGGCATTCAAACTCTAACCTACATGAAAGAAAATGTTTATTTTTTTTAGGATCAATTAGGACATAGCCGCCTCCTGACCCTTCCAAAGTTTTAGACCCATCAAAGAAAAGCGTCCAAAAATCACCTATCACTATTGTGCATGAATCAACATCTACATCTACAGCTAAGTATACTATTTTACAATCAATTTCATCAGCCTGTGAAAACCGAAGGAGATAAGGCTAAGCATATAATGTATTACCGGCTTCTTTAGCTTGATAGTTTCCTGGTCCTAGCTCAATGAAGTAATTTCCCAAAACAGAATTCACTGGTTCATTTTTACCTTCGAACTGAGTGACATTGTGTTTCATGTGGGGATCTCTTAAAACTTTAATTTGATTTTGAATTCCTTTATAAGGTAGCCACAGATGTGACCAATCCAAAGCAAAGTATCCATTCAGTTTTGTCAACCAATCTCTGCTCAACACAAGTCCATAAGCTTCAGATATGTCCACCACTACAATATCAATGAATTGACAAACCTTATCATCTAAAGATAAGCGAATGAAAACATCTTCCATTTCCCCAATTACCTTCACATTCGTTCTGTCCAACTGAATGACCTTCCAGGTAGATGGTTTAGGTTTTCCATTTATCTTTTTGCAGACCAACAACGGCATAACATTTACTGATGCCCCTGAGTCTACCAGACAGTTGTGCACATTGTGGTTGAAAATTTCAAAAGTAAGGAGAAATGGTGGAGTCCTGCACTTAGGCTTACCTCCCACACTTGCTTCACCAATTTCTTCTTCTTGGGGCTGATTGTCAGTGGGAAGCTTCTCCTCTGGTATTTCAAGGGCTTTCAATAACTTCTCTTTATGCTGTGGCACATTACACATCTCAAATAACGAGATATTTTCCCTTACCTTTTTTATATCCTCCACGATGTCATAATCCATCTTATGTTATATGAGATTCGTTTTAATATTATTGATCTTCTCTTTACTGGGCTTGGTGTGCATGTTGATCTGCTTCGGGTTTTGACTGGTAATGGAAAATTTCAGAATTTTATTAGCTGGGGTGTTTTTTTGAAAATTTTTTACATTCTTTTGAAGTCTCTTAATATTTGGGAGAATAAGACTGTTTTCTTTAACCAACCCTTGGCTTCTTGTCGTCACATTTGTTTCCAAGATATCTTCATGTCTTGGATCCTTTTCTTCTTTGGTATCAAACAACGATACACAATCCCATAAAACCATGGCATCGTCCTCCTATTTTTCTGTGGATTTATTGTTATCTTTTCCCTCTTCATCATCATCCTCAATTAATTTGGAATCCAACAGCTGATTCATCACCAATGTCATCGAATTTATCTATTGAGGACAATTTTTTTCAGAATGGGGTTGTTGGTGAAAAGTGCAAAAGTTATCCATCCCAACCTCCGTTAAGTTCATCGATGCAGAACTGTGCGGAGGGGGTTGGGTTTGATTGTTATCCTCCTTTTTCTTGTAATAAGGCTTATAAAACTTCTTGGCTTCCTTTTCCTTTTCCAAGTCTATTATTCTTTTAGAGAGATTCTGCATAATTTTTGCTATTCTTTTGAAATAATGTGATTGCTCCTCTTTAGGATTAGTAAATAACAAAGTTTTCCTCCCAACATTTTTTTCTCCTGACTACTCAGGATAATCTTTGATGCTTTCCTTTTCAGCCTCTACTCTCTCCGCTTCTTCATAATTCTCTGCTAGCATAGGTTTGGATTTCATTTTGGAAAACATGGCCAAGTCGGGTCCTAGAGCTGAAGTATAATACTCAATTAGAACTTTATCCAAGGGTTTGTCAGTTTCATAAAAATTCTTAAGATAAGCTGTAAATCTTTGGGTAAAACTATGCACCTTCTCTTTTCATTATTTCTTTAAATTACAGAGTCCTTTCATGAGAGCCGCATAAGTTTTTGGGTTGCATATTTACTTCTGAAAATCCTTTCAAAGGTATCCCGGTCTGGGATAGAGTTTGCAGGAAAACCAAAATACCATGATGTTGTTGCTCCTTTAAGGGTATGCAGAAATAGTCTACAAACTACATCCTCATGTTCCCCAGCCCTTAATCCTTCTATTGCCAAATAGAAACTTTGCAAATGTTCATCTATTAAAATCTTCTCATTTGGATCAAACTTGGGCAGCATCTTCTCAAAAGCTTGAGGTAAGTCATGTAATGGAGGCGTTAAGTTCAGGGGTGATCGGGCTTTCCAAGCAGGTGGTGGATTTGGTGGGTTAAGTGGCTGATTTTCATTTACACCTACCATGAGTCTCGGTGGAGAGTGAGGAGGCGAGGGAACAGGAGTATGCATAGGAGAACAGTAAGGTGTGTTTGGGCCTACTTGATTCAAAGGATGAGCAACCTCTTGTAATGCTACTTCTACTAATTCTTCCAAATCCCCAACCAACATTGAATCTTCCAAGATGGGACGATCTTTCTTCTTGTACTCTCTCCAGGGAAAATAAAGAATAGTGGGTAATCCTCCAATAATCTTTACATATGCTCTAGTGTGTCTCCTCAGATAATTAACAACTTCATTGTCTACAGAATACAAATGTTCTCTATTATCTTCGATATTTGAAACAGGAAATAAATTGCTTTCAAAACTATCACTGGTGGAGTAATTTCGAGGAAATGGATTTTCCCAGCCAGCCATGCACTAGTGGCCCTCCTTCCAGTGCCAGAAACTATTGAGGCCAGGAAATTCACAGGCAACAATAGCAAAGGATTCTCTCCAGTCAATGTTCCCAACTAGCCCGTGACTGTTTGGTATGGGGAATCCGTCCAGTTTGCGGTTCGGCTACCGTAGGTCAAGTAACAAAAACAAAGGATTTTACCAGTTGCGGCCTAGTCCACCATGTAATTTTTGTATTTTTTGACTTTAAGTATGATATGCAAGTACGTATCTGAGATGCAGATTGATAAAGAATACGAGGAGTGGTCACAATGTGATGTGCAGGTTCTTACCTCTCATCTTAGACTCTCTCACATCTAAATGACACACAAATGAAAACAATATGAACTATGTTGTCCCTAGGGAGCAATATTATCAATTAATGAAAAATGTATTACTACTTATATGTTAAGATAAGTCACAAATAGCTGTTCTTAGAATCAAAACACATAAATATGAATAAAGATATGCACAACAAGATAGCTCGTCGTCTGTTAAAACATTCATTACTCATAGTGGAAATTATCACAGAATAAACCAGAGAACATTCATACAAGAACATAGGTTCAAAAAGTTAGAATGATCTCACAGTTAATGAAACACAGCTGAAAATGAAATAGTTCCCCTTCAACATTGTTCATTTCATCACATTTGAACATTCCACACAGCACTTTCTCCAACAGGCAAAATTGTAATTTATTATTGCAAAACGAAATAGTTCCTCTTACAATAAGTAGTTCACAAGTCTCACTAGGAAAAAATCCCCTTCCTCCCTATCTCTTTTCTATATTTATATGAGAACTAGCTCAAAACCTTTCAGTTTCCCAAAAACCATTTCAATCTCCAGTCTTGTCATTTTGCGAATGCTCATAATTCAATGTTACGTCCAAATAAACACTTTTATAAAACAAGCATAGCTAGTTAACTGAAAAAACACCCAAGCCTTGGCCTTTGCTCTTTACTAATTACACTCTACCATTCCTCAGTCCCTCCTCAGATCCTTATAATTTTCTTCCTCGAGCAACAACTCTACTGCCTTATGCTTTAACATGCTTTTTCCTCCAACTGCATCTTCTTCGTCGCAATAATATTCAAAGGGATCTGAGAAAATATGCCATGTCTGTCTGCGATCAGACGAGAATTCATCATTTATTACGACTATCTTCAATAAATGTAAACCATAATATCAATAAAATGAGTACTAAAAGAAGAGAAAACCGGAGCTAGGTTTTCATGTGCAAATTTCAACCTGAAAAAACAATCCACACTGGTCATTTACGAAAATAGTTATGATATCATAACAATCGGCAGGAAAATGATTAATAAATGGGCACATAAAAACCCCCATCGAGGAATCAGAACACTTGACATCAGTCTGTTAGTGAGCTACGAAGCCGCAACAACAGGTGACCTACAATATAGGGGTTCCAGAACACAACCAAGAAGAAGGCGCGATGAAACGTTGGGTGTCAAATCTTCTAAAGCATCATATCGTTAGTGCGCTACATATCCGCAACAATGGGAGCTATATGGTCAAGAATATCCACAAACTAGTCAACATTGGAGAAAAATAGAACAGGAGATTGGCAAAAGGAAAAGCGGTCTGACAAGCAGTTAGTCTATTCTGGGGCCGCAATAGTGGACCTCAATCAGCCTTCGACCTCCGATTAGAGTCATAATACCTTCCAAAACATCGCAAAGCGATATCTTTTTTCAACAATGAAACGAGAGATTAGTGAAAGGCTTTAATTATCGGTGCAATGTCTAACTGACCTCCAAAAAACGACAACTGAAAATCCTATTTTAAACCTTGGCCAAACCTCGGAAATAATAAAACATCATAAAACCTGGTAAGTCCTATAGTCCAAAACATTCACAGACCTAAATGAATTCCTGAAAAGCAAGAAAAACTGGCCTAAAACAATCCAAATGTGTAGCAGAGTGGGAACAAACAGCCTTCAACAAAATCAACAAGGAGGGTCCAAAATTTTTAGAAACTTGGGAAAAGTTGTAGCTGGAACAGATGGGAAAAAAAGTTTTATTGGATTCATAACATTCAATTAAAACTAGAGAGACCCATGTTTTATGGCTTCATGGATCGAACGTTGTATATTGCAATGATTTTCTAAAGTAGGGTTTTGTTAAGTGACATGTAGTGCAATTTTTGCACAATAAGTCAATATTTTGAAAAATTTGTCAACTGGGTGCATCAGAATTGTAGTAATCTTTCCCTTTCCCAAACACACATGCAAGAGGTAACATAACTCAATTATGTTGCTCGGTTTGGTTTTTAAGCCCCTATTTAAAATTTGTCTAGTGTTCTTGAATGGCCTTGAGAAGCGAGATAAAACTTTCCATAAGTCAAAAATCGAATATTAGATGGACAAGATGTCAGTTCCATTGGATTTGTGACATCTGAGTACCACTTGGGACACCCATGTCCAGTGGATTTATGGCCTGAAAATTGTCTACTTTGACAAATTTCTATACTAGGGTTTTGTTCATTGACATGTAGGGCAATTTCTGCACGATAGGATACAATTTTTAAAACTGTTCCCAATGAGTGCGTGGGAATCTCATTCAAATTTCCCTTTCCCAAACACACCTCTAGGATGCAGTGATACTCATTTTTCGTTGCTCGGTTTGGTATTATGCTCTTGATTGAAATTTTTTTGGTGTCCGTTAATGGCGTTTTGACATCCAAATACCTCTAGGGACACCCCTTTATGGTGACTTCATGGACCGAAGGTTGTCTATTTTGATGGTTTTCTAAACCAGGGTTTTTCTCGATGACGCGAAGTGCAATTTCTCCACAATAGGGAAATATTTTGAATAATGTGGTGAGAAAGTGCATCGAAATCCTACTCATCTCTTCCATGCCCAAACACACTCCTCTCCAATGGCTTCCTGGACTAAAAGTTGTCTATTTTGTTGGTTTTCTAAACTATGGTTTTGTTAAGTGACGTGCAATGCAATTTTTGTACGATAGGCTAATATTTTGAAAATTGTGCCCAACAAGTGTGTGGGTATCACAATCATCTCACCCTTACCCAAACACACTTGTAGGAGGCAACATAACTCAATTACATTGCTTGGTTTGGTTTTTATGCTCCCCGTTGAAATTTGCCTCGTGTCCCTGAATGACATTGATAAGGAAGATGAAACTCTCCATAACTTGAAAATTGAGGCTATGATGAAAAAACACTTAGTTTTGTTGGATTGAAAACAGTCGATTATCTCTAGGGACTCCCCTACTTTTCTGCTTCATGAACCGAACATTGTATATTTTAAGGGTTTTATAAACTAGGGTTTTGCTCAGTAACATGAAGTGCAATTTCTGCACAATAGGCCAAATTTTTTTAAAATGTTTTGAGTGAGTGCATGGGAATCAATGTAATCTCTCCCATTCCTAAACACACATGAAGTAGGTAAAAAAACTCAACTTTGTCTCTCAATTTGGTTTTTATGCCTTAGGTTGAAATTTTCTTAGTGTCTTTGAATGGACTTGATAACCGAGATAAAACTCGCCATAACTAAAAAACTGAAACTCCGACAGACAAATCATTATTTCTAGTGGATTCATGAAATTCAAGTATCACTTGGGACACCCCAGTTCGATGTGTCCATGGACCAAACGTTGTCTATTTTGACAATTTTCTATACTAGGGTTTTTATCATTTGCGTGTAGTGCAATTTCTGCACTATAGACTATGATTTTGAAAATCTTCCCAACCAGTGCGTGGGAATATCAGTCATATATCTCTTCCCCAAGCACACTTCCATGAGGAAATAAAACCCAATTATGTTGCTCGGTTTGGATTTTATGCTCCCGATTGAAATTTTATTGGTGTCCCTAAATGAATTTGGGAAGTGAGAAGGAACTTACCTTAATTTAAAACCAAGGCTTCGATGGCCAAAATTTAAGTTCCGTTGGTTTCATGATATCCAAGTACCACTAGAGACAAGCCTTTCCGGTGGATTCATGGACCGAATGTTGTTTTTTTTGACACTTTTCCTAAACTAGGTTTGTGTAGTGCAATTTCTACACAATAGGGAAATATTTTAAAAAATGTGTCAAGTGACTGAATTAGAATCACATTCAACTCTCCCTTTCCCAAACACATTTGCTGGATGCAACCAAAATCAATTACATTGCTTGGTTTGGTTTTTATGCCCCTAGTTCATATTTGTTTGGTGTCCTTGAATGACCTTGAGAAGTGAGATGAAACTCACCATAAATTGAAAACAAAGGACCTGATGGAAAAACCATCAGCTCCATTATATTTGTGACATCCAAGTACCAATAGGACACCCCTTCTCAATGGATTCATAGACCGAAAGTTTTCTATTTTGACAGTTTTTTAAACAAGGGTTTTTCTCAATGATGCACAGTGCAATTTATGCAGGATAGGTTAATATTTTTAGAAATGTTCCAAGCCAGTGCATGGGCATCGCAGTCATCTTTACTTTACCCAAACAAACTTGTAGGAGGAAATGAAAATGAATTAGGTTGCTCGGTTTGTTTTTTATGCCCCTAATTGAAATTTGTTTGGTGTCCCTTAATGGCCTTGGGAAGTGAGATAAAAATCCCTATAACTCAAAAACTATGGCTTCGATGGTGAAACTGTCATAATAGTTGGATTCATGACATTTGAATTCCACTAGGGACACCCCTGTTCGATGGCTTCATAGACCAAAAGTTATCTATTTTTTTGGTTTTCTAAAATAGGGTTTTCATAAGTGACGTGAAGTGCAATTTCTATAATAAAGGATAATATTTTGAAAAATGTGTTGAGAGAGTCCATGGGATTCAAATTCATCTCGCCCTCTCCCAATCACACATGTAGGAGGTAACACCACTCAATTCCGTTGTGTAATTTGGTTTGTATGACCCCCGTTGAAATTTTACCAGTGTTCTTGAATGACCTTGTGTTGGGGATTGAACCTTGAAGGTCCTTAATTTTGGCAACTCCACGGTTTTGGTGCGAAGCTTGTAAGTGGAGTTGCAGTCCAAAATAGTCTTAGGGGCTTCGGGGTTGGGTCAAAGCCCCTCTTTTTGTAAATGTCCCATGGTTTTTGGGTACCCATGGTTTAAGCCCATGGTATTGTAATAGTGCACTTGTATAAATAGGCACTTGTGTAAAGGAGTCAAAAAGAAGAAGCTGTGTGTTATGATGATGATGTGATGCGAAGAAGCTAAGGTCTATTTTTGGGTTTAAGGTTAAGTCCCAGCTGATTGTGTGGACGAACTCTACAGCTGAGTGCGTAGAGGGCTTTGGAAGAAAGGTTCTGCAACTAAGTGCGCAGATCAGAACTGTGTTGTTTGTAAATTGTCGAATATAAACGCAGTTCTGTGGACGTAGCCCCTACACTAGGGGTGAACCACATATATCTTGTGTTGTGGTGGTTCTTTTTATTTTGTTCCTGTTATGTTTTTATGCATTCGATAGGTAGATGAATGATAAAGTAAGATAAATTGCTAAGTATAAACTTCACTGTGAATTCCCAGTTAAGGGTTAAGTAAGAAACTGTCTTTTATCTAAACTGCGAAGCTATTTA
>LPNX010086213.1:0-119987 GCA_001517045.1 Pseudotsuga menziesii | reverse complement strand
CCTGCATTCATGTCCATAACATTGCGATATCTACTCTCCCTAATATATTTGTTCATTCTTTTGTAGCCTTTCACGTGCTTTCTCCACAACTGTGTATCAACATTATATGTCTCAGCAGTAACACCTGATAATGAACCACTAAGAACTCTAGGAGGAACAGCATTCAGGCGATTTGGGAACTTCTCCAAAATCCCTCTAGACACATCATTAGCATCACTGACTTTAGGCATTTGCGTAGTGCATCTTTGCATTCTCTTGTGCCTGGGGGGTCAAAGGATTTTATAGACATTATCAGATAAGCATAAAATTTCAATCATCTGAGTAAAACTAGGCCATTTGAGTAAAACTAGGGCACTGTCAAAGCAAACTCTTCTTGTACTGTAATGAAATATGAAGCCAATTATGCAAACATGCTTGAAATTTTTTAAGATTTAGACTGTTAAACTTAAACATGTCTGCAGCACAAGATCAATTCATGCATGGCCATTAAAATGTAAAAGCAGATAGGAAAATTCAAAACTCACATAAAAATGATGAAATCAAAATGCATCTCTGACTATCTATAATAGTATTGTCGAGGGGAAATATCTAATTTAATAACATGCCTTCAAAATTTGAAGTACATAATTAGAAAATTTTGGGAGTACTCATGGAATCTAATTCCTCTTTTGAAGAATAGGGAAGATATGCTTAGATGCAAAGAGGCTCTCAGGGAACAGGTCTGGCACAAAGTACAAAGCTATTATATAACAAGAATCAATAAGGCCCAAGGGCATACTCTGGACACTATAGAGTATAGACTGATAGACTAGACTCTGGAGTCGTTTTTTGACGACTTTCAGAAAAGTGCAGAAAACACCTCATAAATGTGATTTCAATTTTCACAGGGAATAGAAATGGAGATTTTTTTCTTTGAAAAAATGGCATATTGCAATATTAACAACACACAAATGTGTTTAACGTTAATGTTATGACATGTGACCAAATGAAAATTTAAAGGCTAGGTGGCTAAACCACCATGCTATAAATGTGTGAATCAAGATGTTATATTTGTAAGAGAAAAGTATTCAATAATAAAAGTGTATCTTCTCATTTTTTCTTCTCTTTGGCATTCATTTGTACATGTGTGCAACCTATAAACAAATATGAAATATACCTGAAACCTGGAATCAAGTTTCTAAGAGTCTGCCAATCATTGGTGAACAATGTTGCACCATAAGAAGTCTGTACACCAAGTATAACAAGGCAAGTACAAATATATCTAAGATTTTAGAAAAGTCAAAATGGCATTAATAATTTGAAAAGTTTAAAAGTGCAACGGCCAGTTAATATTGAATTTTTTTGACCTCAAAACTGAAGTTAAAAAAGGCTGCATTGATCAGGACCAATCTTCATTTATCAAGACATCACTGCAAGGGTCAAATGGCAGCATAAGAAAATGAACAGAGAGTGGATACATGAAGATCACCTGTGTGAAACATGCATGGACATCATTTGAGAACGCAATGATTCTTGTGTGGGCATTGCAGAACAAAGACCATGTAACCCATTGAGATAAACATAGTTACAGACAGTTCAAGATAGATGCCTAGGTTGAGTTTGTGCAGAACAACAAAACCTTGAATACAAAAACCTCATCAGTTTCAGACAAATGGGAGGGTTTGATGATGGCCATAATTTATCCCTCAATGTACCCATTGGGATGGATGAGACACCAAATAACCATCAAGTCTGAGTAGGATACATTTGCAGTGAAATTTCAAATGTAATTTTCCAAAACAAAGGATAGAAGGCTTGTGAGTGGGACAATTACCTAATTGGATTCCCCTTAAGATTCACCTTTTTCTGAATGGATAGCAAGCTCTCCATTTATAACAGCATTGCAGTATTTAGATCGCTTGCCAAGGGTCATCATGGCCTATATGCACCAAAACAAGCATAGACTAAGGAAATTTAACAACCATAGCAAAAAGATATTAGTTCTTGAAACAACTTTTTGAAGGAGGCAAGTCTACTTCAGGACTATGCTAACAAAGAGAAGTCTATATATAAGGAAATATTATTGTGTCTAATTTGAAAGATAGTGTAACATACCATACAGTGAATGGAATTTCCCCACACCTCCACTAGGAAACTGGCTAAATTTGGTTTGTGACAGTGGCCATGTAACCATTCAGCTCATGCATTACAAGAAAGAATGTTAATTGATCAAGAGTCTGCCAAGAAAACAACACCGATTTGTTCAAGGTACACATCACTCTGAAGCTTCTGATTGGCTTCTAAGTTTATTAGGTCACTATATTAAAAACACATTTGAATGGCATGTGTAACTACAATGGTAGACTGCACTTACAAATGTTTAGTTGCAATCGAAATTAGATGGTAAAGAGCCACGGGATTGATGACCCAAAAAATGGCATATGATATCCAATTTCTTAGCTGTGTAATTCCCAGCCTTCTGTAAAATAGCACACTCATTAAGATGAGGATACATTTTCTAGAATATCATACAAGAATATAACATTGTTAGATTATATATAGACTTATTTAGTTCAACAAAAGAAACTATAAAATTGAAGGCATAGTACGCTCAAGCTCCTAAACAATAAATGGAATCCGACTTAATTCATCACAGTATTGGGAGTTTTTTATAGGCTTTAAACAAACAAAAGATAGTTAATCCTCTGTGAAGGACAGAAAAGGTTTTTGAGTAGTTTTACAGAAAAAAATTTGGACAATTTTTTAGGATAAGACTGGAATTTGTCCCTTCTTTTGTCTGTAATATTACGCTGACCAGTGAGGCTGCAACACTTTTATAATACAAATCTATAACCATTTCTGCCAAAAAAAAAACAAAAAAAAATACCACTGTTAAAGGATTCATAATTATGGCCGTGTAAATATATGCTCGTCATGTTAAGGACTAAAAAAAATACTTGCATCATATGATCCATCCCGGCTATGCTTTGAGGATGAAACATATGACTATAAGAGTCTTTATATTCTAAATTACATTAAAATAAAAAAACAATAGGTAGATTACAAAGACACCTTACATGTCACAAATCATCCAGAAAACCGTTAACCAAGGTTGAAACCTAGTTGAACATCCATTGCAATCATTTACTTATAATATATAGCATTCATCCTTCTAAAGTCTAATGATTCTTTGGCAAATTGCCGAAATTGCCTACTCCAAGCACATACAAACAACACAGAAACAATAGAGTGCACTTCACTTGGGCAAGAGACAGGAAGTATCTTACATGTTAGGACTCAGGATTGAAGTAATAACTAGCACAAAAACAATAGGGCACACTTCAGTTGCACATGTGATAAGTGACATCTTTTATGTTAAGATTGAAGTAAGAATTAGCTCTACAATTGTGTAAATGGGGAATGAAGCTGAAAGGCCATTAAAGTAATTACGCCTTCAATTGTAATGATCTTGAATTTAGAGTTAAAAATATCTTTCTGAATATGGAGACAAACAGAAAAAGTTTGATCATTTACATTCACTTTTTACATCTATTTCTTGTCTACAATTTCGGACAATGTAAGGTATACTTCACATACGACTATTATAATTTCCTACAGTTTCAGAACATGAAGAGAAGATTCTCCTCTAATGCCTGCTAAGCCCCCGGACCATTGCCTACTTGAAAAAATAGCAAATAGACACTATCCTGAACAAAGATGATTTGTGAAACTGCCAATCGTGTTCTTACAAAAGGTTAAGAAAAGCAAAATATCTTTAGGATTAATATCTAATTTGTAATTCCAAATGACCATTTTATATACCTCCTCACTTGCAATATTTCTTGCAGGCATAAAACAAACATTATAGTTCATAAGCATTTCCCATGTCATGAGACAGAATTTCAATAACCTTCCCCAATGGTTAAATAATCAAATAAAAACACAATTTTACAGACATTTCTATGACATACAACCTGAAACAACTATTTGCGACTGCTAAGAAATGAAAAAAATCAAGGTAACTTCCAATCCAAGATGTTACCTGGAGGTGCATGGACAAAATCTCCAGTATCTCTCACACGAATAGGTGAATTTAACCACTTAGGTGCTTGAAAGCTATCTGAAGGGCTTCCTTCATTTGGAACATTTTCTGATACAGTTCTATGATGATTCAAAAAATGAGAACTTGGGACTCTGTTCCCTCTATTGTTTGATGAGAGAGCCCTCTGAAATTGCATAGAACTAGTAGTTCTCACATCATCTTCTGCCAGTAACTTATTGTCCCAATGTTGTTAAGTATTGGTTGGCCCTTAGCTTTTTTCATCTTCTTGTCATATTCTGAAATATTTTTCCCTGGGGCATTACTGTAGGAGTATCCAAATCCTTGTTGCACCACTGCACTCTCCAGTGTTTTAGATTTGTTCTTTTTCCTCCTATCTTTGCTCCCAGGTAGGGCAAGTGAAGCTTCTCCAATAAAACTGTCCCCTTCCCATCCACCCATAGCCTGTGGGTAAAGTGACAGTCTAGATTTTGTTTCATAACCTTGATTCTCCCTCAAAGGAATATTTTTCTTGCTTCATTTGGGGTTGTCCATGCCTTACAAGACTCTTTGGAAACTGTTTCAAAACTCCCTTGGGGGTTCTCTTTTCTATTTTCATGATTTCCTTGGAATCTAGCTTTGCAGTGCTGATTTCAGAGGGAAAAGGAGCCTTATTGGGTGCCTTCCATTTCAGAACACCTTTGCTGTCAACTTTTGCAGTAGTTAGATTCTTTTGCTGACAAGGAGGGTAGACAATATCAGTCACACCTTGATATTTAACAGGTGTAGCTGTTTTGCTTGGCTGTGGCAGTGGTCTCTGAGCCTTACTCTTTTTTAAGGATTCTAAACCAAGCTTTGAATATGGATGGACAACCTGAGGTCCAGCTTGTAAAATATTCTTCCGATTTTTACAAGAGTACCAAACCCTAAGCCTTTGTTCCACACCTGCCCCTGGAGGACAACTATTCCAGATCTTATGCATCTCCATGAAGTTATTCACCATATTCTTGTGATAATTCCTCAATGAATGATAATGCAGCTTCTGCTGCAAATACAACGATCCTTCCATGTAATGGGACACTTTAGGGGGGCATAACCCACCTTTCAGCCTATCAAAGAGCTCTGCCATGGGACTGATAAAATTCAATGTTTATCCTCCAAGTAGTTCCTTCAGAGTTAGGTTGAAAGTTTGTTGGTTCGTGTCAGGAAGGTATGCCGCAAGATTGTACCTATCCTCCTCTGTCAAACAAGAATTCCAGTTGTCCAAAGACAAAATCTGCTTCAAGTCTGGCAAATCAAAGAGTTCATAGGGAACTGAACATGTCTGATCTCCAACCATACATAACTCGGCCCCGACCTCTGCAATATATGAGTCTTCTGTAGTGTCAGATTCTTCTCCAACATCCTCTTGGTATGGATGGATCCGAAGCTCATCATCAGTGGATGAACTCCACTGTATTTTAGACTGGCTGTGATTCCTAGAAACTTTGAAAATGGCCATTTGAATCTAGAAAATCATTGACAAAAATAACACAGAAAAAATGAGGATGAAACGGAAAAAGAAAGAACATTTCAAAGCATGCTACAAGAGAATAAAGAAAGGATAGCTTCAACAACCTAGTTATGGCCTATTAATCTCTTTGGGCTATCAGGGAATAATCAATAACCACAGGAAAGATATTGGAAGCACTAGAATGCAGTTCTGGCAGGTGAAAAAGAATTATACAGCTAAGCTCATAAAATAAGTCCCAAAAATGAGCATGAACTGCAAATGAAAGCAAAGAGTTTATGAAACAAGATAATTCATTTTGCACCTATGATAAACTTTGACCTGAAGTTGTATACAACCATTGAAAGAGAGGAAAACTTATTGAAAAAAATCGCTGTAAATTAATTGTGGATGCAGATTTCAGCCAAACGAATACTGGGAGGAAATTTCTTCAATTGGCTACGACACCGGTATACATCCCACAAATGGACAGGTGGTGCTTGAAACTTTAACATATACAGAATGGTGTTGTCAATCACAAATCAGAAGATAGATAAAGTACATAAAACATTAGTACACTTGTTCTAATAAAAAAACTTCAGTGTTGAAATTCTAATCTGCATTCTAGAAGGAAGAGCTACACGACAATAACAAAAACCAAATGCCCTAGCACTGCATTTGCAAATCAAGAAAGGTGAAATTGGAGAAAAAAAATCCATTTACCATTTAGAGAGTCATTGCAACCTGAAGTAGGCCAAAAAAGCCAACGGAATTGTATTGGAAACTATATGAAGGAAACAGATGATATGCCTCACAAACTTCATATAACATGCTCCCAGCTTTTTGTTTGTGCTGGTTTATACAACTCTATAAACATCATAAAGATATGGATTGATAAGAAAAGAACATACCAAATTCTAGAAGCTGGATTTAATTCCATTTTGTCCAGAATCTAAAATGCAAATGATAAATCCCAATGCACACATTTATTTCAATCACTAATTTTTCTGCAAAGAAAAGTGAGGCCAAAAAGTGAGGTTCTTTAAGGTAACATAGCTCTGGTTTATAGCAATATTCACAGCAAGTACAATACTACAAGATGGCCAACAACATTTACTATGTTACTAAAAATAGAGACAGTATGCCTAATGTTATTCTTTGGATTTGGTTCAACACTACGCAGAAGAGAAAATGGAAGAGAACAATCATCAATGGTGTTCAGTTGAAATAAATGGAAATTCATATCAATTTCACCGAAACAACCACCCTGTAAGCACTTTAAAAAAAATATTCCTTAGTAATATACTTCTTGATGCCTTCAGGATCTTGTCATTTGAGATACCACTTAGAATCAAAGGTCACAATGTTAGAGCTGGTTTATACAATTCTATAAGCATCATAAAGATTTGGATTCATAATAAAAAAACATACCAAATGCTAGAAGCTGGATTTAATTCCATCCTGTCCAGAATCTAAAATGCAAATGATAAATCTCAATGCAGACATTTATTTCAATCACTAATTTTTCTGCAAATAAAAGTGAGGCCAAAAAGCGAGATACTTTAAGGTAATATAGCTCTGGCTTACAGCAATATTCACAGCAAGTACAGTACTACAAGGTGGCCAACAACATTTACTATGTTACTAAAAATAGAGATAGTATGCCTAATGTCACTCTTTGGCTTTGGTTCAACACTTAGTAGAAAAGGAAATGGAAGAGATCAATCATCAATGGTGTTGATCACAAAAGTGATCGATCGAAAAAAATGCAAATTCATATCTATTTCACCGAAACAACCACCCTGTAAGCACTTTAAAAAAAAATATATTCCTTAGTAATATACTTCTTGATGCCTTCAGGATCTTGTCATTTGAGATATCACTTAGAATCAAAAGTCACAATGCTGGCCTAACACACAAATGACCATTTCATTGAATTTCAATCTCAGCTGACCCCAGTGTAGGACCTTTCAGCACCACCGATAAGACCATGGCTGGGTAATTTGTTGATTATGTGAATAATATTCGGTGGAATAAACCGTGGCTAATGATCATGATACTGTGGTAGGCCCTGGTTGATATGGTGATGGTTGTATTGCTTGTAAACAAATCTAGAACCAAGGCTTCTCCCCTCTGCTGAGAATTTTATTTCATTCATTTTTCCAATACAGGTGTGTATATGATAATATTGCATTTGTTTGAATGGCAAAAGATGGTCTAAGGCTCCTACAGCTCACCCTTTTTATATTCCACTCCATGGATTTGAGCTGAAAAGAGGTGACAGGTTGGTTCTGATGGGCTCAAAATGGTAGTAACGCCAGGAACAAATGATACACCATAGCCATCAATATAAAACTTTGCATAGATATATCCATCCACTCATATGACTTCATGAAAGGTTCATCATATGTCTAAGACTTTTCTCAGGAAGCAAGTACTGATTGGTATTAATGTTGTGGCATGAGACCATGAGACCTAGAAAAAGCTTGAGTACATAACTAGGTATTTGCCTTGAATATTATATAGAATTTTGATATGAATTTTGGTTTGCAGACCTTGTAAATAATGCTATGGTGACCTGTTTGTATGTCATTGGTTGACATTAAACAAGCAGAGTACTCCGCCATCCTAATGTATTCAATGATTAATATTACAACATGTATGTCGAAGTGACTCTGGATTGATCTCCAGTGTCCATTGAATCCAACAGTGGGCATGCAGATGGGGAAAGTGAAATTCACGCTATGTCTAGCTCTTCACTATTCCATCCTCTCTTGCTTCTCCTGTTATTAATTCCATGCTGCACGCAGCGACTTGGTGAACCCTACCTGTAAGTTGAGCATTGAGACTGTGACTACCCGATTTGGGATCAACTGAATCCTGGTTATCACTAGATGAGGTCAATCGACTTTGACTTCACTGGCCTTCAATGCATTATCACTTTGCTGGAGGTTTTTCAATACTTCTGAGTATTATGGCATTCTTCAGAGATATGGAAGTTGATACTAGGCCTGCCTGTTAAGTCAAATCTCCTCCTGGCTTTGTAAAGCTGCAACAAAGAGCAGTTTGAATATCTTGCATGGGAGGAAGGTCAATTGTCTCTTAGCCTGAAGGTATTTGAGTTGGTCACCTAGTGCTTGGAAAAGGACAAAGAGTGTGAGTTAGTCTCCATTTAGGCATACTCAAGGCTAAAATCCTTCAAGTCCAATGTCTCATGGAGGAAGGAGGTCCTAGCTGTAGAGAGTTGAACATGGTCCCAAGTGGGAGCCTATACACTATCTAATCCACCCCCCACTTTGACAAAAGATCTTGTGTGGGAGGAAGTTCAATTGTCTCTTAGCCCAAGTGTCTCTGAGTTGGTCACCTAGTGTTTGAAAAAGGAGGAGAAGTTTGGAGTTGGTATCCATCAAGGCACATTCAAGGCTATGGTCCTTCAAGTCCAATGTGTCATGAAGTAGGTCCTAGCTGTAGAGGATCCAACATGGTCCCATCAAAAAAGAACTGTACTGCTGAATTTTATGACAGGCCGTACTGCTGATGGTGACAGGCCTTACTACAGACTTGAAGGCACATATTTCTAGGCTGAGTTATATGCATGGAAATCAAGGTCATTAATAGCAGAGGTAATTCTATCATGTCTACACTTTATTTTTCAGTTTGGCATGCTGTTTAAGGTGACTGTAGCAGTCCGTACAGCTGTACTTGAACTGACAGTCCGTACAGTCAAGTTGGCTCAGATTTCTGGGTGCTAAGGCATGACTTTAAAGGCGTATGATAGTCTTAAATTATTGTCGTTACGGCTAGTTGTAATCTTTGAAATTTCCATACAAAGCTCAATAAAATAAACTCTCTTGACTGGTTTTCCCCAAGCCATGGGGTTTCTCCAGGGATTATTTTTTGACCAAAATTCCTGTGCATTAACTGTGTTTACAGTCTGTTTATTTATCTTATTCTTCCACAGCAAATCGTATTTATGGACATTATATCATTGCTAGAAAAGGTTTACCTATGCTTGGGTGAAGTATAATGTGGCTGGCTTATTATTATTGACTGATATCAGTCGTTCATAAACTGTTTGATGAAAATTCTCTGTGGCTATGTGTGAACAGCAGTTGGAATTTTCCCTGTTTTTCATCAATTCAATTTTATGATTTTAATATTTTAAATTTCCATCTACTGTTTATGCCTATGATTCAAAGTTATAATGGAAAATGTGCATGTATTATAAATTTAGAATTTAACAATGTGAAATTCAAATACTCGAATAATAAATGATTCATGAATCAATGAGGAATTGACAACCGTGTTACAATGATGAATTTACTATTTTGTATTTATTATTTGCTTTTAAGTTTTAGTATGTAAATGGTGATGGGATGAAGAATTTAAATGTTAAATTGTTAATATGTTGGGATTTGTACAAATTATCTATTTTTCATAATTTTGAAGAGCTCAGCATTTTAGAAAATTTCGGAGTGGTTTCCACATGCCCCCAATGTGTGTTTCCATGCCCACATGTCCCAAAGACTTGGGGAACATTGGCTTTAAGGAGGCAAGTTCAGCACTGCTTTTGAAGATATTTTCTGGTGCTTTTTTCCAAGGTTATTTTAGCAATTTATGACAAGAAATCCAGTTTTTGACCAGCTTTGAGGAGAGAAAAGAAAGTCAAATTTAGCAAAAACCTCAGCCTCAAGCATAAATATAGGAATAGATCATTGATGTCCAGACTCCAAAGTCCTTTCTCTTCTGCAAAATTTATTTTCTTCCTTCTTCATCCAATTTCTGAGTTTAATAGCTACAGTCCGGTTTCTTTCATAGGTCAATAAGGTCTTGAGTAGTGACTATTATGCCAAGTCCCCTTCAGAACCTTAGGGTGTGTGACATGTGTATCTGAAATTGTATCAGAACTATGTTTTCCTGTCACCTGTTTTAATGGAGTTCTACTTGTCTGGTTCTAAGCTACTAGGATTCCGATACGGGTCTGAATATGGTTGTAGATGCGGATTTGGATACGGATCCATTAGATTTTTGAAAAGCCAGGATCCGGATATGGTGAGGAGACAGTAGGTACATATAATGTAAACATATATTTATTTTTTTCCTAAAGCAAGAAAAAGCCTACAATACTCGGGGCAACCATCCTAACCTCTATTGAAATTTTGATACCCCAACATGCAGCTGCATCATTATATGCAAACATAAACTGTCCACCTGAAATAACCCACTAGTCGGACATATGAAGGCAGACTTTTGCAGCTTCCAGATGCCTCCGGGTATTGGGTCGTTAACCTGCTTCCTTACTTTACAGAAAGTCGAACTCTTATTCAATCAGACTATTTATAATTTTTAGATAAAATACATATAAAATTTTATAAAATATAAAATTCAATATATAGCTCATGTTATATCTATATATATACATTTTAAATATATAGTACTTGTATAAAAAAAATAGCTAATTCCTTCAATTTTAACTACTAAATAATAAATATTCTAATTTATACTTTAATATATAGATTATGAATCATAATATAAATCTTAGTTGCACAAAACATGGAAATGTGTAAAAGTTTCCGAAATGGGAACGCCTAGAAACATGACCCCCACAAAATCAGTATGCATGGATAGCATGGCTTATAAGAAATACAAAAAAGATAGATATATAGCTTTTATAAATAGCACATGGATAACATGGGTACCATATGTGCCTTATTAGGGGCTAGACCAGGATTCCTAACTTGCACTTCAGCCTTGTGAAGGCCTTCAGTGTATCACAGGACAACTATACAAATATATGGCTGTACCCTCATTTGAGATAAATCCATCTTTAATACATTTTATATATTATATATGTGTAAATCAAAATTGTGCATTGATTTTAGATTTCTTTACATGTTATTAGAGCTTTGATGATGCTTGGATTGAGATCTTGATATATCTGAAGTTTGTTTTTCATAGTTTTGCTTAAGTATTTATTTACCGAGCTTCAACAAAATGGCCTTAACCCATCCTTCAATGGCTATGTAAATTATATTACTATAATCTTGAAACTGCTATTTCTCATCTCAATATAGCTACTTCTTTATTGATATTTAAGTGCATGAAAACAAGAAGGCCTAGGATGCCAGTTTGTAGTTGATTATAAGACTACATTAACTTGCCATTGGATAGAAATTTATAAATTCCCATGCATAAACTAGTGGGCATGGAATGATATACTCCACTGCTTGATAAGGAAAAATGGCACTGATATTATCCATTTTGATTGCAAGGACCTTGACAATTATACTAGAATCCTCAACTAATTCAATTCAATTTTTTCTTTAGGGTGCTAGAAAGCTATATTTCTTTTAAAGAGAAATTAAATCTTTACCTTGCTTAATCATTTAGGGAATCTGGATGGCCACAAATGCACAATTCTTCGAAGCTAGACATATTCCTGCCTTTCAAGTTTTATCTAAGATCAAATCTCTGATTTCAAGCCATAGAAAGCCTGCTGAGCAAGGTGTCCCTTGTCAAATAGGTGATCTGGGAATAAATAGATCCCAAGCTTAAAGACTTATTTAAGGAGCCAGGAAACATCCACCAGAGTTTAATTTAGGGAGAGAGAAAGCTACTTCAACGTCCTCAACTAATTCTTTTCAATTTTTTCTTTAGGGAGCTAGAAAGCTATTTCTTTTAAAGAGAAATTACAGCTTTACCTTGCTTAATCATTTAAGGAATCTGGTAGGCCACAAATGCACAATTCTTCAAAGCTAGACATATTCATGCCTTTCAAGTTTTCTCTTAGATCAGATCTCTGATTTCAAGCTGTTACCGGATTAACTAGCAGGGCTAGTCACCGATAAACATATGAAGGAGAAAGTGACCACTGTCACCTTATCCACTTCTCCAAACTTCTTTGGAAGTCAAAACCTCCTAGGAGAGAGCCCTAATGTGAGTCTATAAGGACACTAAAACACCAAATAATTTCTTCTCTGAAGATGGTTAGTGACCAGTGACTTATTGGAGTCAATTCAAGGAATGAAGAAAATACAGTATGAGTGTGAACTTGAATAGTGTAAGTGCGGTTAGTACATCTACTTCAGTAGAGCATTCCAATTTTCAGTTTTAGATCATCCATGTATCATATAGCAATTTTGAAATGTCACTCATTGCAGGTACAACATATAGCATCCCAAGGTACTGCAGTATCGCAACGATAAAGCAGTGTGAATTCAATGATATATCAGCTATGAAGGCAGCAGTAACCATCCACTATTTAAGCATAAGTCCATACATTGGTTTTATCATTTCAAACACACTCACCACTCTATGCATACAGCAGTGTATAGTATGAACTTGAACTAATTATGTGACTGTCTAGTTTAGGAAAAACAAATCAATATGTATACTTGCAAATAGGTTCTTAAACAAAATCTTTAAGTGATGGTTTACCATCAGCCTTAGAGTATTAGAAAGAATATGTAATATTTAGAGTGTAAACTATGATTATGTCCAAGATAACACCATTACATACAGTCTGATATAAATTTGCAAATAAGGTTTAAATCAGTCCTTTTTGTGTTACAACACTAGCTAACCATCAAAATTAACTTTTGAAACCAAGATTATAGTGTAGTGTTTATATAGTCTAATATATATGCCTGCAAACAGGGGTAGTAGTAGTCTTACATTCAATAAAAAATAAAACCAATAAAAAGTAACCTTCTAATGAATGTTACTATGCTTGTTGCGCAGGGTTAGAGGATTGAAACAATGGGAAAATGGTAGGGCAGACACTGTATAGGGTGTGCTGCCACTGTAAGGGTAGCCCTTGTGGCTAGAAAGGGGGTGGACAATACCCTAAAGTGCAGACAGATCCCTTTTTAAATGCTGGCATAGGTCTATCCAGAGCTTAGTGAGGATACCGATGGCACAACAGAAAGAGCCTAGTGCTGGAAGGTGAGGGTTGTTTACTCACTAAAAATTTAATTCTCCAAAATCATGATGGATGGAAACTCTCTAGTGAGGGGTCGGATAGGGCTTTTATCCAACATTCACTAAAAATTTATCAATTCATAGTACTTACCAGGGATTTTGTAAGCAAAGAAGGTGGTGTTGACGCCAGAGGTGCAGAATTCGCGGCCCGCCTCTTCAAAAGTCTCTAGGTTCTCTCCAATGCTGCTTTACCCATGGCAGTTATGGCAATTAAATTAAAGAAATTGTGAAATAAACCATGGTTAATATCGGTCCCAAACTCCTCAACGGGTATGACCAATATCCATATCCAAAACCCACCAAACCCTCCAATATTTGGTGCGAACGGTTAGGCCATTTGATAAGAAGTAGTAGGTTGAGCAGCAATCTAAATTGTCGGAATTGAAGGATGGTAAGGAAAATCGGATTGCCGTTGCTGCTGTAGAGGTTGGGTCAAGACCGTTCAACCTACCATGAAAATAAAATATTTGTGTGTTTTCATATATATTTTTTTATTTTTATTATTTAATTTGGATAATGGTTTTTTTTTCAGTTTTTTTAGGTATATATATATGTATATATATTTTTTATTATTTTTTTTCATAAATTATGTTTATAGTGGTTTGGTTTGTTTTATTTTTTTATTTGTTTATATTTATATAGATTTGTTTTTTTTTTAATTATTTTATTATATAAAAAAATTTGTTTTTATTTTTATTTTTTGTTTTACTGTGTGGACTAGGTTAAACGAACAATGAATTAGGTAAGTAGTAATTTCTAGTAGAGAGGTGGGATGTGGGATGTGGGGCAGGTAGTAATGGGTTTTCTATAGACATTTTAACAATGATATTTGTGAAATTAAAATATAGTGACTAATGAGTTTCCTATCTCTTTTAATAGACTAGACATGTCCTTCCTTCTATAATGTAGTTATATAATATAATGCACTTTTCGAATTAATTATACATTTGATTAGAAATATTAGTGAACTTAATTTATGAAGATATCACTAAGTCCAAAATACATACTCTTTCATACCCAACTCTCATATTATATAATGGATAAAGAAATATTTGATGAGACCTAGACACCCTCCTTTGAATGCAAATCTATTTTTTGATTAAATTCCTTGAACATGTGTGTAAGGGATGTGACAAAACATAATTTTAGCCTTCAATACTTTATTCATTTTAGGATAAGTGCTAGATTAGAAATTATATGACATTTTCTATTGCACTAGTCCATTAACATTTTTTAGTCACCCATAATTTGCAAGTCTTACAATCATCTGAGGAAGATCATTTTTTGCTTCTTGATGTTTGTCATAGATGTTTTCTTTTAAAATTTCAAATTTACAATCATTATTGTTGTTATCACTCTGCTTTTGGTTATAAAACTTGTGTTTAATAATTCACTGTTTATGATTGATTTTTTTCATGACTAGTTAAGAAATTATTAATTGTTGTGTTTGTATTATCCACTTGCAGTACTACATCACTTGTATTATAAGTAACATCATATTTTCCATTGATTATTCATGTCACCATTCAAAGAAGGTGATTTGTGCCACAAGTTGCATTTAAATCATTTGTATGGGGTCATTGGTGTCGCAAGTTGTATCAATCTTTTGAATTAAGTCACTTATGTTACAAGTTGTATCTATTTTTTATTTTTTAATTAATTGTACTTGAATGAATTCAATCACTTGCTCCTCTATTTCAGTTTGGTTGTGAATATTAACCTTGCCCTTACACTCTTAAATGAATCCAAACACTTAATCCTATGTGCATTTTGTTTTTCTTTAGCCTCGTATTTTCTTTCAATTATCTCTGGAAGAAATTTTATGCTCCTTTCAGTGTCTTCTACAGTTTGAATTAAAGTTTGCTCCACATTCTTGGTTATGTGATCCTCTTCACTTGAAGAGTATTCAATAGTGGTTACTACATCCCTTTTAAATTTAGGATCTAAAATTGGTCTCATGTTCATTCTTAGTTTATTTTTAGGTCTTGTTTTGGGACTCCATTTAACAGTTTGAGGCTCTGAAAGAGAAGTAATTGGAACTTCAATATTGGAAGGAGGTTATTCATTCATACATGTTTATGTTATCCTTTCTTTCATGTCATTCGGATTATCTGGAGCAGATGTAATTTCAACCTGTGACACACAAATTTCTTCTTCCTATAAATTTTCTTGAATTTGACCTTGGACTTGTTCATTCTTTGCATTGAATCCCTTTTTTGTTGAATTGGATTTTTTATCTACCTTTCTCCTCTGCCATTTGAAAGTAATTTGTCCTCCTTGAATTTTACATCTGGTATGAAGGCTCTTTTGTCTACTGGTATAAGTCTATGTATCTTCTTTGTTGATTTGATTTTCTTGGTCATCTTGAGCTTCAAATCTTTCTGGTTCAAAGCTTAACCAAAGCCAAAAGTGTTGCCATGAACGATTCTTCTTTTTAAGCTCAGTTACTAACAATAGCTTAACTAAACTGTGATGAAAGATTGATTGACTTGTATGATCAATATGACTCTTAACCCTATTAGCCCTTTTGATAATACTTTTTAAGTTTAATTTGGATTTCCCACTTATATGAAGGAGGAATCTAAAATGATTCTTGTAGATGGTGGAAAATACCTTCGTATGTGATATAATGTTGTATTATCCTCAAATCATCTCTCCACTCCTGCTTTACAGTGTTCAAATATATCCCCTTACTCCAATATAAGGATTCAACCCTAGGAAGGAAATATAACCCTAAATTAGCTTCAAAAGGATATTCTTTGAACCATCTATCCCCTTCAAGAGGCAATCCTGTTGCTTATGTGATTAAGATTTCGATCAATTCAAATGTCAAGGTTTGGAAATTTATGGATGAACTTGAGAAATTCTGAGCGAATGAAGGAGCGACTTCAATATTGTAACCCATAATTCTTTCAAAGAAGGAGTACCAATATTCATCATTGAAATGCTTAGTGCATTCAAGAATTTCCTCTACCCATTTCATGTTGACTGGTTCAAACCTAAATAGTTTATCACTCTTCTTCATGTTATCGGTTTCTGGAGACATGCTAAGCTTAAATTTTATGGAATGAACTTGAACCAAGCTAATGGAAAGATGTCCTAGTCCTTCAAAGCCAGCAAAACCATGAAACTAGGGCATACCATGATCTTTTAATTTCAATGCATATGATTTTAATCATGAACTTGATAGATGTACCATCTTTCCTTACTCAAATATTGGGCAAATTCTTTCATTAAAAATCATGTATGATTTTGAGACATGTATCGAACCACTAATTTTCATGATTCAGTGTTTTGGCAATGCCAGTCTATATAGGTTCCATTGATTACGCTGTCGGAATATATCAAATCACACAAACTAGTGACTACAATTTGGTGAGACCTCTGGCCCAATCAATTATCATGACCTTTGATTTGCCAAAAATAGAAAGCTAGAGAAATTTTTTTTTTGGTGAACCATAAAAGCCCCCATAAGGCTAAAAGTTCATGCGATTGCTTTGTTGGATCTCTAAAGATCGAGGTGCATGGCACTAATATTACTAATAGAAGGTAGACAACTTACAAAAATTACACTTCATTGCCAAATTTGCAATTTTCCATGACACAATTAAAAATGACTAACATAAATGACTAATTCATATTCTTCTAGCTAGTCATTTTTTATGTCGTGACTAAATTAGTCATTTATTTTAGTCATTTTTAACTCAGTCACTTATTATCTAGTCATATTTTTTAACTGGTGACTAAATTAGTCATTAATTTTAGTCGTTTATAGTTGAGTCAATCAAAATTGCTCATATTTAGTAGTAAATCACTTAGAAAACCTGTGATGACTAGAATTTTTAGTCACCTAGTAGCTAATTCCTCATTTTGTACTAGTGTTGTCAGTAGATCTCTATGCTGCTCATCAAGATGTTCTAAATGTACTAGATTTTCTTCAAGCTATGTCGTATCAGGTTACACATGAATAGCTATTTTCAAGGATGATATTTCACATTCAATCAGGGTAATGACTTCCACTCCATGAACGAGTTGGAAGGGGGAGAAACCCGTAGAATTTTTTACATTAGTTCAATATGCCCAAAGTGCAGGGTATAGCATGATATGCTAGTTAGAACAGGCTGCATCAATAGTACATTTGAGGATAGTCTTCAAAGTTTTATTAACAGCCTCAACCTGACCATTTGCTTGAGGATAGTACAAAGATGAATGTTCTTGTCTGAATCCAAGCATAGTGGTCAGTTCCGTCATCATGCTATTTTGAAAATGACTGCCATGTTCAGTGAAAATCACCTTGGGTATACCAAACCGTGCTATAATTTGATTGAACACAAAAAAAGATGTGGTTTCCCCATTGGCTTTAAAGGCAAGCATTGCCTCTACCCATTTTGTAAAATATTCCATAGCGACAATGATATATTTGTGCCCCCAGCTGAGGTTGGGTTATACGTCACGTAATCAATCCCCCACTTCATGAAGGGGCCCACCAAGACAATGGGAAATAACGGAGCGGGATGTGCCCTCATTTTTCTGGTGTAAAGCTGACAAGGATGACAGCGTTTCACTGCTTCCACACAATCCTTAAAGATCATGGGCCAGAAATAACCGGCATGTAGTATCTTCTGGGCCGTTGCTAACCCAGATAAATGACCCCCACGTGATCCACTATGGGAATCATTTAGGACAATATCTGATTCCTCATGGGTAAGACATCGATGCAAAATAGAATCTACCCCTTTACGATATAAAGTATCTCCTATGATGAGGTAGTTCTTGGCATGAAGGCGTAATTTGCATCGTTCCTCCCACGAGGAAGCTGCAAAATAATTCAAAGTCTAGAAATATATTAGTATATCTCCATACCAGGGGTCAAAGGTGGATATAAAGAAGATATGCTCATCTGGGAATGAGTCTTATTCAATGACTACATCATCTTCTATTGGAAAATCTGCTATAAGCTCAGCAAAAACTAAGGATTTTTTAGACTTATCGGACTAGAAATCCAAGTCAAAATCTTGGAGAATGACTATCCATTTGTTGAATTTGCCTTCAACAATCCATCGGGACAAAACATATTGAAAAGGATTAACATCTGCCACTACTGTTGTAGTCCTCAGTAAGATGTAGTGACGTAACCTATGAACATCATAGACAGCTGCTAAGGCCAATTTATCGACATGGGAGTACCTAAGTTTAGGTCCGGCTAAAGCACGACTAAGATAGTAAACGACATGCTCCTAGAGCTTATCATCCTCCTGGACCAGGACTACCCCAATGGGCGACTCAAATGCAGCCAGAAAGTGAGTTGTTCAGTTTCATCCCATACAAATGGGGTGTCCTGTTTTAGAAGGCACATGAAACCCTTGGTAATATTGGCATAGTTTACAATGAAACGTCGAAGAAAATTGGACTTTCCTTGCAGGCTTTGAAGTTTCCTGATAGAACGAGGAGGAGGAAGATTTATAATGGCCTCTACTATTAATGGATCCACCTGAATGTCTTTGTTAGAGACAATGAATCTGAGCAATCTCCCTGACTTGATATAGAACATGCACTTGTGGGGATTCAAGCGGATATTATAGTATCTGCATCACTCAAATATCAAGCTTAGGTGATCTGGATGGTCAATCCTCTTACAAGAATGTGGAGGCAGATCGTCAAGGTAAGGTTCGCTAATGGCTTTGATATCATAAAAGGCAAAGTTCATTGCCCATTGAAAATTTGCTCCAGCATTTTTCAATCCGAAGGGCATTTTTTTGTACGCGAAGGTACCCCAAGGACAAATTAAAGTAGTTTTATGTTGGTCTTTTGGTTTTATTTGAATTTGATTGTATCCAAAGAAACCATCCATAAACAAGAAAACTTCAATTCTCGCGTAAGCATCTATAATTTGATCTATAAATGGTGTGGGATAGTTGTCCTTAGGATAGGATTTATTCAAATCTCTAAAGTTAGTGCAGACACGTATGGTCCCTTGATTGTTATCAACAGGAATAGGGTTGGATACCCATTCCGTTAGAGCTATGGGATAAATAAAACCAGCTTTCAATAGTTTTTCAACTTCATCCTTCATAGCCACCGCTTTACGCGGGTTAACAGGTCTTAACTTTTGCCGAACAGGTTTAGCGTCAGGGTATTTTCAGATCTCGTGCTCAACTATCGATGGATTGATTCCTGACATCTCCTCATATGACCAGGCAAAACCGTCATGGAATTCCTTGAACAAGGACGTATTGATTTCAATCTCCTCAGGAGAGAAGTTTTCACCGATATGTATATTTTCCACAACGTCAAGATTTACAGAGATGTTGACAAGGATAGTAGTGGAAATATTTGGCATATTCCCCTTAGCAAACATTCCTTCCCTTGGTAAGGGATTGATGGGTATATCAACATTGTCTGCCAGTCTCATATGAAACTCTTGATTCTCTATTCTGCTTAGCTGTGGAAGAAAATAGGATCGATGATGAAGATATTCGCAGATATTATCACGTCCACACATGGCTTCTAGAATGGATTCATCATAAGGTAAAACCATATCTAAGCAATCTGTAGAATGCAAAGCATTTTCTTCCCAAGCAGGAAAATAGAATTCTTCCAGGTCCTCTGAGACTGTGAGAGGATCTGGAATGGGATCAATAGTGGTTTGAGTGATAGCTTCGTAAGCCACTTCCACTACCGATAAGGGCACTTCCGGTTCATGGGGGGAAGGGAGAACCTAAGGATCAGTCCTATCAACAACCATGGCTATGGACTTCCCCACACTAGTAGAACCTATATAGTTAATTGAGGCTGGAAGATTAAATATGCCCATCAATGATGCATACATTCCAGCCCCCAAGCTCTGTGTAGCAGGTTTGACCTGATCAACCAATGGCACAGTGGACTCATTTAGACTCCATGTGGCCTTTTCGAGTAAAATCAAGTTGTTCAACAGTAACAAACCTCTCTTTGTGTGTAAATACTACCACCCGAAAGATGGACGATGCAATAGCAGACATGGCATAAGTCCATCTTCTTCCCAAAAGTAGGTTATATTCCAAAGGTGCATCAATCACTTCCACCTCAATAGACATTGCTTTCCCTACCAGCTTAATTTCAAAAGCTGGTAGGATACCATGCGTACAAAACAACCTTCCGTCAAAATCAGTAAGCAGAGTGTTTGACGGGACCAACTTTGGGGATCCAAGAGCTTTCCAACATGACAAGGACATAACACATGTAGAAGCACCCTCATCAACAACTGCCCTTCTAATGGTCTTTCCACCATGGATGACATCTATTGATAAGGTTACATGGTAAGGTAGGTGAATTTTAACATCAGACAAGTGAAATTTCGTCATGAGACTCAACGAGTCCATTCTCCCCAAGGCTGCTAAGAGTACATCCCGCTACGCAGGACAACTCTGTAACACATCTAAAGCTGACATTGCATAAGGGGTTTGGGATAAGTCTTCAACCACAGAGTAGTTTGAAGCAGCCCTAGCATTAGGGTTATGCAAGGTCCTCTTAAAGACACATTTCGGTATCTTAGGCATAGTTTCAGCAGGCTTCTTGATCATGAGAGGGTTAGAAGTTTCACCTATAGAATTACCCTTCTGAGAAGTCTCTTTTTCATAGTTTTTCTCCTGGTCTGTAGCAAAGTTGAAGATTGAACCATGTTGATATAGTTGGGGTTAGGGGCATTTGGAGTTGCCCCTACTACATTCGAAGCTGAAGCTGAATTCTACCCTTGGGGAAATGGATCCTTCATGACAGCTAGTTGTTGAGCTTTAAGCAGCTTCTGGGCTTGTTCCATAAGGGGACAAAGGTGAGTGAGGTGATCCTCATGGCACAACTTACATGGGAATTTCACCTTTTTCTTTTCTTTCTTGCCCCCATCAGCACTATTTTCGGTTTTCTGCTTGTTTTAATTTCCCTCCCCTTTCTTTCCTCTCTTATTTTTCCCATCAGGTTGCTGATTGCCCTTCTGAGAGGTTTGTGCCAAAAAATTTGCATTTTGGGGTGAGGGGGAAGCCTTTGCTGCCTCCACTGTAGAATGTTTGACAGACAGCTAATGAAGCTATTCGGCCAAAGATTCCACAGTGGGAGATTTTACGGACCCAACCACACCATCGGCATGGGGTCTAGGCTTAGGTTTCTCTACATCGTGGGTAGGCCTCAGTGCCTCAAGGATAATCTCATACAAGATCCCATATTGTGAATATATCAAATCCAATTGCTGGGCCCTGAGGATACCTTCTTCCTCATTTGTCACTTCTGAAGTGGATACGTCCTTAGATATGTAAGGCAACGGGGATTTAAGTAACCACTCTAGTAAAAACTCAGGAGGAATAGTGGCTTTAATAAGGCTGTTTTTCCTCCTCCACTCTTGCATGTGATTTGAGATGTGGGTAGCCTTGCTCTTCCTGAAGGTATATAACAAGTCCATTCCAAAAACATATTGGACCGGAAGCTGAAAGTGGCTAAGGAATGCATTAGCCAAGTCCCAAAAACTACTGACCGCAGCAGAAGGCAACTCAATGTACCATTTTTCTATAGTACTCGTTAAGGTTCTTTGGAACATCCTCAACCTAAATGAATCTTCATTTAGCGAATTAGAAGAACACCATAAATGAAATGTGGTGGCATGAGCCTCAGGATCTTCACCAACTTTGCCCTCGAATTTTAGGATGTCCGATGGCAATTTGGTGGGGACAGGTGGCCACGAGGGGTCATGCCTCACCGGGTCGTTCATCAATTTAGACAATTTTTGCAAGTTTAACGTTGCCAGGAAAGGAAGCTTAGGTCGAACCGGAGCACTAAAAGTGCCAGTCTGGGGATTAGAGGGACTTGCCCCCAAACTCCCATATGTAAAGGTGGGGTTTCCCCCTGCAACCGGTTGCGAAGTGGATGGATTACTTTGAAATAGATTCCATGCATAAGCCACATGATTGTGGGTGGGAGGTGCAGTATAAGAGGCTCTGGCCATCCCAGTAGAAACTGGGGTTTGAAAAACAGGAGTAGGTATCCCTCCGCTAAACAAAGAAAAGGGAGAGCTCATGAACGGGGCCGAGATCGGGGGTGGATCAAAAGGACGAACATGGATGATCACAGGATCGTTTAAGTTAGTCAAGGGTGTATTAAAATTCCTTGCAAACTCATCAACCTGCAAGTATTCTAATTCAATTGTATTAAAATCAAAACTATTAGCCCTAAGTTCTGGTTCACCTAGAACTTCAATTACTCCTATCGGTTCAAATGAACCATCTGTGTCCAATATCCACCTTTGAGGTGGAGGTGGAGGTTCCAATGTGATGAAAGGAGGAAGGTTTTTCAACCTTCGTGACCTTCTAATAGGTTGGTCCTCCATGATTGTAAATTTGACAATTCAAACCCTAAGGTCGGCTAAACACAGACAAACCACAGAGCAATCACTACGAAAATTCCTAAAGTCTCAACAGTCAGCAAGGGTAAAAGACATGCTTTCCCGAAGAAAGCTGAAAAATGGTTACTTGGCATCCTTGAAGAGGTTCTTAAGCATAAGCAAAGGAATCACTCACTGCCCTCCTACACTTTCAACAAGGGTTACCTTCCAAGCCTGTCTAAGGTGAACCAGAAATATCCTTTCGTTTTTCCCAGGTATGAACCCTAGATCTCAAGAGACTAGAGGCTACCTTAACTATACCAACAGTCTGGGGGGATAGTCGCAAGCCTGACTCATATGCATGGGCAAGGTAGCTGAGCTAGAAACTTTGTCTAGGACAGAATCCCCAGATGCGTAAAAGTCTTGATTTACATTTCGACAAGGAATCGGAGGGTTATCTCCTCAGTCCAATGCCTCCACATGGCCTCGTGCTTGAATCCCATTTTAGAGGAGCTTCCCAGATACTATCGATAAAGATAAGGATTTACCTATCGATTGGTCCACTATGTCTAAATTTTAAAACTTATGGGAAGTTTACACTTCCTATCCCACAAGTCTATCCTAAGCTAGTAGGTGAATGGCCCTAAAAAATAAAAATTACTAATAAATTTTAATTATTGTGTTCATTTTAAGGGCTATTTTTTACTCAGAGGGAAAGTGGAGTGAAAGACTATGATGTTTTTGACTCGATAAGAAATATAAAAAGCAAAGGTGTATACTTCCAAATAAAATTATCACTACTTAACAAAAAAATATTATTTTTTCTTCTTTTTGTAAATATAAATTGATGAACATGCAACGATAAAGAGAACACTAAGACTATATTTTTTGTAGTTTTTTTTAGATTACATTTTAAAAACTGAAAATAAACTACTCTATGCAAAATCTTCTAAATGTTTTCTTTTCACTTTTTAAAATGCTCAAAGACTACTATGCACCTAAATGCACAAAAAACTTGAGTGTGCTTGAATTAAACTAACTGTATAAAGTAAGCAAAGTGAACTAAACAGATTAATACGACCAAATATCAACCACCTAAGGAAGACTTGGAACCCTAGCTTGGGCGAACACAATGAAAGAAAATCAATGAGATCAAACAAAGGCAAGTGGCAAACCAATCACTACCCGAAAATAGAATGGGATATACAGTGTCTAGAACCTTGATCACTGATTAAGACGACCAATCACTATAACCTATAACCCAAACAGGCAAATCCACTTCAAGCTGCTGACAGAAAGACAATCCAAACAATAAGAACTCAAGGGCTTTACAATAAAGTAGAAGGTGTGACCAACAAATTCATCAAACTCACAGTGAAATTCTTATAAGGAAGACCAAACAGCAAACAAACTTTAAAGAGGGACAAGGACAAGCAAACCCTAGCCCAAAAATTTCAATCCTCAGGCTTGTATGCGACTGTGTACAAGGGAAACCCGCGTACTGTACGTGACTGTCCTATAGAACAAAACAACGTCTGAGACACGGACTCCTTTGCAACCAAAGGACTCTGATTTCTATTGCTCCAAATACTTCTAAAGATATACCACCAGCATAACTTTTCTATCCAATATTTTTTTATTAATTCCCTCCCCAAGGCCTCTATTTATACTTTGGGAAATAGAGCAGTTTCGAAGGTTGAGGAGGTTGAGATAGTTGATTTGGTTAATGATTAAGGCTCAAAAAATATCCATTAATCATGTTTTATTATTTTAAATGTCGAATGGATGTGTACGCAAGTATTGATACTGGCAACCCATGTATGACATGCGAGTTGCTATAAGGGAAACCCATGTACAGATCTGTACGCGAGTTGCAATGAAGATACTCGCGTACAGTATGTGGGATACTATGGAGATAGTCACGTATGTATGTGAGTTTCTGTAGAGATAGTCGTGTACGGCAATCAACATATACAAAGGTAAAATGGCAAGCTGGTTGGATAATGAATGCATCTCATGTCATGCCCATCTATAGTCTTTAGGCAACCTTCAATCCATAAGTGTCCTTTTGTGTACCAACATATGAAGTGTCGGCACTCGAACGAAGAAGTGCCATTTGGGTTGATAACACTTCTCTGGGGTGTTACTCTTCCATATACTATCGAGCTGCTCCAGCTGATGCATCCACGACTCCTCCAAAACGATAGTCTTGTGAGGTAACTACCAGTCAAGAGTTAAACTTCATGAAATTTTTTAAGTTTTTCATTACATTTTATCTGATAAAAACTAAGACTTGTTTTTACTGTACAGGTTCTTCTCACGGAGAAAGGGGTCTAGCGGTGGCTCAACTCTCCCTTTTCACGCCCACGCAACCCTAGTAAGCCCCGATTGAATGAGGGTTTTCTCCTGCAGTTGATGTGGTGGTTGGAAGTTAGGAAACTTCGATGTTGGTTATGGCATGGCCTTGGTTTACATGTTAGATTACTTCTTCATGTTTTTTTTGTTTTTGTAAAAGAGAACCCTAAAGGGTAAAAGGTGCAAGTCCTTGAAGGCTGTTGCAGCCGTAAATTTTGGGGTTACTTGACAGTGCCTTTACGGCCTGGACAATGTAAAAAATTTTCTTATCTTTTAGAACTCAGCTCTAAGCCATGCTAAGGTTGTTCGACCTCTGTCTAGTTAATTTAGTTTTTATATGGATTTTAAAAGGAGATGAAAAATACTATTAATGGGTCAAGACTTGTAAACCGATATAGGGTTTTTACCTATCATGAATGAATAGTTACTGTTTCATTTTATTATTTTGTATAGTTAAATTTTGATCAGGCCTTAGCTTCGACCTATAATTATAGAGGCCATAAGCCATTACTCTTAATTTAATTCATTTTTATCAGTTTGTTTACAGTGTTATTAAATTTTCCTTTTACAAATATTTTCTTAATGTAAATAATTTATAGTAGTTTATAATATTTAAATTTTGACAGTATTCTTAGGTGAATACAATACTCTGTTTCTCTCTCATATTTGTTATTATTTGTAGATAACCTACAGTTCTGAAATTATATGGATTTCTACAGAAATGGTTTTTAGTTTTGTTTTCCTATTATTACTTTCAGTAATAAATATTTACAGCTGTTAAATGTTATGTTATGGTTAATAAAGTAAAAGTATGCGCTTAAGGATTAAACCTACCTCTTGTAAACCCTAAGTAAGTCTCGAAGGTTACTTTAAAAACATCTGTATTGCCGAACAGATAGTAAAATATGAACTTGAAGTAATTTATTAACAAGTCCTATGGATTACTATCTTAGTTAAAATCCTAGTATTATCTTTTTATTGTTCCTATGTTTATTTAAATAACTCTATCTATTATGTTTATAATAATTATTAGTACTAGTAATGCTTCTATGAATAGTATGACTATAAATGATTATATATATATATATATATATATATATATATATATATTCAATTCTTTTCTTGATAAATAGTTGATATATAGATACTTCCGGTAGCTAGAGCAAGTACTTCTATTTTCTGTAATGATTTGCATACAAACTATAAAAGAAATCATTTACATTTTTCATTTAGAGTTGATAAACAAATATTCACATCTACTTAATCAACTAGCTGTACTAGAGTACTTCCTATTCAAGGCGTGGAAAAATACAATGTGGTAATTTATTTTTAATTACTTTCATTTACTAATATGCCTACTATTCTAAACATAATCTACTCATCACTAATATTATCAATACACATTATGATTTTCTGTATAAACCCTAATCAAAACAATAACATGCATTTCTTTCAAAACTAATGATCATTTGTTGAACACAGTAAATAAATTATAAATAACCTGAAAAAATAAAAACCTATCAAATGATGAGGTGACAACAGCTTAAGGAGGCTGTTCCTCCCAACCAAAGCCTGGATAAAGCTTAGTCTGCACTTCCTTAGGACCCCCGAGCCTATTCTTGGTCCTCCTGGTAGAGTACTGGGTGAAGGATGTATCCTTAAGACCTTTTGTCACATGACTGGTCAAATTATAGCAATAATCCAAACCTGCTCATAGTTGTAAGAACTTCAGCCTAATAGCTACATAAGTTCAGTTATCAACAGTTAACCCCTCAAACTCACTTCAATAAGTCCCCTCCATTGAAGTTCTCATGTGCATTTAATTCACACTGAATGATCACATTTCCATAAATGAGCAGCCTCGGTTGTCTTCAATGGGAAGTTTTATAATAATGCCTAGGTCTTCTGGGTCAGTTTTTACTTAATGAGCCACCTGCTCCAATTCCACTTTCTTAGGGAATCATGACCACAAATATAGGGATGTTGCCACCTGCAATAGTTAGAAGTAGTTTGAGGATGCTGCCACTTGTCAATATACTCTCCACCCAGTCTCCTCCACCAAGTGACCAGTTAACACTCTTTTAACAGCTTCCCTAAGTTGTTGTCTCATCATTTATTTATTTCTTAATAAAATATTCTAAAATACATTAATTATTCTTGACCCCACTTGGTCATCAATTACAAACTTAGCATAAAATATAACATAATGTTCCTCAATAACATTAAATTGTTTTGCAAATTGGGGCATGTGACAGGAAATAACAAATACCATTATCACAAATCCCACCATGTAGGCTACACTACTCATCACAACTAGCTGCAAAATCAATACCCAATTATCAAGTCTTATTTTAAATAAAAATGATAGAATCCTTGGATATATGAAATCTGAAAATCGTATTTATATCACTATTCAACGGACAACATTCCAGAAAATTAGAGTCGTAACAGGAAAGATACCTAAAGAAAATACAATCATACTAGTTGAGCAGTCTACACCAGTATAACCTGGTTCACATTCACATACTTCGGTTGGGTTGCATGTACCATGCCCACTACAGTCAACAGGGTAAGTTCTTGTAGTGAATAAGCTCCCTCTAAGATAACTTCAAAGACAATTCTAAAATGGAGTAGAATATTAATGCACACTTTATATCTGGAGGTACCTAAAACAAAATACTAAATCTTACTTGCTCGCTAACTCATTAACATTCAACAGAAGGAACTTACTTGTACTGCATTCATCACCAATAAATCCAAAGGAGCAATGTCACTTCCTCTCTATGCATTCCCCATTCATATTACATGAACGAGGGCATTGACCAGGTAATGCCAATGGTGTATCATCAAAAAGTTCATGATAAGAAGGACATGCCAATTCACCTGCAATGTGGGACAAAAGCTAAGAAAGGTATCTTGATCACAAAGGAAAAACTCAAATATAATTCAGCAATCTAGTATACATGTCGAAAATCATACCATTGAAGCCAGAAAAGACAATTGCTCCACCAGCTTCACGACAAGCTTTCCATATACCATGAACGATAACCTAGATAAAGTTATAAACACATACGTACCTAAGCTCAAACAGGCACATTATTACAACTCAACTTGGTGAAAAAAATTAAATACATGACAATCCTCCAATTCCCTCAGATGTATTCTAAAGTCAAATTTGAATATTAAAATGTGGTTATAAAGTTGTGCCAAACAAACATTTCATAGAAATTTCTCATGTTTTTGTTTCAGCTGAAATGTAGATCGTTTTGAATTTTAAGGTATTGCCCATCTATCTATTTAAACGCAAAATCTTTATGTTTTAGAAAAGACATAGAACCTTGCAAAGTATAGCAATATCAAGAAAAGGGTTTCAATAGTTTGTAAGTCATTCTCCACCTTATACATTAGAGGAAATTTCAATTTAAAATGGGCCATCCAAAATTAATACAAATTCCATGTCATCATGTATTAGCCAATCAAAATTCTTTAAAATTCAAACAGGGAGCACCTCTTAAACAATTTTTTAATATAAATTTGGGGATAGGTATCCTAAAAAAACTACTTTTCTGTTCGTATTTTTGACATATCTCCCAGTGTTTTTACTCAATTTCGATTGGGAGAGAACAAGTACCCACTCGACATACTTTTGACGGGCCCAACTACCCCAAAAACAAGAAATACTTGAAAAAATGTGATGATGATATCATCATCATGTTTTCATCACATTTTTTCAAGTATTTCTTGTTTTTGGGGTAGCAAGGCCCGTCAAAAGTATGTCGAGTGGGTACTCGTTGGATGCAGAATTTAATTCTTCATCCAACAAACTCTCCCAATCAAAATTTGAGTAAAAACACTAGGAGATATGTCGAAAATACGAACAAAAAAGTAGTTTTTTTCTTTTCTTCCTCCAAAATTAATAAATATTATTTTATTATTTTAACTATTATTTTATTAATTTTCCTTAGGAGGCCCATTTTGAGTTGAAATTAAAAACAAGTTAGTATGAAATAAAGGCTAGCCCAAAAAGAAATCCAAACTTTACACTATAAAATTGTAAATGTTGTAGAAAATGAAAGAACACACTTGCAAGAAAAAAGTAAATACTTTTTTGAAAAATAAGCGCACTTGTAGAAACAACAATCAAGGCTTTGGGGCAACACTTGGGATTATGGGATTTTTATGGTGCCTTGCACAATCACATCAAAGAGAACCATTTGAAGGAAACAAATGGAGAAGGACCATTGTTAGACATCAAATTTTCATAAGAAATAAATCATTCATATCTGTTTAAAGAGAAACTACATAGAATTCCCAATCTAATACCAAAATGAGCGTATCTACAGTGAAACAACTCAGAATTGAAAAATATCAATCTAAAATTATTAAAATTAAAATATGTACAGGTTCATGGTCCCTTTATTATGTAACCCTTGAGAATAAGGTTGTAGTATATTACAAATTTAGCCACACATTACCTAATAACAATGATATATATAACAGATAGGCCATCTATAAATTAACACTGTAAATTCGGCATTTTCATATAAATATAAAAATGGAAAATATATACATAGCGTGGGGCAGTATAAACACACGAGCATGATTTTTATATTTTCTATTATCACAGGGAAGCACTTGAAACCATGCTAACTTCTTTTAAGTTAATCACTAACACTTGTCAAGTTCTTGGTTTGAATGGAAATGGTCCAGTTATCTGCTCATTACAACAAGGAAGTAGAATAATCCAATTGGAACAAAACTAAGTCATATTTGATCATTCTATGAATATATTAAGATTAATGTAAATTGCATTTGAAAAATATTGGTTGGTTCAGTTAGCTACAGGAACTAAGGGAAAGGTAGTTGGCTATGTTGAAAATTGTGAAATGTTTATGAGTCAATTCATAACTCAAGTGAATTTAAATGCATTACCTTTAGGATCATATGATGTTTTATTAGGCATGGAGTCACTCGAAAAAACATAGAGTAGTTTTAATTTCCTTTTAGAAAACTTTTACATGCTTAAATGAAAAAGAAGAAAGTGAAACGAATACCTAGGAACTTTTCTGTTAGATAGATTTCAGCTTTACAAATGAAAAAGTCTGTATGTAAAGGTTGCAAATTTTTTGATGTACATGTAATGAATGATGAACACATGAATAAAGAAGATAAATAAAATTTGATGATATACATAAGACCAAGTGTATCCCCTTGGGGATCACTTGTATTATTTCTTAAAAAGAAAGACGGTGCCTTATGCTTATATATAGAATATCGTGGGTTAAACAAGATGACAATTAAAAACAGATATCCATTACCCCCCATAGATTATTTGTTTGATCAAATACGCGGAGCAACGAGATTCTAAAAAATAGAATTCAGATATGGATATCATCAAGTCAGAATTAAAAATGAAGATATATTTAAAATTGCATTCAAAACTCGTTATGGGAATTATGAGTTTGTAGTTATGCCATTTGGGATAACGAACGCTATCTTGTATATGTTTAATGAACGGTGTCTTAAGTAAGTATTTGGATAAATTCATAGATGTCTTTATCGATGACATACTAATTTATTCAAAAACAAAATAAGAACATGATGAACATCTACATATAATATTACAAGTTTTGAGAGAACACAAATTGTACGCTAAGTTCAGTAAATGCAAATTCTTTAAAGATAAAATACAATATTTAGGCCATGTGATATCCAAGGAAGGGATATGAGTGGATCCTGATAAAATACGAGTAATAATGGAATGGCATGTTCTTAAGGATGTATCGGATGTACGATCGTTCATGCATATTACAGGTTATTATTAGAAATTCATAGAAGGATTCTTGAGGATCCTGAATCCCATAACGTCCTTACAGAAAAAGGGAAAAATATTTGTATGCGAATTAAAATGTGAAGAAATATTTTAAAAGTTAAAAGAATTATTAACCACTGCACCTATCTTAAAAATAACAAATCCAAATACGGACTTTGTTGTGTGCACGAATGCATGCAATGAGAGCCTAGGTGGAGTGTTAACGCAAGAAGGTCATGTAATAGCATATGAATCAATAAAGTTAAAAATACATGAAAATAATTATGCTACCTATGATTTAGAGTTGGCTTCCATAATACATGCCTTGAAAATGTGGCATTGCAATATCCTAAATTTTGGACTTAACACTTATGGGCATGAGTCCCATTGATTATGATGTTACCTTGATGTTTTATTTTGATATACGAGGTCAAAGACCCCACTGCATATGCATATGATGATTTGTTTGATATATTGGGCGTCAGCAAATTGCATATGATAGATATATGTTTTCTTGTGTTGGGCGTGGACCCTGAATCACATGGTTGATGAGATGTTTTGAGTTGAGAAAGGAGCTCTAGAGCACATGGGTAAATTGATGTTTTTTTTTTAGCAAGAAGATCTGGAGCGCATGAGTACTTATAATTTTGTTGAGCGAGAAGCTCTGGAGCACATGATTTTTGAGAATTTTTTGTTGAGCATGAAGCTCTGGAACACATTAAAATGTAAATTGGAAGTCTTGGGAATAAGCTCTGGAGCCTTCCATGTTGATGTTGATCATAAGCTCTGGAACATCGGATCCTTGGCCATTGTATCCCTAGGTGTATCCTACAAGTACATCCTAGCATTAGTGTTGAGCAAGGAGCTCTGGAATTGCACTAAGTTTGTAACTCCCTGTTTTTAGCGTTGAGTATGGGCTCTGGATAAGCACTAGGAGTTACTGAAAAGAATTAATGATTCCGAGTGAAAATGACTCGAGAAAAATATTGATCTCATCTAACTTATTTATAAGTGATTAAATGAAATTTTGAATTTCTATATCTTATCAAGTACTGAAGAACTACCATGTTATATGAGGGAATCCAAGATGCAAGGATGTAGAGTTGCCTAGCCTAGTATACCTAACCACCTACCTGATGACCTTAATGAAGAAAGTATCATAAGTTTAGGGATCACAATATTGGATACCCTAAGACAAATGTTAACAAATAATATATTATTATATATTTTATACATGGTATGCATAAAGAGTAAGCATAGTAATAATATTAATAATGTAAGAAAGAAGGAAAAGCTCCATCTATTATTATTAATAATAAGAGAAAATTAAATATTATAATACCTACAAAAGTACAATTAGGAACTTGTTAAGAGTTTCTAAGTTAAAATATTAAAAGTACCTAAATTAAATAAAAAGGGTTAAATCAAGAAATCAAATGATTCTTGATTTAACTGCCCCTTTAACTGAAAATTCAGTCTATAAAGTCCCAAGCCAAAGAGAGGCTTGGGGAAATCTTCCATATTTTTGGAGTGAGTATTCTGCTTAATTATTCTTAAGAGAGTTCTTGGAGAACATTTTCCTAAGAGAAAATAGGAGAACTGATCCACACTTGATATACCAGTTAGGGAAGCCTTACCCTAGGAGCTCTAGGCTACTTTCATGTTGGAACCAGGGGGGATCTAGATTAAAACCAAGAATTGTTCCAGGTCATGGTTGGGTGGAACGTGGTACTTCCAAAGTGATTCGGTCATCTATATAGAGGTCAGATCTGCTTATGAATTGTTAATGCTTGATAATTGAGTGTGTAGGTTTTAGCCATTAGGATAGCTTCACCTTCCATGTATGAGGTTCTTGGCTTCCTATATTTCATTATCTAGTATAATTTCTTGCTAGAATATGCAAGTGTTTATGTTTAAATTCTAACCCTATGTTTACCATTGTTTTCCTATGAAAATCTTTAAGGGTTTACATTTTATTTATAAACCCTATGTCTGTAAATTAATTACTTTTTAAGAAATACTTATGGTTTATTTATGTAATACTCAGTTTTGCATTTCTTCATGGTTTAAACTTTGTTTTCCTAAACCCTAGGAATGTCTCTAATAGTTCCTATATGTTTATTTACCTATAAACTCTACTGGCATATTTCATATTGCTAGTAGAACTATGCTAGGAATAAAAGACTAGTTTAGGTTAAACTATAAACAAACCATAAATATAAAACACAGTTAACCAAAGTATAGTAAACATAACTGTATTCTAAATAAGCAATATTATAAAAATATTATTCTATACTTAATTAGAATAATCATCAATTCAAAATATTAAAGCTAGAAGAAGAACCATCGAAGACCTCTTAGGGTCTGTGTATATAATTTTACAGGAACTAAGGCTAAACATTAATCCACATTAAATCAAACCACATTTTATTATATTAACTACATCTACAAAATTGTATGAGGTAAAGAAATTATCAATATACTAAATCTGTTGTATGCATAATAATCCAACCCTTTGAATATTTATAAACCACATTATAAGAATCACATGCATAACGAAATTACCAACATAACAAATCAACCATAATAATATGTACATCGTTTATTAAAAATGTAAATACAAATACATAGAGGTCGTAGGATCGATTCTATAGGCATTATGCCCAACTCACATCCACACATTTATAAACCCTCACAACCATAAATGACCCATGATCGATTCCTGTAGGGTCTATTTTATTTACATTTCACCGTGAATGAATCCTGTAAGATTTCGTCCTCACATTGTAGCATTCTACTATCAAAGCCATGCAATATGTATATATATGTGGGATGTATTTTAAATTACATCTAATCTCTCCATAGTGGTCGAAAGACCCGGTTAAAACATACATACCATAACTATGGCCCTCGGACTTTTACATATCCAAACCATTTTAAATAAATAATCCAAAAGCTAACCCTGTCAATGCTATGCGAATAGCCACAACATCCTTTGGAGGATTCCATCCAAAGCTATGACCGTTTGGATTAAAACTCAAAATAGATAATAAAACCCATTAAAAACCTATCAAAAATTACCAACAATGATGACTCCTAAATGTAGGGTTATACCGCAGTCGGCCCTTTTATTCCCATTACACAGCGTAATCACAAAACATTAAATCTCTAACTGATACACTATTGCAGTTCTAATGGCGGGAATGCCAATTCTATATACAACATGGCTCCAAAGCAAACAATGTTGTCATGCATTCTTCCGTACAAATAACTCAAACATTGATTTTGATTACACATAGTCCATTAATAAGAATAATAACCACAAAATCGAACAGTATGTGAATGTTGTACACATACATAGCCATTAAAACAATTTAAGGTTTACACGGTCGATTAAAATCAGCCTTGCACCATTCCAACCCATGGTGCTGCCCCATTACTTTAACATAAACATATTTACAAATAGGTAGAGCTGCCAAGAGTTACCGAGACTCGTTTCCACACAGAGTACCCATTAACAATCCAAACATATTAAAGTCCCAACCCGAAGGCACTAAAACCACACAAGCAAAAACCCAATGCCTATCGCATTACAAATGCAGTAACCATTAAAGTTATAGACCAACCCATCCCAAAACGCAACCATTAGAAACCAGATCCAGGCACTCAAAACCATGACGAGTATTAACTCTGTGGCAACCACTAAGAAAAATAAGGGAACAAGTTAATCACTTGTTACAATAGTCTTACCCAAATGGGTATGGCTTTGCCCATAGAGCTATGCACGAGCTATGACCCACATTTTTGCCACACCCTGCAACCCGTAAACACAGATCAGAGGCCAAGATGAGAATTACGCATGATAACCAAACTAAAAAAACAAAATATGTAGCTAAACTATACTATCAACATACCTATTAAGCCATCGTAGCTACACCACATTACACAATGGAGGAGCAGAGCACAAGTAGCCAAGCTGCGAATGACCAAATCAACGAAATGAGCCAATCCCTAAGCTTGGGCACCACTTTTCCCCATGCACATTTATGTCACCACCCTGGCCTCCATTAACACTCTCAAAACCCATAATCCTATCATTCATGCCACTATATAACACCTTGTTCGAAATCAACGTGAAATGCATAAACCCCAATATGCATCGAATTACTTAGGCTTTAAGCCATAAGCCCATGGAATATGCAATATGCCATGGAGTACTATAAACCAAAATCTTATAATATGACTCCAACTATTAATACCATATAATAAAACTATGCTAAAGCTTAAATCCTTTATACCATAGTCAATAGGTGCCATATAAACAATAAATTCAAGCACTGACCAAGTCACTATCAGAGAGTTCATAATTATAACAATAACAATTCATGGAACATAGTGTATAAAAACATCCATCCGGGTATCAATATCATTTAAAAACCATTATATAATCACTAGGATAGATCTGTAACACTGAGTGCTAGTGACAAAAAGGACCGCTTGGTCCGTTCAACTTTTATAAATAGTTTGTAATTGCCAAGTGCACCTACACGCAAAGTGGAAAGAAATGCATTAGTTCGAATTAATAAGTAAGCCCGATATGATAAGTATAAAATAGTTACCTCTCATGTGGTTACAAGGGAAACTAGTCCCACCACTCCACCCCTTTTTCCAATAAAAAAGTTAAGTTAGAATTGTGTATATGATAGTAATCAAATGTTATAATCATTGAGGTACGTAATCAAATATCTAAGATACACATAAATGCGTAAACATAGATCCAAATATTAATCAACATCACAAAAATGTAAGTAATACATTAATAACTACATCAAGAAATATGAAAGCATAATGTAAGAACGGTTTATGAATTTACAGTACAGTAAACAAAGTACGACACATTCTGCACAAGTTCCAATAATGTCCAGTGTAGGTAGGTTTGACTAGCCTAATAATTTTTTTTCCAATTTTTGGCGACATTACAGGCACCATCATCTAATCGGTAGAATATTTTTGTTAATGTCTGATAACATAAGTTCAAAAATACTTGTTTGATCAACAAAATTTGAACACAAGGAAAGCAAGATGGTTAGGTTTCCTTAGCGAATATGATTTTGATATCAAACATATAAAAGGAAAAGAAGATAAGGTGGTCGATGCCTTAAGTAGGAATGCAAATATGAATTTTATAGCCCTTGTTAGAAGTTGTAAAATAGAATTGGAAAATAAGTTTGAAGACAGAGTAAAAATGGATAAAAATTATCAAAATTTAAAAGAAAAAGTTATAGAAAATGAATGTGAAAATATAGAAACAGATTTTAGTTTGAATGAAAAAGGTTTAATGTTGTATAAAAATAGATTATATGTACCCAATGTACCAGAAATTAAATTGTTGATGTTAAATAAAGTACATAAGATTCCTTACTTAAGACATATGGGTTACCAAAAGATGATAACAATGTTAAGAAACGATTATTTTTGTCCCAACATGAAAAATGAAGTAGTTGAATATATAGCTAGGTTTATAGAATTCTAGCAGGTTAAAGTTGAGCATTGACACCCAACAAGTCTTTTGCAACCATTACCAATTCCAAATTGGAAATGGGAAATCATCAGCATTGATTTCATAACAAGACTGCCTAAAAATCAAAAGCAAAATGATTTTGCAATGGTATTGGTTGACAAACTTAGCAAGGAAACTCATTTTATACATCTTAAAACTACTTATAAGGATGCTAATATTGTTGATATGTTTATGAAGGAAGTTTTTCGATTGCATGTAATTCCTAAGGTGATAATTTCTGATAGGGATCCTAAGTTTATTAGTAATTTCTAGAAGTCATTGCTTAAAGGATTGGACACTAAATTAAATTTTAGTACCGCTTATCACCCGCAAACGGATGGACAAACTGAAAGAGTAAATCAAGATTTAGAAGACATGCTAAGTATGTATGTTAGGGATCATCCAAAGAAATTGGAAGAATATTTGCACTTAGTTGAGTTTGCTTATAACAATCATTATCAATCTTCAGCTAAACTTAGTCCTTTTGAAATACTGTATGGTAGGATGTGTAATACTCCCATTTCATGCAGTAATACAGTTGACATATTAATGTTAGGACCTGAATTGTTAAAAGAAATGGAACTAATAGTGAAGCAGGTAGAAATCAATCTGAAAATTGCATGGGATAGACAAAAGAGTCATGCATAACTTACAGGAACTCATAAAGAATTCCAAGTAGGTGAGCATGTTTTTGTCAAGGTAAAACCTAGAAAAATCTCCTTTATGTTAGGGAGTTGTGCTAAATTAGCACCCAGTTATTATGGAACATTTGAAATATTTCCAAGAGTTGAACCAGTGGCTTACTAGTTAACTTTGCCACCTAATCTAAAAATACATAACGTATTTCATATTTCTATATTGAAAAAGTATGTATATGATGCTACTCATGTAATCAATTGGAATGTTATCCAGGTAGAACTAGAAATATATTTTCAGGTGGAACCAGATTGTATCCTCGACAAGAGAGACATTTTTCTTCAAAATCACACCATTGGACAAGTAAAGGTGCAATGGAAGCACCTTAGTACAGATGAAGCAACCTAGGAATTGGAGATTCATATGCGGGAAGCATATCCAATTTTGTTCCAGGAAGACTCATATGATATTTAAGCAACATCAACGATGCTGTTCAACTTAAGAGGGGGTGTCTGTAACCCACCTAGAACTAAAAATATTTTATATTGTGGAAAGAAATTAATTTAAAATTTATTGTAAATTTTTATTTGTTGACCAAGGATGCTCAAGGATGACTGCAATTGAATATTTTATTATTTAATAATTAAAAGAAGAGACACCTATCCAAAGAGGACCATTGAAGAGTGTTCACTGACCCACTAGGAGGAATGATATGGTGCAAAATGAAAAAATGACAAATGGCAACAAAAACATTCACTTTCTAGCTGATGCAGGAAAAACTTCCCTATAATTGTGGTCATGTTCCCAATAAAGGAGGAACTGATCATGTGGCTCATTAAATTAAAAACTGAACCAAATACCTAGGAAAGCACATATATCCATCGAATGAGTAGGCAGATCACATGCACATTCTAGAGATTAGAACCTTGTGGATTGCTAGAAATTGAAAAGTTAAGCACACAAGAGGAATTTGATGAGGGGAAAGCTAAAGTGAGTTGCTAGAGTATTAACTGCAAATGTGACTGCTGAGTTACAGAGAGGATAGAACAAACTTCTACACAACATCTTCGTCTTGGCGGTTCAGTGAGTAGGATCAAGGGTCCTAAAGCAAGTAATCTTTGTTGATTTCAGGAGATGGTTGGGAGAATGGTCTTCTTCGGACGTTTATCCTATTTGAAGGTTAACAGGTTCTATATTGTTCTGCTTTATTATCTTTAATTCATTTTTCTTTAATTTCTGAAGGATTTTATGAATGATGAAAGTTTCCAGAATTATTATTGTTTTAAAAAAAATAGGAAATTTTTTATTCCTGTAAATTATAAGTTAAGTACAGGAGAAACGAATTCTACTGCTTAAACATATTTTCATAGTAGAATTCATAGACTATATTTTATTACTATCTAGAAAACATTATCATATTTTTCTGTAAATAGATTCACCTAATATCAAGTATTATACATAAAATAATAAAATATTAGCATTCCTTTATTTTTCTTATAAACTAATACATAAATAACAAAGAGGTTGAGAAGAGTTATCATCGACATCATTGGCAAAGTTTTGTTGTCTTTTTTTTTAACTAAACACGAATTATTTTTACGGTTGGGGCTTTCCCATAACTAAAAATTGTAAACTTATTAAACTTGTCAAAAACAACATATCTAAGAAATGGCTTCCATCTGAGGGTTCAAGACCCATAAAATTAAAAATACTTAATAATAATAATAACCATTCAGTATCAACTTCATCCAACCGAAAGGATTATCGGTTTTCGAAAACGATTTAGGGTTTGTACAGTTTTAGAAAACAAAACAAATTCATCACTCTATTTTTACACAGGCCAAGAGTTCGAGGCATATAAGGCTAAATTTTCCAACTAATTTATTAAATAACTGAAACCTACAGTGAAATCATCCTAAGCTCAAACAACAAATAATGGGCCATAACCATTTTGAAAACCAGCATGGCATTTTTTTTTAACAAACGCATGAATGCAGTAAACATAACCAAGAAAAAAAATTCATCCACATTTTAATAAAAAAACAAACACTATACAGAGTAGTGTTAAATAACAATATACCAATCAAAAAGTACTACCGAGAGCTTTGAAGGTTTATGAAAATAGATGTGATTCTCATAGAGACTGTATTTTCTCATAAACTTTGCTAAAAAATTTTCAATAAGAGTTTCAAACGACTAAAATACAACTTCACACAGACTCCATGGTCTATAAATGAAGTGGAGATTTAAAATATTAACTCTATATAAACCCCTAACACAACTCGAAGGATTTTAAAAACCACTTTTTATCTCTTCCCGCTACAACAAAACAGTTTGATTAGTGTCTCTTTTGGCTTCCTTTCTAGCGTCCACTATTACTTTTAGTGTATTTTTCATCATTTTTTAGACAAAGTGGATGCTTTTCCACGGGATGGCACTTTTAATGGAATTATTTGCATCCTTTTTTAAAAGTTGGTGTTATTTTCGATGCTAATTAACATCCCAATTAATGTCCCAATTAGCATCCCAATTAGCATCCCAATTAGAGTCCCAATTATCGTCCCAATTAGAATCCCAGTTGGCATCTCAATTAGCATCCCTTTTTAAATGTTGGCACTATTTTGGATGCTATTTAGAATCCCAATTAACGTCCCAATTAACGTCCCAATTAGCGTCCCAATTAACATACCAATTTGAATCCCAATTAGCGTCCCAATTAGCATCCCAATTAGCATCCCATTTTAAAAGTTGACGCTATTTTGGATGCTAATTAGCGTCCCAATTAGTATCCCAATTAGCATCCCAATTATCGTACCTTTTTAAAATTTGGCACTATTTTGGGCGTAATTAGCATCCCAATTAACGTCCCAATTGACATCACAATTATCATCCCAATTAGCATCCCAATTAATGTCCCAATTAGTGTCCACAAAAGCATCCCATATAATGCCAAGAATAGCCTCCAGAAAAATGTCCTAAATAGCATAGCACCATATATTAATCTAGGGTTAGCGATAGGAATTGCACCATGAATTTCGGCAGGAAAAAAATCCAACATAGCGCCAAGTATAGATCCAAGAATTGTGCCTAGAAAACATCCAACATAGCACCAGGTATAGATCTAGGTATAGCACCTAGAATAATGCCAAAATTTTTGAAAGGAACTGTGCTAGGAATTGTGTTCGGGAAACATCTGACATAACGTCAGATATATCAGTGTCATTGTCAATGATCATGATTCATGTGATAGTAATTTTGGATCTTGATTTATCATAGTGGAACCTAAATGATCATAATCATGGCACTTTTGGATCATGATTAATCCTAATGATGGTTAAATTACCTTAATGTCACCTAAGTTTCTCTAATGGCATTTTAGTGTCCACAACAACATTTGATAGACCCTAATGGCATATGATTGTCCCTAACAACATGACAATGATGCATTACGATAATTATGATTGAGCGTATGGATATGATTTGATAAGTATAAGACTATATCATGCATTCTTGTGAGGTAGTATGGCTCCTTGCTCATTATTATCGCAATTATATTGATGATGACATTCATGATGACTATGACAATGACATTGATGTTGATGTATTGTATGATGATGATGGTGATGTGGATCTCAACAATGATTATGCATGTGTTATAACTTTTGGATCCTAATTGATTCTAATGGAACCTAATGTCTGTAACGACATATGAACAACCCTATTACCATCGAAATGACTGTAACGGCATATAAATGACCCTAACAAATACATGACATGAATCCTAATGTCGATGAGTGATTAAGAACACTAATAGAATATGTGTGACCATAATTACAATGATGATGATGATTTTTTTTGTGATGTACTTAATGCTCACGATGATGATGATAATGAGGATGATGATCAAGATGATGTTGTTGTACCATATGGAATGTATGATGATGATGATGACAATGTCGATGTACACGATGATGATGCATGTCATAATACTTCTAAATATTGCAGGATTTGATATATTGGAGTTAATAACAAGTAATAGAGGTTGTGAGGTATTGACCATAAAAATATTGTTAACCATTAGGTTTTACATTGACTGATATGGCCATTGGGTTTAGTAGGCCCCCCTCCACTCCCCTACACCCCCCTTGCATAATGGTAGTGTAATACCACCAATCAGGGTGATACCAAAATGTCACCCTACAAGTTTGTTTTGGACAACTCCCCCATCCATATCCTAATTTTTACCAAGAACATCCAAGGCACAAGAAGTGGATACAAATATTAACACAAAAGCTAACTTTATTTGTACTCTTAAGCACATTTTGGTCTTGGTTTAAAATGGAATGAAGCAATAAGAATTTCAATAATTCTCATAGTGTTAATTTGAAGAAGTGGAATGATTTTTTTTACATATTTGGCCTTATAAGCAAACATCTCTCAAGGAAAAAAGCAATTAGTTGCTCAATTTTTATGGCATTGGTGGATTTTTCGTTCAATATTTAGAATAGTTGGTTCAATTTTTGGCAATTCTTTTGAGGTTTGTCAAATTTCTATTAAATTTTATATCACTTTCGTTTATTATGTGAAACGCCATTGAACTGACATATTTGAGTATTATTTTGCATTATACCTAGTGTGAAGCGAGGCAACAGACTTTGATAAACTTTATCGGATATCTTTGTTGTGCATGTTAGTTATTCTTGCTCCAATCTCCATGTTTGGGATCTTCAAGGGAATTCTTATGTATGAAATATTGTTGAAGGCTTCCAAGGGATACCGCTTTGAAATCCATGGACAAATTATTGACTAATATCACCTAAATAACTCTAATGAAATTCAATTGTCATTGATGACACTTGGGTAACCTTAATGGAATTTGAGTGACTGTATTGACATGACATGGATCCAAATGGTGATGACTTTTGATGAACCATAGTGGCATATGAGTGACCCTATCAATGATGATGACGATGATGTGGTCAATGATGTACTTGTTAAATTCACAACAACCAATCAAAACATATTAAATTCACAATGGAGATGGAAGTGGACAATAGACTCCCATTCCTTAACGTCCTTATCACTAAGAATGAGGATGGATCACTATCACACCAACTGTCTCAAAATAAAACACACATAGAGAGGTATATCCATGTGGATTCTCATCGTCACCCTACTCAAAAAATTGGTGTTCTTAACACCCTAGCCACCACAGCTAAACGAATCTCCAATCCTACACACCTTGACCAGGAACTTGAACATTTGACCAAAGTCTTCATAAACAACGGCTATAACACTAAGTAAATTAATAAAACTATATGTAATTCACAAATTATAAAACCTAACACCTGAGAAAAGTAATATCTCACTAAAACTATTAAAATTCCTTACATAAAAGGTACTATCGATAAAATCACCAACGTCCTTAGAAAGAAAAAGATCAGAGTTTACTTCTCCCCCCCTAACACTTTACGACACTTTTTCGACCACGCTAAAGATCAAACTGACCTTAAAAGAAACTGAGTATACTCCATCCCTTGCACCTGTGGGAAAGTTTATATTGGTGAAACGGGTCGCTCAATCCATCTAAGACTTAAAGAGCACAATGCTGACATTATCCATGAACGCACTAAAAAATATGCACTAGTTGAGCACTCTCTCACTTCCAAACACCACATCTGCATTGAAGATGCAAAGGTCATTGCTAGGATTGATCATTACATGAAATGACGTGTGACAGAAGCCATCGAGATCGATATGCACCCTAAAAACATCAACATAGACGATGGGTGGAAATTAAGTAAGTCTTGGACACCTATCATCACCTTAATAAAAAAACTCCCGACCTAAAAACCTAGTTATGAACCCCCAACCTTGGAAACCTAGTCTAAATTCCTCTTCTTTTCAACCCTTCCCACACATCCTCAAAATTCCTCACTTAAAATAGAAAAACCTTATATTTTAATGTTACACCTAGATCAATTATAAATTTTATAAATAAATTTAAATTAACCTAGTAATACTTTAAATTATCAAAAATAACTATAATAATACTAGTTAAATGGTAAAGAATATTTTATATTTTTAAAACTTATTAATTAAAATATTTTAATAAAAAAACACCTTAAAACACTTTACCCCTTTATAATACTTAAGTCTTAAATAAAAATATTAATACCATTTTAATGAAATTAAAAATTCACTTTTGAATTATAAGCTTTTAATAATAAAACACCTTAAAACATTTTACTCATTTATAAAATACTTAAGTCTTAACTTAAAATATTAATACCATTATAAAGAAATTAAAATTCACTTTATGATTTTTATTTTGATTATTTTAAAATTAAATCTTTTATAATGACTTAGTTTTAAATAAATACTATTTTTTTAAATCCTAAATTTACAAATTTAAATACTTATATTAATTCTTATTATTAGGTCAAAATCTTAAAAACATAAAAATTAATATTTTCATTCCTTAAATTAAAAAAATTTCATGCCTTAGTTGAAAATTGAAATTATTATAAACTTTAACAAAATTTATATATAAAATGATTATAATTTTTCTAATTAGTATTTATACTTTTAACTAAATGAAAATATTAAAAAACCGACTACCACTTTATTTAAACTTGAAATTGATTTAATTTTCCATTATTTAAATAAAAAAACTTAGGTCAGAAGTGATAAGGCGAGATCCTTCACACCGTATCTCATGAAGAAGGGTTGCATTGGTCTGCTCGAAATGTCGAGAAGCTCCGTAATTGACCACACGACTCCACTAGCTTCAAGATGTACTTGTTGACGAGGACGATGATGACCATGATGTTGTTGATGATGTACTTGTTGATGTTGATGTTGATGATGATTATGACTATTATGATGATGATGATCATAAAAATTTGAGTGAACTTATTTTCATTTGAGTGACTCTAAAAGCATGACATGAATATAAATGACGAAGACTAACGATGAACCATGAGTGACCCTAACAATGTTTTCTTTTGATATCTCTCTTACTCCCCCTAAAGGAATATGACTGTTCAAATCTAGAAGTGGTGTTGAGGGTTGATTTACATCTTGTGATCATCATCATCATCATCATCATTGTCATCTAGTTCATCATCATTATCATATTTGTCATCTAAGTCATCATCACCAACATCAGTGCCATCATTATCGTTATCATCATCATCATCATTGTCATTTTCATCACCATCATCATCATTCATTTCATTCTTATTGTCGTCATCATTGTCATTGCCATCATCATTATCATCATCGTATTTGTCATAATTTTCATCTTCACTATCATCATCATTATTGTTGCCATCATCATATAATCACATCATCATCATTGTTGTCATCAACATATAATCACATCATGATTGTTTCCATGATGATGAATATGATAATGAGAATGATGTGATACTTAAGAATTGCTTCTAGAACTCATGGTTATTTATGAGGTTCCATACTACTACATATACCATGCAAGTTAAAATTTTATCCTATGCCTGTGATGTGGGAATCATTTTGAGGTTTGGAATACCATGAATGTGTATAGGGTATTGGGATTTTTTTATGACATAAATAATTCATTTTGACTCTAACACTTTCTTATAAGGATCATGAGCACACAAGTTTATTGAATGACCAATGTCTAATAGTGCATGATTTTTTTCTTCATGTTCTAGAATTTTATATCCATATAACTCCATTGGCATGTGTTGCATGATTTGATTTCCTATCAATATTGAATTATTTTTTTCAAAAGACAAAAAATATAATTTCATTCATTGAATACACTTACATATTGCAAATTCTCATGTCACATAGTACATGTTCAATAAATGAGTTTGGAAATTCAAATACTATAAGAAATTCCCATAATAAATTAGCATGCAATACCCCAAGAAATTATGCTCGAGGCCTTAAAGAACATAGGTCCATCAAACTAGTTAAAAAAAACATGAAAAAGAGTCTCAAAAACAAAATTCTATTACATTTTTTGTTGCTAAATAAAAAGAGAAAAAAACCTAACTATCAAAGAGATATCATAGAAATTGCTATGAATCCCATAGTAGAAGTAAACTGATCACTAATAATGTTCATACGCTTTAGTACTCCAAGATTAAAAGGAAATAGAGGGATATGGATCTCTCCCTGAACCTACCCACCCTTACCCCACCCCAATATGTTAGTTCCAAAATATCTACATCCATCCTAGAAGCGTCTTTAGACAAACAATATGCATCATAATTTTTTTCCCCAGTGACATGCGATAAATAGAGGATCCCAAAACTGTATACCATTTGGTGAATCTTATCTAAAATTGGCATGAGAATAATGTTACTACTCCTAATAAGACCTCTCATCCATTTTATTACCAACTAAGAGTCACCGAATACCTACAACTAAGTGACATGATAATCCACAACAATTATTAAAAGGATTTATGAATTATAATTGAAAAGTTAACATGTATGCCGCTCGTGGTCTAAAGGTTCCTTTCCAATGGCATGTGTCATGATCCAGCCCCCCCCGTCACACTAGAAGCCCTTGGAACTATAAAATTGACATTTAGGAGATAATCCCCTTGTTTCCAAGCTCAAAAAATTTCTTGGGATAAATATGTCAATCAAAGAATATATAGTTCTATGCAATGATAAAATGATATTCTATTTAAACCTTTCAAGATCGACACTTAATCTAGCATCGATGAAAATTTCATTAACCTCTTGAACTGTATTTTCCTTGATAAAATAGTGGAGTGAATTTTTATTATTGTTCTGTGGGATTTGCTTTTCCCATAGGTAGGGGAATCATTTTGCCATGAGTAGAAGGGGATATTGGACAATCTCATCAAGGGCAGGTTGGGTAAATAAACATTGAAACAAGCTTAAATTTAGGGAACCTTTGTTAAAGATCAAGTCATGTTTTCCCCAACAGTTCCTTGTCCATGACCTTGTTATGGTTTAACGTTGTAGACTGAAATCAAGTTAAGAGACTCTCCATTAAAAGGAATGTGTATAATGGAGTTGATTTAAAGTCTTTTTGTTAAAAGAGAACTATAAATTATCACCAAAATCCATTGGATCTACCAATGAAATCATTTTTCTTATAATCATTGCAAATTCAAGAAGGAACCATTACTTAAAGAGAAATCCATTTTTTCCCAATGGTCCTTTTCACATGATCTTTTTATTATTTCACCATGTATATACCTAAGTCAAGTTAGAATCTAACCATTTAAATAGAACTATGGATGATCAACAAAACCCATTGAATGTACAAATGAAATTGAGTGAAACTTTTTTGGTTTCATTGTGTATACTCAAATACAATTTGACTTGGAATGAGTCTTAAAAGGAGTGGAAACTAAATAACAAGGAGAATGTACTTCCATCTTCTTTATTTTCCATTTTATAAATTTGAAACTTTGGAATACCTTTAAAGTATAAAAAGACCTTACCACATTTTTTTAGACCCTCTCTAGATAATGGCATGTACCAACATTTATGCTAGTTATATAAGACATATACCATCTTTTGCAAGCATTGGCTCATATATTACATACAACATATTTTTTTAAACCATAGAAAAAGAAACAATTAATAACAATAATTATAATAATATAATTTGATTTATGAAATCGAATTGAATATAATTTAAACAAAGAGGGATCAACCAAAAAAATATGTTAACCATAAAAAAACCAAAACAATTACTAACAATAATTATAATAATATAATTTGATTTATGAAATGGAAATAAATATAATTTAAATAAAGAAGGTGAAATTAAAAAACGAAATTAGAAAAGAAATCAGAAGGAAAAATCAATGAAAATAGGGCGGGAAAGTAAATTGCCAAAAAAAAAATGAAAATAAGGAAAGAACTTAAAGGGAGGTCGCAAAGGTCACAACTTATATTGTGGGGTTCATGAGACTATGGAAAGGTCATGAATCCCATACCCATACGGGTTGGATTTCCCATGTGCAAGGGTTGCATGAGTTGTAACATGGGGCTGATTATTGTGAGCGGGTTGATTATTTCCAAGCAGAAGGGTCAATTATTTTGAGAGCGGAATGTATTATTGATCATGAATAGGGCACAAAACCCTAGACAAAGTTCAAGCCATCTGTCCAAAACCCAGGCTACCTCTCAAAGAGTAAACTACATCATGCTAAGGTTGATTTCGAGCTACCAAAGGACATCGTCATGAGGTTTCTTTTGATAGACCCATATAACCAGCTGGACTTGGACAAGAAGATTAGACACAAGCTCATAAAGAAGGTACAGGTTTCCAAATTTCAAAGCAACCTTTTAGCAAAAACTCTACCTCATAACTCTTGTTTTAATATATATCAACATAAGTATTAATATGTCATATAGTTATAGTTATAATATAATTAATTTATATTAATATTAAAGTCTAAAAACATAATAAGATAGTTATTTCATTTTATATTTTCATTGGTAAATATTGATACAAATTACATATAAATCAAAAAATCAAAATTGGAAACAAATATATATAAATCAAATAATCAAAATTGGAAATAAATATATATGAATCAAATAATCAAAATTGGAAAAAAATCTAATACGACTAATTACTTTCAATTATAATTCTAAGTTAAAGGTTTTGGCACCACAAAATTTAGTAATGTGTAAAGAATACATTTTTCACATTGAAAAAAGAAACATAAACTAGTTTTTGATCTCGCCTTCAAAAGGGTTTTGATCACGCGTTCGAAAAAAAAAATTGGCCAGGTCAGGGAGGTTGAGCCTTTAAGTGAGGTGAAGGGCACTTGGAAATGAACTCGATCTGGCTCTGTCTATGGGGATATTGAAATGATTGGTACAGATTCTTATTTATTTACCAGTTTGGCTGCTACTGCTTCTTCTCCCCAAACCAGGTCTGTTCGAATAGGGACTGGATATTGATCATGAACTGTCTCTATCTCTATTGGCACATTTATGGGTTCTGCTTAAACTGGATATATTTTTACTTAATATACTTACGGCTTCTGCTCGTACTAGTCAACATCAAGTAAGCCTTTAATAAATGGTATATATAATTTTACATTTCGCCAGTGGCATTCAAACTCCTCATTCCATGTTCCCACAACAAATGATGAGAGAAGAGAGCTTTCATCTCTCGGTGTCAGAGTCAGCCCAGCAAAGTGCTTTCGCCGCCTATCGAATTTCCCACTAATGTTATTCAAATTGATGTTGTTGTCTTTGCTACTGAGGACCCTTCATTGATTTAGAAAAAGAAATCTGGCACATATGACATGGAAATATATACTAAGGGAAGTTTTAATAATAATCCCAAGACTAAATCAGATATGAAGCAATGCTTCATGCCAGGTCACCTTCCAATGCCTCAGGTGTACCCTATTGTACGCAGGATAAATAGGGTTTTGATCTTGACTTAGAACTATATGTAATAGAAACATTCATTCAAGAAATCGAACTATGGCAGTTATCAAATGAATAATTTGCATATAACTTGTGCATATCAAATCAAGGCACATTGATTCAACATCCAACATGGGGAGACATGGGGGAGATGTTGCACAATAGAGGTTTCAAAGATATATACTACAATTTTTATGGATACTGAGGTAAGCAATGGATCCTCTCCAATTCATATTCATTTTATACCATTAATTAACAAAGTTTTGTATCTAGCAAATATTTTTTGTTTCATCCTGTTTGCAGTATTGACACTTTTTTCTTGTATGGCATTGGTTGAGGGAAGTATTTCCTTTTAGAGTAGTAGCATGATGATAGGAATTGTGTATATTATGGCATGCATATAAAAATGATACAAAATGAGGTAGACAAAACCTCCTTTTGTAACAGGATTGCTTCATGTCTATGTTGTAAGTTTCAATTAGCTAATATTAAGAATTTTAGGGATCTGATAAACTCTCTTAGGATTATGTTTACTTTGAGTTGATTGCAAGGAATTTAGATTCTTATTCTAGTGGATAATATGTTTCCTTTCAATTTTAGTTCAGGTGATTACCAAACAGAGTCATTTCTAGAGTACATAGGTCTGCACTTAGATGCCACTTATGGGTGTACCTATATTTGGAAATAATTGGCTTCCTATTTTCTGAAATTGCAAGCTAACGGTCAATCTGAGTATGATATGGATAGCATATCAACACAAAAAAATAGTAATCATTCAGATGCACAGTATAAGATCTTTACTTCTACAAATCAACTTTCAAATATGTTTCAAAATCCAGAGTCCAAAAGCTCTTGGAATCTACGGTGCAGATGGTGGGCTAGAAAGCATTTTAGCAGAGAGAGAATTTATTTAGAACATCAAGAAAATGGTAAGATTCTACACACTTTTTTTTAAATTTCAGTGTTATGTGGATTTCATTTGGTTGGTGAAAGAATTTTCTTTTTAACATCATGTGTGCTTTGCACTTCACTTGTAGATGTGCAAATCTGTAGTTCAACCTAATTTCAATTTCCTCATAAATGGATAGAACAAGTAATAGCAATAGTAAAAAGGTTTAATAGATATTATCGAATAATGGAGGGGAATATAGGAGAAAGCTTCTAGCAACTCATTCACAGTGGAAATAACCACTAAGTAAAGTTTAGTTTTCTATGGACCCGGAAGGAAACTTTCTTACCTAGATTCATAGGTTTGCAAGTTGGGAAGCAGGCGAAAAGGCTCATATTAGAGAAAAATACAGGAATAGGATAGAGTGAGATGTTGGGTTGGAAAAATACACACCCAAATTTTATATGCTTTAACCTAAATTACCAAGTGAATATAAGGGAAAATTTCCTGGGGTATGGCTATACTTGGGTAAGGTAGTGCTGGACTCGGGTTAGGATATCTCTTTTGCATTAACAGAGTCGCTACTAAAATGAATCTGGTCACCCGCCCTTTGATTTGGGTATAAAAAATTAGAGTGGTACTTCTCTCTATCGGAATCGGATTTGTCTCCAAAGCATTGATTAGTGAGTGTGAGTGGAAACATATTACTAACTGATATAAGGATAACAATGGAAGAAAACTTCTAAGGGTTAGATATGAAATTATAAATTCATCTTTTGTTTGTCAATGGAAAGTGCACTAGAACTTGGTCAAGAAGATTATTCCCCAGATGTGTAGATGTTGTTTCTGCTATGTTCTACAAGTGAGACCACTATAACTTTTTTCTTTCAGACCATAATTATTAATGATGTGTTTATCAAATATTGCAGTAGTCTCTTTGAATTTGTTGGTTATTCATGGATATTTATAATATTATATGATTTCATTCTCTACATGTATCTATCTAGAATGCATTCATGGCCATGCTTCATCTCAGTGTTCTTAAGGATGGCTACTGTCAGACAAACTGGTCAAGTATCATCTCCAAATATTTTTCAAGGGTTCTTCTAATGTGGACTATACCTCTAGCAAGAATATCATTATTGCTGATATTCTGGGACTTTTCCTTATTTCTTTTGTTCTTGTGGTTTTTTCAAAGTGTTATATGTGCTGAACAAAATTATTATTCATTCCTTTCATTATTTTCTGATACTCCATTTTTTTAATCTTTTTTCTTTCTGTTAATATTTTGTTTCATATTTTTAGCAAAGTGTTGTATCTGGTGAGAAATTTTTCTTCTTTTACGCTTATGTATATTAATTCATCCCCCGATAAAAAAAGCTATAGACATTTGAGTTAATGAATGGCACAATCCCAAATTGCGATATGCATGGCATTTGTTCGCAGAGGTTGCACACACAAAAGAAGTAAACTTATTAGTTCAATAATCAAGGAAACATCTAAGTATGAAATGCTTTATTGTTGTGAAGATTTCAGAAGCAGCTTCAATACTATCCATATAATAAATGATTTTTATGAATCTTAGTGATAAAAAGACATTCTCGACTCTGTATTACTATTTAAAGCGAGTCTTGTTCAAGATTGAAGATAAGTCTTTTTCTCCCGAAAATAAAAAGATGGAACATGACCACATTATTGCACAGTAATCAACTGTGCTCATATAAAATGTTCATGAAATAATTGTTTCGATGTTCCCATGAGGATGAATGAAAAGGGAAGAGGAAAAAACAAGTCAAGAAAAAATTTTAAATGTAAAGAAAACTCAAAAGAAGAGTAGTTTACCAACTCGCTTTAAAAGACAACCTAGGCAGCAGAACTTCTGGATAAGGAATGGACAGGAAATTATGGGAAATGCTAAGATTCATTCAAAAATATATACTTGGTAAAAATATGAAGCCACAGAATATAAGCATAGAGAGGAAATAAAATTATCCGTTACAAATTACGAGCAGGACAAAAACCTATCAGCAAAATATAGAAAGGTGTCTTAAATCTAAGAGAGCTTTGGGGTCAAGAGAATTTCATTTGTAAAATAAAATTGAAGAATTAGACTAGAACTTAGAATAACATGGTATGCCTTTAGATAGAACTAGGAAAATTTAGTCGCTCTTTGAAATTTGTTTCCCTTAGAAACAACTGAAAAATTTAGGTTATTGGCAAGCCACATCACCACTGTCTGATGTGCTTTGGTCTTTTGTTATGTTAATGCACATGCAACACAAAATGGCAGGATATGGGGAGCATATTTAAAGTTGTTACTCTCTATGTTTTATAGATGACATCCTAAGCTTTAAGAAATCCCAAATTAGGGGAAAATGCTCTGTGTACATGAGATGTTCCCATTTATGATGCAAAAGTACACGGTGTTTGCTTTGTTGATGGAAAAATCCTCAAAACAAAACCATGTATTTCTTAAAGGAATAGATTAGGAATTCGACTATGGATTATTTAAGATTAATGTGGATAATATATAAGATGACATGAGGAAAGCCAAGTGAGGTTTGGGCTGTTAATTGAGAAACCCTGCCTTCTTTTCCAACCCATACTTAATTTGCTGGAACTTTAATGAAGAAAAACCCATTCCTGAATATGAAATGGGTTTTGCTTCATTCCCTAGATGAGAATTAATGTTAATTCTGATTCCTTGAATATTGGATGCAAAACCCATTACTTGAAAGAAGAATGTTAATTATCATGCTAAGTAGTAAAGAATCAAGTCTGGACACCCAATTTTTCATTAGTATGTTAAATGGGCCACACATACGTTAACAATGATTTAACTGCAGAGGGATGAGTGTATCTGTTTGCCATGTTAATGAGTTGTTCCCACTTTAATTTATGGAGAAAACTTTGTTTGCAACAACAATTATGAACAACTTGCACAATTAAACTCTCAGATTGAAACTAAATATATATCAATTCAAACTAGCAATAAAGACACTGTCAAAAATCTGTGAGAGAAAAAATGTTCATATTTATAGATAATCATCAGGATGATTTGGCCAGAGATTACGTTCATGCTAGAAGGCCCAGCAAAAATAACAAAGAACAAGAAAAATATTCTAAAGACGACATGCTATTGTAAAAGAGAGTGTAAATTTGTGATATGATTGCAGCCATCAGAGGCCATGTACATGAAGCTGACGGTATGTTTTTTTTTCTTTCAAATTTTATCATATGAAAAAAAATGTGAGTATATTATTTTCACCTTTCATTTGCACACCTATTTTGAGTAGAGTATGAAGGATTAAGCCACTTATGTCTAGTTGTCTCATTTTATCCCAGTACACTCCCACTATAGGTGAGCTCACTAATAAAAGCAAATGGCACATGTTTATGTATATTGGGACAAAATCCACTCGTTTTTCTTAAAACAATACTAAAAAATATTCTTATCATTGTGGATTAAGGATGTTTGAAAAAGAAGGGGAAGATTGAATGATAAGAACCTCTCAACAATTTTTCATATTCAGGATCCAATATTCATCTAGTTTAGAAGACCAACTACATCCTAGAGAAATTCATCTCTTTGTGTCTGTGTTGTATCATATATCTGAAAAAGGACAAGATTTTGAATTCAGGAGATTTAAATCCTTGTTCAATATGATACTAATCTATCCTGCAAAAATTTGTACACTTGTATTACTTGTTTCATTCTAAGAGAGACCTACGTATAAGTCAAGCAACGTATCAAATGAGTTGCATGTTTATTACCAATATTTAAGTGATTATTTTTAGTGGCTTTAAACTATTAGCTATTTTTTACAGTAGTTGTTCACCACATGATGCAAATTGTTGCCAATTTGTTGTAGGCGAAGCAACCAGGACTGGAAATGTATACAACACAAAGTGAGTTAGATCTTTCATATCAACAACACTACCAGGGCATTACCATTCTTGAGGCATATGAGCGGTTAATACTTGACACGTATGTTAGCCTTCTTATATGTTATTTGTCCCCAATTTTTTTTTTTTCTTTGTATTGGATGCATATTTGTCTAATTTATTCTGCATTTCCTCTAGAGGAGTCGAGATTTATCAATTGATTGCTTTAGTGTATAAATTGGTTAACATTTATATTCTTTTGAGGAGAGAAATTAGATTCAATTAATTTATTCAAAGCACATGTAATTAGGCAATAATGTCCATGTTCAATTGGATTATAAATAGATAGGATGCATGTTCAAAACATAATTGGTAGCTTCATGATTTCCAGTGCATCTTAGGGAATAATCATGACAAACATACAACCATTTTAGCTAACACTACTAGTGACCAACCATGGGACCCTTTTTTATGTAGTCTCCAGCTCTTCGACAATGTCTAAGTGAGGGTCTCCTTCATAGATTACTGTCACCCTTTTTACTAATTTCCATGTTCTCATTAGTGTACAACTTAACTCAAAACATGCAGAAGATAGATACAATGAAGGAAGAACAATGTATCATTAATATCCAACTTAGTACATGAAGTGATGTTGTATATATGTCCATTAGGTTCCATTATGCAAGTTAGGAACTGAATTTAATTTTACATTAAGTAGGTTGATCGTAATTTTATCGTCATAAAATGAAATAAGAAAGAGAATGAAATTATACTAATGTCCAAAGATGACCAAATTAGGTCTATGGGACTTGAAATTACATTCAGCAAAATAGTAAGGAACTAGGGTCAGGAAAACAACTGGGACTAAAAAAATAGCTAAACACAAAAATAGTAAAATAGTTTGTTCAAACTGAAATGTAAATATAGCAATGGAATCAACTCGAGAATGTGTAAACCTACACTATAAGACCCAAGGACATGTACAACTTACCTTGAAGGGAAGCTGAAGAGTTTTCTTCCTCTACATCTATGTGCTTAAGTTCTCTCCCCTCTGAAAGTTGTGCACTATCAAACTACCCATCTAATGTGGGCATGGCTGAAGGATGCTACCATATTCTGGAATTCCGCTGTGAATTATTTTGTTCCCTACTTGATCTATTGAAGCTCCTTCATTTGCTTTTTCTCCTTTTACAAGCATCTGGTTAGTTACTTGTTTACTTTTGAAATCTAACATAGCATATGCTCAACTTGTCCAATTGTTGAAAAAATGATGAAGGAAACTCTTCTAGATTAGGGTCCTTAGGTAGTTATACCAATTTACAACATTTGCACAATGCCTATAGAGTAGAGTCATGCCTTGTCATGATTATAGTTTTTTACGTATATCCGATTCTATTCCTTCTCCCAGTGTTTGAAATCATGCCTGGTTTTCCAAAGAAAAATATAAAAAGACAACCTCATCCTTTACTCTATGGCCCCATGAATATGCTTATATCCAATGTTGTTGGGGATCATGTATATCTCTCAGTGCAAGAATTGGAACACCACCCTGGGAAGCGAATAAACATTATGAATTGGCATCACAATATATCCTAACCATTTGTCATTGTGGATACTCATTAGCTTGATGGAAAAAGGAACATTGCTCATCCCATGGTGGATAGGATCCATGTGAAGCACCAACTATTGGGTTGATCATCCTCTTTTGACTCTCCTTATTTCTACACTTATACATGGCTCTAGGATGATCATGCTTATCTACTATATCCTTGGCATCCACACTAAGATAATTGTTGTTCATAGGTCTCATATAGTGGCACACTTACGGTTGCTAGGGAATTGTGATTTTTGCAACTCCATTAAGCCAATTTCTTGAGTTTTATTCAAAATTCCTAAAAACATCTTATGGATTTCATGACCTCCTTGATCATATATTGTGAACTAATACAATATATCATCCTTTTCCAACCATTAGATACTCAAAGTTGTGTATTGATCATTTTTACCATTATAGAGGACTCTGTAATTTAGGTTCCCAAATTCTTAAAGGGTACTAGCTCAATGGAAGAGTGCCTGCCTTACAAGAAGGAGGTTGGTGGTTCGATTCTTCCATGACCTAATGATATTATAATATGGGTTAAAAAAAAACTAAATTAGTGACCAAAAAATAGAAGATAAGTGACCAAACAATGATAAATAAGTGACCAAACAAAATGACCAAAATTCGTCTATAAAATTACTAAAAACAACTAAATTAGTGGCAAAAAAATGAGATATGCGAAACTAGGCATTAAAAAGGATGAAACACGTGGTGCTAATGATGAAGCCAAACACGACATTGATATGGTAGAAAAATAAGACGTGAAACTAGGCATTAAAAAGGATGCAACACGTGGCGCTAATGATGCAGCCAAACATGGCATTGATATGGTAGCAAAATAAGATGTTACTTCGGATGTAAAAAATGGTGCTACATAGGAAGAAAAATATGGTGCAATAATAGAAGACATAGTTGGTGTCATTTTGGTAGAAAAACATGATGCAAAAAGGGAAGCAAAAATTGGTGCAAATTTGGAAGCAAAAATTGGCACATATTTGGAAGTAAAACATGGTGCAAAATGGGATGATAAAGTGGTAACAAAAATGGATGCAATAGTGGATGCTAACATGATGCTATTAAGGATGAAAATATGGCACTAATAGGGATGTCATTTCAGAAGCAAAAGAGGACACTCGCTAGGAAGCAAAATAAGACGTTATTTAGGAAGAAAACACCGATGTTGTTTAGGAATCAAAGTTGGACACTATTCTGGAAGCAAAAAAATAGACGCTATTTTGGACATCATAAAGGATGATATCTAGGAACAAGAAAAAGACATTTTTTGAGACGCTTTAAGTTTTGTCCATGATGCATCCCATTTAGTGTCTAGTTTGACCACTTAATGTAAAAGCATTTTACACTAAAAAGGGACGCTAAATGGGACGCTAATTCCACAATTTGTTGTAGTGTCCATCAACGCCGTAGAGGAAAAAACACAAGAGTGTTTACCTTAAAATGGAAGGGGGATTGTATAAACCCTTATATCATCCAAACAAAGCTAGACCAAAAGGAGAAACTCTCTTCCAGCTTTGTCATATCATTTCACATGATAGACCGTCAAAGACCATAGGTTTTTAAGGATTTTAGGTCTTACCATAACGCTTCAACACTGGTACCCTAGACCCGAGCTCACTCCTTCAGGCCAATTTCATCGAAAAACAATTAGCAAAACCTCGTGTCAGTAAAACAATAAACAGAGTTTAAACGTATGGTATTTACATTCTAAAATATAATTGCATCAAACTAAAAAACAAGCATAAACAAAGAAGCTACTTACCGTCAGCTCGAAAACTCTGTAAAGGAGGCAGGTTGAGACCATGAATCTATAACATTTTGTTAACCATTTCCTTGACCAAGAGTATAAAATGCAATGTAGTGTTGGAGTCATTCTCAGTGTTGCTTGAGAGGTCGCATGGTCAAGTGCACCATTTTACAGGAAGGGTCGAGATCCCTCGAATCTCCTCACTAGCTCACAATGCAGAAGAATACACAAAAGGTTAAACCCTTCGTCCTTTTGTTAGGTTTTTAACTCTTTTTACAATTAGATTGAACCATGATCCTTCACATGGGGGCTTTAACCTTTTCACCTACCTCCACATGGGTTCAAATTTTTCTACCCACTTTCTATAGTTTAGAATGATCTCGTTGTTTTCCTTTAGTCCTTTTAACATCACCTTGGTACTTGTTACCTTTAGCTCTTTATGTTAGAATTTGAATTCCATTTAGATCTTCAAGCAGAGATTTCTGATTATGTTGCAAAAATTGAATGGAGAATGAAAATACAAATCCAACAAGACAAACCACACAGGAAATGTACAAGTATTGGTTAGGATTTTACAGTATATTCATCATAATAATATCTGGTGTACAATAGATTAGAAATAGGTATAATTTGAATGCATGAGTAATGAATTTGAATCCTCCAAGTGGATAAGACTGTATCTAACTGAATCTCTAACTCAAGGTCTCCCAATCAATATCGGAGTCCAAATAAACAACTCCCCAATGACCAATAACTCCAACATGCAGTAACAACTAGTTGACTCGGTGCAAGTGAGAGTGATATAGGTAGGAAAAGCGCTCCTCCCCATGCAACCATGCATTATCCATGCATTAGTAGTGCTATCCTAACTTACTTTGAAGTAATTGATTGTAACTGAGGGATAACTAAGACTAACTAGTGCTAACACCAACTGACTAAAGTAGGTTGGTGTCGGGACTCCCAGTGGCTCCTAAAATGTAGGGATTGGTCTAGGAGGCACCCCCACTGATGCATGTACATGCAGTAAGTGGCAGTTAACCTCTAGTATTCCCCCCCACACTTCAATTACTGGTACATGTGGCCCCATTGGGCCATGTGGACCCATTTAATTAATTTAGGTTCCTAAGTTAGGCTAATTAATCTAATAGAAACTATGAACAAGGGAGGATTAATAATCCTAAACCCCCCCTAAATCCTAACTTGAAAAACTTATGGGCCCTGGTAACGAGACCATAGGTCACCCAATATACAATCTAAGAGACATACTACAAATGAAGTAGGAAAACCTCTTGGGAAAACCCCCTCAAGATAGGAACTAAGAATTAAGCCTTGATGCCCAAAAGAGACCTGAGAAAGGAAAATCTATTTTCAGTAAAATACTTGGTAAAAATATCTGCAATCTAATATTCTTTCAAAAAGTAGTGCAGTGTGATGGTTCTATCATGCACCAGTTCCCGAATGTAGTGTGTGTGAACTTCTATGTGCTTTGTCCTCTGTTTCTGAATAGGATCAGTGGAGATCTTGATTGTACTCTGGTTGTCACAATAAAGATCTATTGTAGGTGAAGTCTGAATCCTGAACTCTATCAAGATTCCATGCAGCCAAACTGCCTGAATAGTTGCATTCACATCTCCCTGATACTCTGCTTCTGCTGAAGAAAGTGGAAGGGCTTCTTTCTTCTTGTCGGACTGACAAATTGGTCCAGATCCAATCATGAATACAAAACTCGAGGTGGATTTCCTATCATTTCCATCTCCTTCCCAGTCTAAGTCTATAAATCCCATCAGATCTAGTTGTGCTCCAGTAGCATAGTGGATCCCATAATCAATAGTACCCTGCACATAGCGCAAGATCCTCTTTGCTACCTTCCAGTGCAGCTCATGTGGCTCCTGCATATATCTGGAAGCAACACTCATAGCATAGGATATGTCTGGTCTCGAATGAGTGAGATACAAAAGGTTTGCAATGAGCTGTCTGTAGAGAGTGTTGTCTACCAAAGGTGTGGAACCACCTTCTTCAAGCCTTATGCCTGATAAGAAAGGGCAAGGAGATGCCTTGCAATCCTCCATGTGGAACCTCTTAAGCATGTATAATGAATACCTAGACTGTGACATCATGATTCCCGAAGTATTTTGACTTACTTTGAGACCAATGAACTGTCTTAACATTCCTAAGTCAGTCATAGAAAATGATTTATTAAGAGCAAACTTGATGCTGCTCAATCCAACAACATAGCTGCTAGTAATGATCAAGTGATCCACATACAATACAACTAAAATCAAGAACCCCTCCTTCATTTAGACATTTCAATCAAGATTTCATCTTTCAAACTTCTGAGAGATGAGGAAAGCATCCATCTTGGAGTACCATGCCCTTGGGGATTGTTTGATCCCATACAATGATTTCCTCAGTTTGTAGACTAAGGAAGGATCATCAATAAACTCCTTAGGTTGTTTCATATAAATATACTCCTCCAAATATCCATGGAGGAAGGCACTCTTCACATCCATGTGGTGTACTTCCCATCTCTTAGAAGCAGCAATGGCCAATACCATCCTGATGGAGTCCATTCTAGCTACTGGAGAAAATGTCTCATTATAGTCCAATCCTTGGACCTGAGAATACCCTTTTTCCACCAACCGAGCCTTGTACCTGTTTGTGGTCCCATCAGCATCTATTTTGGTTCTATAGATCCATTTGCATAGTACCATCTTCCTTCCTGTAAGGGGACAATTTCCCAGGTCTGGTTGTCATACAATGAATCAAAATCCTCATCCATGGCTTCGTGCCATCTAGGATCATGAAAATCCTCCCTAAAGGATTGAGGATCTGACCCAAGCATCATGAAACACCTCTCAGCAAGAAGAGGATATGTGTGAGATAGTGTTGCACTCTCGTTCTTCTTTTGTCATCTAGATCCCCAACACCATCTCCACCTGCTTCTATGAGCTACTTGTCCCATTTAGGTTGCTAGAATGAGGTAGATGTTGGATCTAGATCTAGATTGCTTTGAGTTTTAAGCTCAATGTATGTATCAAACTGGGATGACTCCTCTTCTGAATATGAATCGGAAATGTCAGGATTTAAAACTTAAACTGCAATAGGAAGTGAAGGAATGTTTTTACCTTCATCAACTTTGAATGGAATATGTGATGATGTTGGAACTGAGAATGGCGTGAAGTGAGAGAAATAATATGCCTTAGAGACATGATCAGTAATCCATTTTTCTACAATCTCCCCAGTTGAGATATTGGTGATCTCTACTGAGTCAGGTCCAAACAATACTTTCTTTGGAAATCCAGTATGAGTCATCTAATAAATAGATAATAGATTAGATGCAAGTGAGGGCACATATAGGACATCTCTGAACACACCATGCTTCACTCTTATGGTTCCATTCCCTGCTGCTGGGATTTGGGAATCATCTCCCATGTGAATAGTGGGCCCCTCTTTGACACTGAGAGAGGAGAAGATATCCTTGGAGGAAACCATGTGGTTGGAGGCTCCAAAATCAATCAAATAGGCTATATACCAAGGTAGTCCTGCTTTTAAAGCATGACATATTTCATGTCCATTATCAGACTATTTTTCTCTTTGAATGTTATGCCTCTTGAGAAGAGAAGACATTTCATCAATTTCCTTCCTCATACAATGATCTTCAAGGTGATACCCTTTTTCACAGTAGCGACACAATGTTTTCCAAAATTTCTTCTTTTTAGAGTCATAGGCCCTTTCGGAAGCTTGCTAATTTTGTTTAGGCTTCGAATCAGCTGCTTTTGGCTCATTCTTCTTTGATTTCCCCTTTTCTTACACTTTGGAAGAGTCAATAATCAAAATAGTTTGATATTTGGAAGTATAAATGACTCCCATTCGAATCAATTTGTTTTGTTCCTTGATTAAGGACTCAGAGAATGAATCTAAAGAAGGAAGTTTCCAATCAGGAAAGCTTTCCCACTTGGAATGAAACATAGACACATATACAGAGTACTTAGGACCTATTTTGCTAAGTATTGAAAGGACATTATGCTCATCCTTCCGTTCTATCTGTTGTACAGGAATAAACACCTTATAACCGAAAGTCTGGGGTTACCAACATACTCAAGAAACTTGCAGACAATTGACTCTAGAGTGCAGTAAATGAAATAGGAGGATAGGAAAGACTCACCTGAATACACGACGGTTGATCCTAGATTGTCCTCTTCCGCTATGCTTCTCCTCCAAAGCCTTCAGGGACGCTTTCTCCTTCACCTGTCAAGATTCAATCTTCCAAATACAAGATAATTCATATATATAAACAGGTTAGATAAATCATATACAGAATGCTAAAACATAAACATTTACCAAACCACAATACATGAGATACATTCAAGACACATATCGAAGAAGGATTCTCTTTATTATCAATAATGAAGAAGTTCAGATTACAACCCAACGCCTGAGACAAGGACTCCTTTGCAACCAAAGGATTCTAAGTTCCACTACTCCAAAGACTTCTGTATAAACTCCACCAGCATAACTTTGCTCTCCAAGTGTATGTCCTCAAAACCCTCCCCAAGGCCTGTATTTATAAATGGTGAAATAAGGTAGTTTCAAAGCTTGAGGAGGCTGAGACAGTTAAGGAGATTAAGGTAAATGGCTTAACTAATCTCAAGTAATCATGTGTTTTTATTTTAAACATCAAAGAGACATATCCGCGGGTATCAAGATAGACAACTCGCGTATGACCCCTGATTTTCCATAAGAACAACCCGCGCATACATCTATACGCGACATGCAACAACCGAGACTCGCGTATGATACACGAGTTGCATATATAGAGAGTCGCGTATATAACTTGACATAGCTAAAAGGGTGAAAATAAGCAGCTGGATGGAAGACAAATGTAAGTCATAATAAGCCCATCTATAGTGTTTTGGGCAACCCTCAATCCATAGATGTCCTTTTGTGTGCCAACATGAGGAATGTCGGCACTCAGATGGAGAGGTGCCATTCAGGTGGATAACAGATGCCCCCTAATGTGTGAGGTCGGAGGGAAACGATGGCTGAAATACATTATAATCTTTATCTTTGGAGAACTCAAAAATCCAATGGAGCAGAGAGAGTACCTGAAACAAATACATAGTAATGTCATATACAAAGTTACATCTGAGGATGCTATGTTCAATTTACTGGAACACTAGCTCCTTAACAATATTTGAGTACATCATATGATACGGGTATAAAGCACGTATATTACAAAGGTGGATCGAAGCCACAATATATAGTAATTATGAGTCTTCAAATATCTGGAAGCTGTGTATAGGAATAGAACATAATTTTGCACAACTTAGTCCATAGGTGAGGAACTAAGGTCTTCATAAAGGATCCCAAAGAACCAGTACAATCTAGGCCATGTGAATAAGGGTAAGCTGAAGTTGAACATGGAAAGGATTCAACAGTTTGTCAATCAATAGATGATAATCAACAACTGAAGCAAAGGAATTCACCAATGATGAAAGTGAATCCTGAGGTACAATCGTCAAAACTCTAGGGCTTCGTCATCAGGAAGTGCTGAAACGGAACCATGGTGTGATAAGGAAGGCAATAGATCCTCCAACGGATCACGAGTGACTAGGAACTGGGAAAAAGAAGGGAGACACAAATAGATAACAGACATAACAATGATGGGATCAGGTTATAGATCAGACATTGGGTAGAGTCCTTGAACAATGAGCACAACACAGAGATGACCCAAGGGAGCATATAACTTATAGATAGGACAACTAGACTTATCTGTCATGTAGGAGACATGCTCAATTTACTGGAACACTAGCTCCTTAACAATATTTGAGTACATCATATGATACGGGTATAAACCACGTATATTACAAAGGTGGATCGAAGCCACAATATACAGCAATGATGAGTCTTCAAAGATCTGGAAGCTGTGTATAGGAATAGAACATAATCTTGCACAACTTAGTCCATAGGTGAGGAACTAAGGTCTTCATAAAGGATCCCAAAGAACCAGTACAATCCAGGCCATGTGAATAAGGGTAAGCTAAAGTCGAACATGGAAAGGATTCAACAGTTTGTCAATCAATAGATGATAATCAACAACTGAAGAAAAGGAATTCACCAATGATGAAAGTGAATCCTGAGGTACAATCGTCAAAACTCTAGGGCTTTGTCATTAGGAAGTGCTGAAACGGAACCATGGTATGATAAGGAAGGAAATAGATCCTCCAACGGATCACAAGAGTGACTAGGAACTGGGCAAAAGAAGGGAAACACAAATAGATAACAGATATAACAATGATGGGATCAGGTTATAGATCAGACATTGGGTAGAGTCTTTGAACAATGAGCACAACACAGAGATGACTCAAGGCAGCGTATAACTTATAGATAGGACAACTAGACTTATCTGTCATGTAGGAGACATGCTCAGAGTCCCAAGGTATAACGGACAAGAGGAGTAGTAAGAAACTCAAAGTAATAGTTGAACAAAATTGGACACTGAAACATGGATATCAGAAAACAAAGAGTGCTATGTTCAAGGATGAAATACTGCCATTACTGAAAACAAGAGAAAACTTATTCCTTACCTTCCTTGTTGAATTTTAACGAGTCCAGGAAAGTAAACTCGATTCCCTCTTCATTTTTTAAAAAGCTTGAAGAGATGGGAAAATAATGCTTGATAGTGTCACTAATTCGTGGATTTAATGAGCCCGAACTAGTACATGCTCAGCCGGTGTTTTCACATTTAGAGAGTCTGAAAACTCCAAAGAAGACTCCATGGGGGTCCTTTTTCGTCCAATTTAGTCTCCTGAGGCCGAAAAAGTATAAAACAAACCACAAAAGAACTCTCTTAACTTTCGAAGAAGAAAAGGTGAACCTTTTTCGTACTTAGTTAGGAAGGTCCGAAAAAGGCTAAATTACCACCTACCCAATGCTCCTTCAAAAGCAGCATATAGCCTGAGTTTTACGAGTGTAAAGGAAGGCAAGATCACTCGGAAAGATCCATTTGATTACGAGAAATGGGGCTTACAACAGTAAACTCAATGCTTTGTTCTTTAGGGTTTAACGAGCATGACAAAGACATAAAGTACACTCGGAATATTTTTCATGTTTTGGTCCAGAGCACAAAAAAGAGAAAACTAAGCTCATACCGAGGGTTCCTTTTCCGTAAGTTTAGTCCCTCAGGTCCGGAAAAGTGATAAACCTATGCCTGAGAATACTCTTCTCAATTAAAAAAGAAAAGAGAGTGTTCCTTTATCATTTTATTCCACATGGTCTGAGAAAGAGATAACCTACCACCAATGTGGATGCCCATTCACATATTCTTAACGAGCCTGAACGGACAAGTTTACTCAGCAGTCAAGTCTATTTTGAGGAGTCAGACTTGGGCCTAAAGAAACTCAAAATCTTTCCCATGAAGTTTTAAAGAGTCTGGAAAATTCAACTCGCGACCTCCTTACTGTTTTTAACGAGCTCGAAGGAGAGCAAAAAGAATGCTCTAAATGCGAGGAGACGAGTGTCATAGGCAGGCGAAACTAGTTCCAAGCGCAAGGAACAGACCTATGCATAATGCAAGGAACATGAGAAAGATAAGGACACTCGGGGAACATTTCCTCAAGATAAAGGGTGTCAAGTTGCAAAGGAAAAATGATACAAGGCTTAGCGATGATGACAAAAAAGATGAGGGCTTATACAACGAGCTAAAAGTGTGGAAGCCGGCATCAGGCTCATAAGCGCGAGCAGGGAACATGCAAATGCAATTACGACTTGAAACACAAGGCGAGTCCAATAAACAGTTGTGCATCCAACTACAAATCTTGTCTCCAAGAAACAAAAACATCAGGATCATATTCAAAAGAAAAGATCCGATGCAGGTCACTTTGGTAGAAACACATGCGACTTTGCTATCTTCTATAAAAGGTAAAGTCAAGGTAGAATCGATCCAAGAATATTCTATACAAGCAAGGCTCGAGGGTTTATAATCAATAAGATCAACCTCAGAAGGAGAGCAAAAATCAACAAGGGATATAGAGTCTGTAGGAACAAACTCAATATCACAAGAGTTGAAAAATTCATAAGAAAAATCAAACTCATCAGGATCACTGACTTGCTGTTCAAAGGGAGAGTCCAAAAACTCAACAAGACCAACATAAGAAGAAAGGTCAGGATTACTAGGAAAATCAGGGTTAGACTTAATCACAATTGAACCAACATCCAAAAGAAGGTCAGACTGTATCAAGGAGTCTAGGAAGACTTCATTCAGAGGAAGGAAATCATCCAAGATAGGACACATGTCTAAACTTTCAAATGGATCGACAGAGTGGAGAGAAGGCTCTACAATCTGTGTAGGATGACTCACCCAGTCAACTGCTGGGACCAAGTCCCGAGAAGGTAAGCATGGAAACATAGGCTGCTTCTCAGTAGCAATTGAACATAAAGGACAAGAGGCCACATAGCTCACCTGTGGCGGGGTAGTGTCTATAGAAACACTGGGAACCAATAAATGAAAGACTTGGTCTCTAGTTGGGTCAAGAGAAGGATCTAGAAAATCCAACTGATCGATAGTGACAATTTCTTTGCCATGATTAAAGTACATCACACGAAAGAATGTTGACACCACAACTTGCATGGCATAGACATAATCACATCCAAGGAGCATATTGAAGTCCAAGGGGTCTTCTATCACCATGAAGTCAACTAAGACGGTCTTCCCACCCAAAGTAACAGGTGTTTGAGCAAGAATTCCCAAGGCTATACAAGTTCTTCTATCAAACGCCAGTAACTGATTAGCAGTCGACACAAGGCTGGGATATCCCATGCCTCGCCAAGCACGAGCAGACAAAATACTAACTGAGGCTCCTTCATCAACAATACAACGAGCAATCGTATATGATTCAACTTTGACCTTTATCTGGAAAGGTGCATCGGAAGGAAGGTGTGGCACAACTAGGCTATCCCAATCAAAGGAAGCAATCCGAGAGCTTGGTGGGGGTTGATCCGAAGCAAGTTCAGTGCTCCATTGTTCAGTAAGTTCTGAACTGGCAGTGAAGAAAATGTGACTAGTAGACACTTCACTCTCCAAAGGAAGAGAGGGGTTGATCGACAATGGAATCGATTCAACCGCTTCGTGAAAGTCACTCTCTAAAGGGAGAGTGGGATTGACCAAATATGACATTGGTTCAATCGCATTAGGATCACTCTCTGAAAGAAGAGTGGGATCGACCAAATCTGAGATTGGTTTGACCACTTGATCAACCAAAGGTTGATTAGGTTGTTGAGAAACTATAGGGTGTTCAGGAGAAGGAAATTCTTGAGTCTTGGACCACACTCTTCGCACCTCCGCGATAGCAGGGCACTGGTGAGTAAGATGATCTCCCTCACATAGCATACAAGGGAACTTAAGTTTGCACTTCAAACGACCATTTTTCTCAACGGTGTCAACATGACTAGCAGTGGATGAATGTTTTCTCTCAACATGACCTGCAGAGGATGAGAGTTTCCCCCAGCATGAAAACCAGAGGCCGGGTGACTAGGTCCAAGCTGACTAAGAGAGGTTGGTTGTTGAAAAGCTTCAGAATGTTAAAAAATGAGATGACTATGAAACCAAACTCTTTGCACCTCCACGATAGAAGGGCATTTATAAGTAAGGTGGTCTCCCTCGCAAAGCTTACAAGGAAACTTGGGCTTGTGTTTTGAACGGATAGTCTTTTCAATAGTATCAACATGACTCGTAGTGGTTGACAGATTGTCTTCAGCATGAACCACATAGGTTGATAGACTGCCCCTAGCATGACTTGCAGAGGTTGAGAGACTGCCCCCAGCATGACTTGCAGAGGCTGAGATAGGTCCAACATGACTTGTAGAGGTTGGACGGGCACCACCAACATGAAAAATAGAGGCTGAATGGTTAGGATCAACATGATTTGCAACAGTTGAGTGTGTACCCCCTGCATGAACAACAGAGGCTGGGTGGATGGATCAAACATGAACAACAGGGGTTGGATGGGGAGGTTCAACTTGAACAACAGAGTTTGAACGGGTTCCCTCAGCGTGAACCACAGAGGCTGAGTGACTAGATCCAACATGACCTAGAAAGGTTGGAAAGATCCCACCAGCATGATCAACAGAGGATGGATGATGAAGATCAACTTGACTTGCAGAGGTTGAGTGCTTAGATCCAACATGACCTGCAGAGGTTGGATAGGTGCCCCCAGCATGAACTACAGAGGTTGGGTGGTGAGGTTCAACTTGACTTGCAGAGGTTGAATGGGTGCCCCCTTGCTTATGTGCTTTATTCCTATTCCTCCTTCTTTTAATCCTTTTAGACTGTCGGTTACTAGTATCAGTACTTTCACCACATGAGGTAGAAGGAGGAGGAGAATCAACTACATGTGAAGGGGAAGTAGTGTTTTGATGCTCTTGATATAAGGAGCTTACTTGAGAAGCATCAGGAGCATTGAAGACAGTTGGAGTGGAAAACAACCACACCGGTAGCCCTAGTGTGAATCCAGGTAGATTCAGGGTGGCCATCAAGGGAACACCAACATTCCCCGTAAGAGGAATAGTACAAGGAGTTCCCAGCATGGGGATCTCTTGGTTGGTGTTCAAATGGGTGCTAGCCATAGTTTCAAACCAGGAGACAAAGTCTAAGGCTGATAAGCAACCAAAATTACAAAGCACACACCTAAAGGCACACTAAGTACAGACAAACCACACAGCACTCACTAAAAAAATTCCTAAAGCCAAACAGACAAACAGGTATAAGATATACTTTCCAGAAGAAAGTTGATAGACAGTTACTTGGCATCCCTATAGATGTTCTTAGGCACAAGCGAAGGAATCACCCACCGCCCTCCCACACCTTCTATGGGGGTTACCTTCCAAGTTCATCCAAGGTCAACCAGAAATAGCCTTTCGGTGTACCTGTGTATGAACCCTAGATTTCAAAGAGACTAAAGGCTACCTTAACTATATTGACAATCTAGGGGGACAGTTGCAAGCCTGATTCGTATGCATGGGTAGGGTAGCTGAGCCTGAAACCATGTCTAAGACAGAATCCCCAGATGCGTAAAAACCTTGGTTTATGTTTCGACAAGGAATCAAAGGGTTATCTCCTCAGTCCAAATCTCCACGCGGCCTCGTGCTTAACTCCCGTTTGAGAGGAGCTTCCCAGATACAATCAACGTAGAAAAGGATTTACCTAGTGATTGGCCAACTACGTCTGAGATTTAACACTTGTGGAGAGTTTAAACTCCCTAATCCACAAGTCTAGCCTGACCTAGTTGGTGTATGACCCTGTAAAATAAAACTTACTAGTAAATTTTAAATTATATCATTTATTTTAAGGGCTGTTTTTAGTCAGAGGGTAAATGGCATGAAACTTATGTGGTGTTTTGACTCAAAGTTGAAACAAAATGACTAAGCCTATGTTTTTTGTAGCTTTCGAGATTATAATTTTAAACTGAAATAAACACTACTTATGCAAAAACATAATGCAAAAGCTTGACAATGTTTTCTTTTCACTTTTAAAAATGATCAAAACTCTACCATGCACCTAAAATGCACTATACTTGAGTAAACTTGGATCTAATTAACTGTATAAAACCAACAAACTGAAGTAAACAGACTAACAGAAACAAGAAACAACCAACAAAGGAAGGCTAGGAACCCTAGCTTGGGTGCACACAATGACAAAAATCACTGTAGACTAATAAAGGCAAGTGATAACCAACTACTATCAAAAGACAGACTGGAAAAACAATGCCCAAGACCCTGATCACTGATCTGGATAGAGACACTTCACCCTATAACCCAAATAGGCCAAACTACTTCAGCATGCAAAGAGAAAATAAGCCAAGCAAATGAAACCCAAGAGCTTTCGAAAAGCACAAAGTGTGGTTACCAAAGGTCTTCAGAATAATAGCACAATATCCATACAGAAAATCAACTGACAAACAGGAATTATGCAAAGACAAGGACAAGAAAACCTTAACTTAAAAAATCCCTATTTCCAGGCATATACATGACTCTACAAAAGAGCAACTCGCATACTACACGCGACTGTTCAATAGAGCAACCCGCGTATGCAAGCCTCTATACACGACTGTGCAGAAGAGAAACCCGTGTATAGGTACAAAATTTTTCTCAAAAAACAAGAAAAATCTACAAGACTTTCAAACACTATGACAAGTATGAGACAGGATAAGAGACCACACATAGAATTCCAAGCAAAGACTGGTCAGGGGTGACAGAAACAACCTACAGCAGTCTGGGTTCCCCAATGGAGTCGCCAATTCTGTTGTACAAGAATAAACACCTTATAACCGAAGGTATGGGGTTACCAACATACTCAAGAAACTTGCAGACAATTGAATCTAGAGTGCAGTAAAGGAAATAGGAGGATAGGAAAGACTCACCCGAATACACGACGGTTGATCCTAGATTGTCCTCTTCCGCTCTGCTTCTCCTCCAAAGCCTTCAGGGACGCTTTCTCCTTCACCTGTCAAGATTCAATCTTCCAAATACAAGATGATTCATATATATAAACAGGTTAGATAAATCATATACAGAATGTTGAAACATAAACATTTACCAAACCACAATACATGAGATACATTCAAGACATATATGGAAGAAGGATTCTCTTTATTATCAATAATGAAGAAGTTCAGATTACAACCCAACGCTTGAGACAAGGACTCCTCTGCAACCAAAGGATTCTGATTTCCACTGCTCCAAAGACTTATGTATAAACTCCACCAGCATAACTTTGCTCTCCAAGTGTATGTCCTCAACACCCTCCCCAAGGCCTGTATTTATACATGGTGAAATAAGGCAGTTTCGAAGGTTGAGGAGGTTGAGACAGTTAAGAAGATTAAGGTAAATGGCTTAAATAATTTCAAGTAATCGTGTGTTTTTATTTTAAATGTCAAAGAGACATATCCATGGGTATCAAGACTGACAACTCATGTATGACCCGTCAGTTTCCATAAGAACAACCCGCGTATACATCTATACGTGACATGCAAAAACCGAGACTCGCGTATGATACGCGAGTTGCATATATAGAGAGTCGCGTATATAACTTGACATAGCTAAAAGGGTGAAAATAAGCAGTTGGATGGAAGACAAATGTAAGTCATAATAATCCCATCTATAGTGTTTTGGGAAACCCTCAATCCATAGATGTCCTTTTGTGTGCCAACATGAGGGATGTCGGCACTTGGACGGAGAGGTGCCATTCAGGTCGATAACACTATCCCACACTATCTACATTGTAGCACGAGAAACTTGAATTTGGAGAAGAATTACTTAATAGTCTCAAAACTATTGGGATTTAAATATACCAACTCATTCTCCAGAATGTGTCCCCAAAGCTCATCTTCTTTGTTAAACAAGCTATCAAGATTCTCCCAGGATTCTCTGAAATCCCTCATACCTTCTAGATGAAAGAGGAGATCTCTAGAAATACAAGTAGATAAGTACCTGAATGCTTCATCACAATGATTTAGGAACTTGTTCTACTCTACCGACTGATGAGGGTCAGCCTCCCATCCATGTATAATATTGTGGTAGCCATGCTTGTGCAAGACCAACTGCATATCAATCCTCTAATCAAGGTAATTGGAAGTTGTGAGGATACGTGGCTTAGGAGTTTTAGAACTCATAATTTCTCTGACGGGAAGACTGGAAATACTTCTTTCAAGCTACGTAGCACATATCAATTTCACTGCAAATAACACTAAAACATAAGAACTGTTAGAATTATGCTTTTCGTCCAGACATGAACATGTTTTCAAGGTCCGTCACACCGTATCCACTACTCTGAATGAATCCAGAGCTAGCAAATTTTCATGGGGGACTTCTGTGGAAACCCATCTGCTTCTAATGTTCGATGAGGAGAAACAAGCATGAATCCTTCCTGAGAAGGCTCTGATACCATGTTAGAATTTTAATGTCATTTATATCTTCAGGAAGAGAGTTCTGATTATGTTGTAGCAATTGAATGGAGAATGAAAATACAAATCCAACAAGACAAACCACAGAGGAAATGGACAAGTATTTCTCAGAAATTTAGAGTATATTCATCATAATAATATTCGGTGTACAATAGATTACAAATAGGTAGAATTCGAATGCATGAGTAATGAACTCGAATCCTCCAAGTGGATAATACTGTATCTAACTGAATCTCTAACTCAAGGTCTCCCAATCAATATCGAAGTCCAAATAGACAACTCCCCGATGACCAATAACTCCAACATGCAGTAACAACTAGTTGAATCAATGCAACTAAGAGTGAGGTAGGTAGGAAAAGAGCTCCTCCCCATGAAACCATGCATTATCCATGCATTAGTAGTGCTAGCCTAATTGACTGTGAAGTAACTAATTGTAACTGAGGGCTAACTAAGACTGACTCACTAGTAGAAAATGAGAAATTAATGACTAAAATAAGGCTATAAATGACTATTTTTGAGTCGGTGACTAATAGTAACAAATTTCCACTATCTTATAGCTAGTCGTATTTCACTAGTCATTAATAGCTTGAATTAGTAGTCATTGATTTAGTCATTGATAGACAATGATTTCGTCATTGATAGACAATGCTTTAGTCATTGATAGTCAATTATTTAGTCATTGTTTTAGTCATTCATAGTTAATGATTTAGTCACGGATTTAGTCATTTATTTAGTCACTGAGTTAGTCATTGATTTAGTCGCTGATTGCAACCATTAATGACCAAATATACGACTAAATAAACTACTAGATGTTAACATATTAATGACTAAGCTAAATACGACTAAGATACGGGAAATTAGCTACTAATAATCGTATATATGTGAATTTAGTCATTTTTGTAAGCACAAATTTATGATAGGGCACGGAGGAATCGAACCACCAACCTCCTGCCTATAATTAGGCAAGCTCTCTACCATTGAGATAGCACCCTTTAAGAAGTTGTTATTGCTTGATAATGATGATATTCAAACAAATTTATGATAGATATCAATCTACAAACTACATAATTATTACTATTACAACTTACCAATAACTAGTATTTATGATAAACTAATTCGTGAGAGCTATGTACAATTTTCCTATAACTAAAGCTAATAAAATTTAAGCAATCACCAAGTGTCACCCACTGCCGGACTTGCAAAAATCACATCGCTCGAATAGTTACATGAAGATCAGACAACTTATCAAATGATAGGATTCAACTTTCCTATATCAAATGACCAAATTTGATTATGAAATAAATGGTCCAATATCATGTTTGTAACCAGCAATATTTTTTAGCCATAAGCACAATACATCCATCATCCTGCCCTTGTATTCCGTTGATTTTGTTTTCCTTGTTAGCTATTTGTACACATTGACTTTTACAGATTTCTTGAACAGACCATATAGGTGCTTTGTGGCTTCCTTGGAAGCTTCATGTAAAGGAAGGTAGTTAACAATATTTCGGTAGGGAATCCATGCTTTAACTAGTACATTTCCAAGTCTGCACAAATTAAAGTCTATGCTTTTGAAAATGAGATGAGCATAATCATAACAGATACAGGTTCCATCTATCAAATGCCTTAACAAAATTCTATCTAAGGAACTACTCTGGAAAACAGTTTAATTTAGTTTAGATTCTCACAATATATTCATTTGAAAACATCGCTAAGGGAATTCATATTCAAAGTTGTCAGGAGAATTGACTGTTTGGAGTTCATGACTAGCACAAATCTCTCATATTAATGCAATTCCCATATCCATGTCCATACTAGGCTAGTCCATAATGAGGTGAAGATCCATATTTATCTTCAGTCTCCAAGTTCATTACAACTTGGCAACTATAAATACATAGTCTTGAGGATGCTATTTTCTCCTTTTCTCATCATTGTGTTGTGTGTTTGGATCACTTTTGTAACAAATAGCAGAGATGAAGATGTAGATGGACTGCCTATAAAATATCAAGTTACAGGCCTCAACCAATAGCAAAGTACCTAATCCTCTATTACTTTGGTAACAAGTATCAAGGAGGAAAATGTAGCTTGACCACCAAAAATATATTACGTTACAGGCCTCGACCAATCAAAAGTACCTAATACTCACTGATGCAACAACAATTCAAAGCTCCAACACCAATAGAGAAAATTCTTCAATAAGTAAGGCAACAGATTAGATTGTTTAATGGTTAAAAGGTTTTAATTTCAAATAGGCTGTAAAAAGTCCAATTGCATAGAGCACATGCACAAAACATATAGACCCAAAATCTAACTGTGCAATTTTTGTGACAATGAACACCAGAGGCTATCTTTAGTAGAGAAGCTTGGTTTTTATGTTTATAAGTTAATTTGCATTGTGGTCAAACTTTTAGGAAACAACACTACATCACATCAATATTAGTTCGATTCCCATGAACTCACATCAATGAGTACAACACAACATAGGAGGCCCCAAAATCATGGACAAACACAACTGAACTTCAATGGACAGACAAAACTGAACTTCAAAATCATTCCTTGTTAGCTATTTGTACATATTGACTTTTACAGTTTTCTTGAACAAACCATATAGGTGCTTTGTGTCTTCCTGGAAGCTTCATGTAAAGGAAGGTAGTTAATAGTATTTCAGTATGGAATCCATGCTTTAACCAATACATTTCCAAGTCTGCACAAATTAAATTCTATGCTTTTGAAAATGAGATGAGCATAATCATAACAGATACAGGTTCCATCTATGGAATGTATTAACGAAATTCTATCTAAGGAACTACTCTAGAAAACCGTTTAATTTAGTTTAGATTCTCACAATATATTCATTTGAAAACATCTCTAAGTGAATTCATATTCAAATTTCTCAGGAGAATTGACTGTTTGGAGTTCATGCTTGGCACAAATCTCTCAGATTAATTCAATTCCCATATCCATTTCCATACTAGGATAGTCCATAATGAGGTGAAGATCCATATTTATCTTTAGTCTCCAATTTCATTACAACTTGGAGACTATAAATACATAGTCTTGAGGATGATATTTTCTCCTTTTCTCATCATTTTGTTGTGTGTTTGGATCACTTTTGTAATAAATAGCAGAGATGAAGATGTATATGGACTGCCTATAAAATATCAAGTTACAGGCCTCAACCAATAGCAAAGTACCTAATCCTCTATTACTTTGGTAACAAATAGCAAGGAGGAAAATGTAGCTTGACTACCAAAAATATATTAAGTTACAGGCCTCGACCAATCAAAAGTACCTAATCCTCACTGATGCAACAACAATTCAAAGATCCAACACCATTAGAGCAAATTCTTCAATAAGTAAGGCAGTAGAGTAGATTGTTAAATGGTTAAAAGGTTTTAATTTCAAATAGGCTATAAAAAGTCCAATTGCATAGAGCACATGCACAAAACATATAGACCCGAAATCTAACTGTGCAATTTTTCTGACAATGAAAACCAGAGGCTATATTTAGTAGAGAAGCTTGGTTTTCAAGTTTATAAGTTAATTCATATTGTGGTCAAACTTGTAGGAAACAACTCTACATCACATCAATATTAGTTCAATTCCCATGAAATCACATCAATGAGTACACCACAACATAAGAGGCACCAAAATCATGGACAGACACAACAAAACTTCAAAATCATTCCTTGTTAGCTATTTGTACATATTGAATTTTATAGTTTTCTTAAACAAACCATATAGGTTCTTTGTGGCTTCCTTGGAAGCTTCATGTAAAGGAAGGTAGTTAACAATATCTTGGTAGGGAATCCATGCTTTAACCAGTACATTTCCAAGTCTGCACAAATTAAAGTCTATGCTTTTGAAAATGAGATGAGCATAATCATAACGGATACAGGTTCCATCTATGGAATGTCTTAATGAAAGTCTATCTAAGGAACTACTCTAGAAAACAATTTAATTTAGTTTAGATTCTCACAATATATTCATTTGAAAACATCGCTATGGGAATTCATATTCAAAGTTGTCAGGAGAATTGACTGTTTGGAGTTCATGCCTAGCACAAATCTCTCATATTAATGTAATTCCCATATCCATGTCCATACTAGGCTATTCCATAATGAGGTGAAGATCCATATTTATCTTCAGTCTCCAAGTTCACTACAACTTGGTGACTATAAATACACAATCTTGAGGATGCTATTTTCTCCTTTTCTCATCATTTTGCTGTGTGTTTGGATCACTTTTGTAACAAATAGCAGAGATGAAGATGTAGATGGACTGCCTATAAAATATCAAGCTACAGGTCTCAACCAATAGAAAAGTACCTAAACCTCTATTACTTTGGTAGAAAATAGCAAGGAGGAAAATGTAGCTTGACCACCAAAAATATATTAAGTTACAGGCCTCGACCAATCAAAAGTACCCAATCCTCACTGATGCAACAACAATTCAAAGCTCCAACACCAATAGAGAAAATTCTTCAATAATTAAGGTAGCATATTAGTTGTTTAATGGTTAAAAGGTTTTAATTTCAAATAGGCTGTAAAAAGTCCAATTGCATAGAGCACATGCACAAAACATATAGACTCGAAATCTAACTGTGCAATTTTTCTAACAATGAACACCAGAGGCTATCTTTAGTAGAGAAGCTTGGTTTTTATGTTTATAAGTTAATTCGTATTGTGGTCAAACTTGCAGGAAACAACACTACATCACATCAATATTAGTTCAATTCCCATGAAATCACATCAATGAGTACAACACAACATAGGAGGCCCCAAAATCATGGATAGACACAACTAAACTTCAATGTGGTAAAAATAGGTTTAAAATAAAATAAAAACAAGGATTTCGATTGGATTCATAAGGGCTATTAACTGAATAAAGTCACTTAATAATAGAAAATAACTTACCAGGGTCCGATTCAATAGTACACCAAGACATCCTAGCATTAGCCTTGAGTCATAATCTGCAAAAAGAAGTGATGTCAACAATCGGAAACCGATTAAATTTTTTAAATTTAATCAAAAGCAAAGGGTTTTTCAATGGAAGAGGTACATTACCACTGTTTTTTACTGTAAGAGAAACTACTGGAACAACAACTTTGTATATGGTGGAGACTATAATGGGCAGGAAAAACAAAGGAGTGTGTAGGGTAAAAGTGGTGCAGAGGAAGCCCTGTGTGCCATTAACACCAAAACTATAAATAAATTGTTGTGAAAAAAACCATCGCCTCTAAAAATATAAAACTAATTAAATAGCTGATGGCGGATAGAAAATCACAGGGATGTTGTGCACATAAAAGGAAATACCAGTATAAATCCCTCAATAATCAATTTTATGATATTTATTAAATGAATGATTGACAACGATATGGTTTAAGATCCCAAAACAAGTAGAATATCACCTGCAATGAATAAAGACGGGAGAAGGAGGTTTATGCTTCCAAAATCGCAACATTGATAAGCTTTGCACCAAATAGAGGGAGGTTGCAACCATATACATGGGGTTTCGTCATTTCGAACATACAAAAATGCATGGAGAATGTTCTCTAGAGTAATACCAAAATAAAACAATGACATCATGATTCATAAGCAAAGCTTAAGCTATCGTAGTTTATTTGAACAATGAACTATGGGATTTGGGCCACAAAGAAAAACAGATATCTAGGAAATGCAAATTTCAAAATTAAATGAAAAGGTTTATGCATGGGGTACTATCATATCAGACTAATCAAAGCAAATATTCCCAAAGGAGTTCAATTTCAATCCGGTACGCAATAAGGAAAATAATATGAACATAACTAAAATTGCAGGGAAAAAGAAAACCACTACAACCTCGTAAAAAATAGAGAAAACCTCAAATATTTGTCTAAGATAATAAAGCAAACAATATTCTGTTAAAGGTTGGCACAAGACATTGTTAATACTAACATCCTAAGTATAAAGAGTAGGAATTGTCTTTCAAAGTCCATGCAAACACTTATAGATGAATTTTCAAAAATAAAATTACTAACGTGTCAACACTGGCTTGTGAGGTCAGTGAAAGCAGGTATCTATATAACCCCCACGTAAAAGCAGGTATCCATATAACCCCCACTAGGGTTCATGCACTTCCAAGTGACAAGGAAATGCTTGTGCTTGTTCTTGTGGATGTGCAGCAGGGCATGCAATAGCAATTGGGGCCAGGTGGACACTAAAACACATGACTTAAAGTTACAATAAACCAAATCAATCTTAAGCAATCTCCTAATGTCTAATATCTTAACATTTCAAATCACTTTAGAGTAGGCGAATGTTTGGGATAAGGGTAAATTTCATGAAAGTGCCAATCCCCCCTTGTTCTGGAAGCTTTAGCTGAATTCAAGGGCACTTGAATTATGTATTCAGTGGTCCACCCCTTGACAGTTCCTATACAGAAAGGCTACTTGTTCTCAAGTTACAAACTAAAATAACTTACAAAATTGGGCTGAGATCAGCATTAATTCTTCGCCTCCATCTCAGCTATATTAATTTCACATGGATATAGATTCAGATATCTTCTTGACCATTGACACAAACAATGAGGTTATGACGAAAATCATAATACATCTAAAATTGCAATCTTCGTCAATGTACAAGGGCAAAACTCAAAACCAACTATTTGTAGATATGGGTTTCTTATCAAAATGCCAGACCGAGGTATTTGGCATTGCACCAATGTCATTGGTAGAAATTCAATATGTGAAACTCAATTTGGAGTTGTAGCAATGCATTGGCACAGTAGGTGCAAGATTTAACTCAAGAGCAACTACCTATGGACATGGGTCCTTTCGACACTTTACCAAGGTCATTGGTAGAAATTCAACCATAGAAACTCCATTTGGAGAAGTAGTGATGCAAAGGGTCATTGGTAGAATATCGACCTATAGAACTCCATTTGGAGTTATGGCAATGCATAGGCACAGTGGCTGTGTGGTTGTTAGAATTTTAACAGGGAATTCAACAAGGTACCCACATCATTGGTAGAAATTCAATCCAGGAAGGTGTATGTGGTTTTGTCATGATGCAAAGGCACTGTGGTGGATGGGACTCAAGAGAAACTACCTGTAGATCTGAATATGGGTTAATTAACAAAATGCCAGACCAGGGAATTCACCAAGGTACCCACTACAATTGGGAGAAATTCCACCCAAGTAGCTGTATGTAAAGTTGTCACAATGCAGACACCATAAGTATTGGAACTCAAGCCCAACTACTTGTGGATATGAATATGGGTTCTTAACCAAACTTCTAGACCAAGGCACCAAGCAAGGTAACCACGCCATTTTTTGAAATTCTAAACATGGAAATCTGTGTAGAATTGCAACAATGCATAAAACAATCTGTATATCTATACACAAGAGGTGGAATGTTGTTTACCCTGTTTATATACCATTTGTCTCAACTTAGCAACCTTGATGACTCAACTGTTGAACAAACATTGACCCAATTTAACCACCTAGAGAGGCCAACCTTGGAAAAAACAATGATTCCCTCTTTAAGAAATGAATCACATGTTGTGATAGGATACCATTTACTCTGTGTGGATATATCAACTAACCCAACTTAATGACTTTGATGGCTAAACTATGAAGAATAGAAAACATACTTTGGTATTTGAAGATACCCAGTAGTGTTGGATACCTAGTATATCTAACACTACTAGGTATCTTCAAATAACATACTTTGGGATTCTGGAAAGAAAACATTAGTATATATTTACATTGGAAGAACCAATTGTCTATGCTATAATTCTGATCACAACTCAAGTGATCCCCAACTATCAGTTATATCTAATTCAAAATGATAATAAGAGCCTCATGTTCTCTTTCTTCCATTGAATAGATTTCTAGGATCCCTTTGAACCTAAAAACAGACTATCTATGTAATCTGCAACCAAAACATTTTAGTACTCAAACCACTGAAAAGGTAGTTCACACATCCATTAGATGTAATATCCAATCATCACTATACATCTGAAGTGTACTAGGGAGATATGACTCCTCATAGTCCATTCACTTTTTGAGAGATTCTTCTCAATTTTGCTCACTACTACATGCTCAAGATCACGAAGATGTCTAAAGTCTCATATACTTCTCCTTAGATCTCACACATCATACTGATAAAAAAAATCTGTTGAAACATACCAGCCTACTGAAAGGCTAAAAGTTAGAGATGTGTCTAATACTTTCCTTGAAATTCCATTGACAACATCATGCTTCTTTATACTTGGCATAGTTTCATGAGGCTATGCAAGTGTCTCTCTAATCACAACAACAGTATCAGAAATAAAAAGAGAGAAGTTGTGTGTTTTTGGATTATTGGATTGAATTCCAAATATTGGAATCCAAAAGTGACATACCAACATGTAGAACCCTGCCATTCTTGGCATTTAAGTTTAACCCTATTTCTCCGAATTCTATGCCCACCCTAGTTCCTGCAATATTGTTCAAATGAGGAAGAACTTCAAGACCATATTTATGAACAACTTCAGCAACAACTTTATAATCTAGTGTGTCCCTTGAACTAGACCAATGTGGCCCAGAACTAATCAGATCGGTCGGTTTTTCCAATTCTAGTCTAGCTCTGATAACATGGATAAGGAGTCCACCAATCAATCCAAGAACAAATTCCCCATAATACTCAAACTACCTCATTAAGGAAGGGGGCAGCAGTGTTGGAAATGAAAATAGCAGGATGAAGTTTCTGGGCTATAAATAGCCATGTTTTAGGAAGACCTGTGCCTCCTAGCAGCAGTACAACATCATCACCTTCAGTTCTGCACTAACTATGGGTATATAAGCATCAATTCTGGGCACGTTTGTGTGCTAGAACAACAGTGAAAAGTAGTGAAACCTCATTTTTCAGTCCCTAGGAAGAGTTGTATTATGAACAACAACAACTCTTGATGAAAAATTTGGTATTTCAAGAGGGCTGACCTACCTGTGTAAAGTTCTATTTGTTGTTTGAAGGAATTTTGTGCACCATTAAGGGATACTTTGACACAACTAGTGTTGATCTAATGTAGGTTGTCCTCATTGGAAGCTAATTTGTATGGTCTAGAACAGTGATATTGACCCTTTGGAGGTCTCTTCACTTGATGTTTGTCACATTGGAGCTAATTTGAAGAGGAGCATTTATATTTTGGAGCTTGGATTCCTATTTTAGGGAAATGTTGAGCTTATTGGTGCATCCCCTTTCATGGATTTTTATTGTGCTTCGATGAAGCCTTTGGAGGAATTCTGAATGCTTTTATAATTTATTCCATATGTGAAGGGATGTACTCTCGCTTAGAGGTGTCTACTTCATACTTAGAGGAGCATTCTGGAATGACTACAACTATCATCAAAGCATGCACATTCCATACGAGTCAAGCACTCTGTTATCCCCCATTTTGTATGGGTGTCCACTTGTCATGTTGATCACAATATTCAATGGGGGTAACATTGTTCAAGTCTTTCTTATCATGGATTGATGACCTAAGTGGATGCTTGTAGAAAATGGTCATGGTTCCCTTTATGATGAACTTGCATGATTTGTAGAGTTTGCAGTCATTTATTGAAGGGTGCACTTGTCTAAGAAGATACAGTGAGTTGGGAATATCACTAGATCTTCATCCATCCACTGATTTTGGTCTTCATGATATGTACTAAAGTTATAAAGAATGGTCTGGCTTCATTTTTTTGAGTTTCATTGAAGAAGAGGAGGGAGCAGAGATGTGAATGGAAAGTGGTACTACCTTCAGGGGAAGCTAGAGAAGGTATACACCAAGATTGAGTGACATACATGTTGTGATTTTATTGTTGTACATGGCTTGTAGAGGAGTCAAAGTGTGTTGTTGGGTGCATCCGATTGGGCCTCCCACCTGTCAACACCATCATACATTCAAAACTAGTAATAAAAGGCGTTGCGTTTTACCTGAGGGAGTTGTACATTCAAGATAATCCACATATTACTGAACTAGGTGTGCTATCTACAGTCAATCTTCTTGTCAAATATGATATGTGACTTTGTGAGGACTGATGGGTGGTTTAGTTGAAGTCTTTCACTACCATCATACCTAGCTCCTATCATTTACTTGTGCACTATCAAGTATGAAATATCTAAAGCATAGGGGTGCTAGAAAGGGAGGTTTATTCGTCATCCAAGAGGACAGTACGATGGTGCTACTTCACAGGTCTGTTAATAATGTTAAAATCTGATTTAGTAACCTAACTATATTATGTTGTTAAAATTGGTTAAAAGTAGAACCACATTCATTTATTTCTATGGTATGTCTTTCGAAATAAATACCATCTATGGTCTCTGATTATAACAATTTGGGAATATTCTTGTTAAATTCTTGAAATGTAATTTTGTTTTGAAAAGTATGGTATTTGAAGATACTTAGTAGTGTTGGATACCTATTATTTGAAAGCAGGCCCACCCCATTGTGATGAAGATCACAAATGGCCACCCATGCAAAATGGAAGGTAACAGAGGGCACACTGAGTGAAGGCACACCACTAGTCATCTTGGGATGCACATAGGAATAATGTGAAAAGTGGGGCCCAAGAAATCGAAAAAATAAATGAGATATGATTAAAGAAAGTGAAAAACAATCAATGAGATCAGTTTTGCAATTAAAAACTACACGTAATGTGAAATATTGTTGATAGAAACATATCTACACCCACTTGAATATGGAGGATAGTCTTATATAGACAAAGAGTGGCAGATGTGAACAATAGCAAATTACTACACCAAATCATCAAGGAAACATTGCAGAGAATGAAGAATACATGGGGCTTCAGTGAAAAAGATGGAAGAAGTTTTGGGACATAAAAGAAGACTACCGTTGGGGTTAAAAAAAGCATTGAAACTGGGCATGTGTGACTATTATAGGAGGGGGAAATGAAGGGAGATGGAAGAGATTTATGTTCCTTGAAAGAAAAACACATCTTGTCTCAAATGAGGACAAGCTTGCATAGTATAAGATGCTAGACAGGGAGATGGAAGAGCCGGAGGAGTGGAACAGTAGACTTTCCAGGTATGCGATTCTCAGGAGGTAGAATTCAAACAACAATTCCTTCCCAATGTATCTCTTATAGCAGCACATAAGAAAGGAATTATTGTTGGAAGAAAGAGGATGGTTCATAATGTTTCAGAGCAGCCAGTAGGAAAATGTCACAAGAAGGGCATCAGAAATTATGCACCTCAAAGGAAAACTATTATGAGAAAACCGGTCCAAGTTGATTACATCATGGAGCACATCATTCAACGAAGTAGTTTGTTAAATCTTGCTCAAACACCATTATATGAGTATCCACTTTTGTAATATTAGTCATCATTTATCTTTTGAGTTGGCTTCTTTGTCCTTCGTAATTATCTATTCTAAATTTAGAAAGGAAAGACACCTCAAGCTGCAATGCCTCCATCCTTGTTGCTGATGTCTCAAACTTCATCATGGGTTTTGTCATATTTTGTTGCATTGGAAATGTTTTTCCAAATTTCATTGTTGCCAAACTCGAGGCTCGAGCATAAACAAAAAACAAAATAGAATCTAGCTGTTGTCTGGACCACTTGAATGCTTTGAGTTTCAAAGGAATGTGAGCTTTAATTACTTCACTCTGTTACCCCCCATTTTGCATGGGTGTCCACATGTAAATTTCTTGCTGGTGATAGGACAATTTGTGCATTTCTGGGCATTTTTTGGGCAGCCTATGGTGGTTTTATGTAGAATCAATCATGAATGATATACAATTAAGATCATTGTGGTTTAATGATGAACTATGACTAAGGGTTTTGCTATCATTATAGATGTTTAGAAGCACCCTTGGGGCACAATTTATGAGGAGAATGCTACAACAAAAGAGGGTGCATTCTGGCCATTGCTTGGTAGCAGGATGTTGAGGCATTGCTATTGAGGATATTTCCAGCCTAAAGTGCCATTATTTTACCCCTAGATCAGTTCCAACCTAAGGGGTATTTTTTGCATATTTTGAGGGCTATTTTCCAGCTGTAAGAGTCATCTCGGTTGGATGTCCATTTGCAGTTGTTTATTGTCCTTCTCCATGGTTCACAGAGGGTTCTCTTGCATGTTTCAATGGATCATATGGTATATCACAACCAAATACATCATCCCTTTAGTCCCATAATTGATGGTGGATTCCATGCTCATGGTTCTGGCAATGCATCTACAGCAATAACCCTGAAATTTGTCAACAGTAGCCTGAGAAGTCAACAGGTTTGGTCTTTTCAGCATCTGATCTAGGTCATCTATGGTTTTGTTGGGTATGCAAGATATTCATCAGGTTTATTCATAGCAGATTGGCGTGTTTTTTGCTGATAACTAGTCATAAAACAAGAAACATGTGAAGATACCCATTTCCTTCAGTTCAAAGGTCACTATAAATAGGATATAACCTGGTTCCTGAAGAGCTTGAAAGAGATAGAAACAAATGAAACTTTAGTGGGCCTCTTCTTTGTTCAATAGGATGCTCACAACTCATTACCCAGATTATTGTCCATTAAGAATCTCATCAATGTCAGCTCCCTCTTTCTAGAAGAATCCAACAACCCCATCATGGTACCTTTCAACACTCCCATCAATTGCAATCCTAGAATCAATTATTGATTCCATGATAGGTTTTGAACCTATCTCCATGGAATCCCATCATGCATGCTTTGCATCTCCCTCCTCAAAACTAGAAGACTCACCTTGCTTCTCTATGGCATATACAAGTGCGAGAGGATTAGCAAGCAACCTGTAAAGGCCACCATCTCACATACCTCTAACCAAAGTTCTTGGACTTGCTAAATTAAAATCAATAATAGTGCATTGTTGTCCTTCAAATGCAACTCTAAACTTAAAATATATGATATAAAAGACTAAATAAAGATTTTTCTTCAAACCAAGAACAAACAAAACATCATTCGTTTCAAGAACATCATTTGATGACGACAAGATGGAAATGGAACCCAATCATTTCACAAGCTAAATGGCATCATCACCCAACTCCACACTCATCCCCCCCCCTCTTGCTTCTAAATCCTACTAAATAGTTTCATGTGTTAGCTTTTGGGGTTACTTCCAAAGTGTTTACACCATGCTTAGTGGTGCTTCATGCAATGTGGAATGTATGGAATGTTGCCTACACTTGGTTGTACCTTAGCAAGCATACCTTATACACAATGGAGATAGATTAATCATGGATTTCCCTACTTTGACTTGATGCTTATGTCATGCACTTCTCCTTATGAAGTTGGAGACATGTGGCATGGTTACATTTCACACATGGAGGGCTCGGTTACTTTCTTGGGAGGAGGACATACTTGGAGGAGTATTGAACATTTAGGAGGAGGGTATTGATCCCTGGGTAGCATGGGGATAGTTGGTTTCTTACAGGGAGGATTGTACTTGACTTGAGGATGCTTAAGTAGAGGAGTGTTTCATATAGGTGTGGTGGACCGAAAGGACCACATGGCTTAGGATGAATTAATAGAGACCTTTGGATGGTAGTTTTGGAACTTTCTTTTGGAGAGCTCGGCTTGGGACCTTGCTTGATATGCGTGCTTACGTTGGAGCTTGACATGTGGACCTATATAATGTTTAATAAGGTTGCTTGTTTGTGGATGATATTTCAACTTTCCAATTTTTCACCACCCTCATCTATCATATATATAAATGGTGGAGAGAGACTTTTCATTAATCATGTCACACACATCATGTATTAAAAAATCACTCTCAATCTATGCTCACTACTTGGACAAGTAGTTTTGGCATACTTCTCGAGTGCATAACCCTTACACAGTCATGTCTTCTTCATCTTGAACTTCAACAATCCATACACCATGTCATTCAAAAGAGGTAATGCTCCATAATGTAGGTGTCCAAATAAAGCTTGTGTCAAAGCCTGCACAAGTTGTCAGTATCATGCACTAAATCTCTATGTTTAATCATTTTAGCAAGTAATTTGTACAACCCACCCTCTTGCACACCTTTGGCTAATACTTGACCAAGATCATGGATATGATCTTTGACTACAACTTGTTGATCATCAAACTCAGCCACATGTCTAAGATTTGTCATGGATAAAACTAAAAAAAGGTTCATTGTTAAACCAAGAACATAAAATACATCATCTAGCTCAAGAACATCACTTGATCACGCATGTGGAATGAGATAGATCCCACTCCAATAACTTGATAAGTGGCATCATTGCCTAACTCCACCTATATGCCATCCTCTCATTCTTGAACTCTGTTGAAGGTCATGTGTCCACATACCACACTCCACTGAGTATGTGTCCACATCCTCTCAATTATGAAATATTCAACAAACTGGAAATTGCCTCATTTAGGAAGACAATATTATGATTGGAGATAATCAAAGCCACGGCCAAGAAAGTCTAGGTAAAATATAAAATCATTTAAACAGAACCAGGGTTTGCATACCTAATACTCGTAATTTATTACGATTCCAAAGGAGAATCCTTACAAGACGAGTGCCAAGGATTCAATAAATAAAATCAGGGTTTGCAAAGTTTCTCTTCTTTAAATATCCAGTATAAACTATCAAATTCTTGCAAAATGCACATGGATGGAGTCAGAGAATATAGAGGGATATAGTTTAACTAACCCAAGACATAAAATAAAGTTTCACCCACCTCGAGTTTCACTCACCCAAACCACCCAACCACATTCTCTGATGAAGGTAGTGGATTCTTTTCTTAAAAACCAACACAACACTTCAGAATCTCCATCAATCTGATATTCCTAACTTGCCTAAGTCACCCGGGTTTTGGAATCCAAACTTTGACTAACTACAAATTCCTTCTTAGAGTCATTCGATCCCAGCAAATGGTTCGACTGCAATCTTCCCTATGAATTGAGCTCTAGATATGCAACCCCTTTAAACTTTGCATTCACGCGAATGGAAAATATTCCTAACCAATATTCTTTAAATATCCATTAAAAACGGTCGAAATACTACAAAATGCACATGGATGGAGTCGGATAAGTATCAGGAACTCGATTCAAATGCTTGAGAGCCTCTTCATCTTTCCCATTCAGAGCATACCCTGCGATCATATTGCTCCATAAAACCACATTCCATTCAGGTATATTGTCAAACACTTTCCTTGCATCCTCAAGAACAAGAACAACAAACATGTTATCCCCACATCCTTTGAGGAATGCAATGAGCAACAACAACACAGTGCAGTGATCAATTACCCCTAAAGGTGAAATGACAAGCAAACACAGGCATGAAGACTTGAATACCTGCTTTGAAACACACTATCCAGCGGGTTTGGTTATTCAGAAACCAGGCGTTCTGCTGATGGCGATTGAAAGTGGGATATCGCAAAACAGACAAAAATTAGAACCAACCAACACCTGCCAATAATAACGTCAAATTTTATTTGATTATAATTTTTTTTAGAACGAGGAAGGATTGAGAGACTACGATAAGGAGGGTGAGTAAGCTGTCACTAGCAAAAAAAAAATAGGAGAGGGGTATAGAACAAGCTACCCATCAAACAGAGGCATGGAAGCAATAAAATATCGAAAGGGAAAGTAACTGAGGTGGGTGGAGGCCATAACCCAACTTTAGGGAACGGGAGGGAATAAATGAGTTGGAGCGACCACCAGTTCAATCCCCTCAAAAAGCAGATAACCCCGAATAAGAAAGTGTTGGGTCATTCTTTTATTTTGAGTTTCCTCAATCCTAAGTGTGAAGGATACAACTGTTACTCATCGAAGGAATGAATTCATGTCAAAAATAAGATGAATATCAATCACAAAGGCTCAATCTAATGCATTAAACACTCCTATAGGGGTACGGTTGTAAGGTTTCATTGAGAGATCCACCCCGTTTGACATCAATAAATCTGAAAGACATTATAGAATGAGACTTTGCCTCTTTAAGATATAAGATGAAATTTTCCGAGATTGACTGAAAAAACTATATATCTTTCATAATTTCTATAGGATATAAGTTTATTTAACTTCATGACAAGTTCCAACTTCTATATGAATGAATGCCATTTCTTTTTAAAAGACACATATAATCTGTTTCCCTTTTTCCATTGCCATTGATTTTTTATATATACAAATATCTATCATTGACTGACACTTGCCTTTGTTTATAGACTTTACGCCTATACCCCCTCGGGAGGGTTGCTAAGAATGAATTTACCTTACCCCCTATGGAGAAAAGGAAGCTTATGAATTTACCTTACTCTTAAAAATCTATTTATTTAAGAGTCAATTTATTTAAGAGTTGATTCTTGCTGCAAATGTAAATATATTTTTTTGTTTTTTTATATTTTTTTTGTTTTATTTTTATTAATTTTTTATATAAATTATATAGATTTTTTTTGTTTTTATTTTTATTTTTATTATTTTATTTATAAATTATATAGATTTTTTTGTTTTTTAATATATTTTTATTTTATTTTTATTACTTTATTATATAAATTATGTTAATATATAATTAGTTATATATTATATTTTTTTAATAATTATCATATAAGTTGTTTAGTTTTATAAATGGAGTAGCCTACGGCGTCGACGATTTGGCTCAGAAGCCGGTTGTCATCGCCACTTTTCAGCCAAATCATCGACTCCGATCAATACTCTCTGGGAAAACGATGAACGATAGCCACAGATGAGGGCCCTACACGTAGACTTACCAAATGCATCCAATGCATGGCCAAAAAAACATGTTAACTTTGGATTTACGAGTTGAAGGTATCGTTCGACACCTGCTCTATAATGACATCTGCAACAATTAAAACTCCTTGCAAAGTTTAATCACTTATTCTAATGTCTGCTTCAGTTTTCCTTTGGAGCGTGTGAGGAATGTCAATGTGCAAAAACTAGTGACCTTTGCAAATAGTGGCATTACAGGAGGGTGTTCATGCTTTTCCTAGGCTGAAATCTCAAAATACATATGGTTATGAGTGCATAGGCTGGAGATGGTGATAATTGCAAATGTAAAGTGAAAGCAGTAACTCCAACAGCATTGAGACCTGTAAAAAGCCATAACAATTGGTTATTTATTGGAGTGATGAACTCGATATGAGCAACAAGAACCATACCTTTGAAGCGCTTCGATTGGTCACTATGAGATCCTGAACCAGCTTATCGTTTGCAAAAATAGTATATCGAGTGCAAAAATAGGGGAGTAATAGTTGGGGTCGAACGATACCTTCAGCTCACAAATCCGAAGTTGACGTGTTTTTTTGGCCATGCATTGGATGCAGTTGGTAAGTCTACATGGATGAGGCACATTCGAATGGTCGGTTCTCGAGGGGATGTAGGGATATGATGCTTCTAGCTAGGTATTGATATTGTACTGGTTCTAGTACCTAATTCGTAATTGACGTAGGAACCTAATTTTCCTTTGGAACGTGCTTAACCGGGTTTGCTTCAATGGTGCAGCAGGGATAAAGATGTTCAAGAGAAAATTCATGCAATTGCTTGTTGGATCTCTGAATATTGAGGTGGATGGCACCAATATTACTAATAGAAGGTAGACAATTTACAAATTTTACACTTCATTGTCAAATTTGCAATTTTCCATGACCCAATTAAAAATAACTAACATAAATGACTAATTCATATTCTTCTAGCTAGTCATTTTTTATGCCCTGACTAAATTAGTCGTTTATGTTAGTCATAACTCTGTCACTTATTATCTAGTCATATTTGTTAACTGGTGACTAAATTAGTCGTTTATAGTTAGGTCAATCAAAATTGCTCATATTTAGTAGTAAATCACTTGAAAAACCTGTGGTGACTAGAGTTTTTAGTCACCTAGTAGCTAATTCTTCATTTTGTACTAGTGACTTGTGCTAACACCAACTAACTGAAGTAGGTTGGTTCTGAGACTCCTAGTGGCTCTTAAAATGTAGGGATTGGTATCGAAGGTGCTCCTACTGATGCATGTACATGTAGTAAGTGGAAGTTAACCTCTAGTATTGTCCCCCATACTTCAATGACTGGTACATGTGGCCCCATTGGGCCATGTGGACCTAATTGCACTAGTGGACCCATTTAATTAACTTAGGTTCCTAAGTTAGGATAATTAATCTAATAGAAAGTATGAACAATGGAGGGTTAATAATCCTAACAATTCACTTGTTTAGGAACACAGTGGGGCTATTTCTTTGTGAGACACCTGCAATGATACAAGTAAAAAAATGCATTAGCTATCATAAGCTAAGTAAGACCCTTAACCTTGTAACCCTATATTTCAAAATAGGGATTGTAAGTGAAGAGCTTAAAACATTAAAATATTACATCTCCATATTTATGGAAAAACAAGATAAGCACACAAATTGTACAACATATGACAAGGCAAGCATGCCACATCGAATTTTGAAACAAGTAAAATTTATCTCAAGACTTAAAATTTGTACATTAGTATAGTTTTATATGAATTACAAATGTAGTCATCATATTTGAGTTGTTAAGTATCAAAGTTCATAGAATTTTGTATAGTCTAAGTCCTAAGTTTATAATGGGATATAGGGATTATAATATTTTCTTAAAAGCTATGTGAAACCAGGTTAGTTCTTCGATTGATTTAAACACTCTGTAACATGTTTTTTTTTACTTATGTAATTTTAGAGTTGTTACATCTTGTAAACTTGTATACCACAGAATTAATACAAATAGGAAAAAGTTACATTTATTAACTAATTGTGAACTAATGTACTTGTGATTTATGAAATTATTATTAATTTGCAAGTATCACAAAAATAATATCTAACTTTTTGTTCTATTATTACCTTAATAATACATAATCCAATATATTTTTCTTCACAATATTTCACGTGCTAACTACTTATTAAAATATATGTATATTTATGTAAATGTAGTTTACAATCTATCCAATTTATACTTGAGTTGACATGTGCATGGTTTTATTTATTTTCTGTGTATTTAGTTTTGGTAGCTGACATGTTCCATGTCATTGTGACTGGCGTGACACATCTCATCCTTTTTGAGTTGTAGAAAGTGCTTCTTGGTGAAATTAGTTGAATGACCCACTGAGAGACTCCTGCATTATCACAACTCATTATCCATGCCTGGAAAAACTAAAATTTCAATACGGGTCATTTTAGGCTACCATACTAAATATTCATTCACTAACAACCCCCTATAGTTGTTTGACCCTTGGACTTATTATTACCACCTTCTTCTTTGTATACACGGGGTCAGAGAATATACAATCGCGTATATACACGGATTGTACTCTACCTAATCGCATACATACGCTTATGTTCTTTAAAGAGACACACACATCTATCTTTTTGGTTAACATATTGATGTAGGAAGTTGTTGGGTCGGTTGTGAGTGTGGCCAAGTTTTCCTGGGTACATATACTATCTGTTGACTATTCCTTTTATGACCAGATTCCCATTTTTATTAATTTTTTTTCTTTAAAAATTGTTATAGTCGATTTATCTCCTTTTTGTTTTTCCATTAGTGCACTAGTCTTTTAATCTTGGTGTCTTACCTGGCTTGCATTTGTTTCTTGCTACACAGACTGATAAATTTAGTTACTTTTATTGCATTTTCATTCATGTATATTTAAAATACAAAATAATTATATAGTTGCATACTTAATTACATCTCAAAAATGCATTTAAGGAGGTACTTGCATTGGGTTGCTTGGATGAGAGTAGTGTTTAGAATTCCATACATGAAAGATTGCATTGGCATTTGAAAAGGAAAAGAAATTCATGTGCATTACATTTAGTGGCATGCCATTTTTCATTTGAAAACAAAGTTGCACTTCGCGTTGTTTTTAGGTGTGCATGATTAATTTTATTTCCAAATCATGACATTAGTGGTTGCACGACCATATCCCTTGAGTAATCACAGCCTCTAAAATTAACGCTTAAATTAAAATTCATTAAAATGATTTTATTTTTTAGGGTGTACCAACAAGCTTAGGTTTTAGAGTCTTGGAATAGAATTTTTTGAGTAAATTTCTCCAACACTATGAAACAAAACAATTAGGTGTACGTCTAGGAGAGAATAGAAATCCTTGGTATAATTAGTGCTCTCTGGAGGCTCCTCTTACACAGAAGTTAAGAACGAGGAAACACACATGTTGGTGGTGGGGATATCCCTCTACTACCTTCGGTTGAGCGTCGGATATGTTTCCAGCATCCTATTCATATCTTGGGTATTTTTAGGTACCTTTGGTTCTTTCAAGGTTCGATCTTTGTTACCCTTCCTGTAATGTCCCTCTTATACCTAGGTGCCAATGTGTGCAGAATTTATTTATTTTTGTTTTGTTTACACTATTACTACAGAGGAGTCGAATCTCTTAGCAGCAACCTTGATAAGAAAATTTCATGCACATTGTTAAACAATCATTTGAGAATTATCTTTAACGTAATTTACAACATGCCATTATCATAGTGCCCTGAAGACGGCTTACTGTGCATACCATAAATTAGTAAGATAACAGTAACATTTTTCCAATTATCTTTTTACAGTATTACCTTCCTATACAAAATTAATGATTAAGGAGCAATCTTTCCTAAACAGTCATTCTTAGATTCAATTCATACATAATAAGACTTTCTACAACTTCCTCACCAGGAGAACAAATAAAAAGGTAATATACCAAAAGCACCTAAGATAACAATGTCAAGGACACTCAAATTGTGACATCCCAAATGAACTGGAATTGATTCTTAGAAGGAATGCAAAACTATTTCACTCTACATCAGGACGACTTAGTTATGCCAATTTAAAATCATTTTTACGTTGCTTGATCCTAAAACATCCTTAAGGAATACCAAAAGATAACATACATATTCTTTATTTTCCCCATGAGATCCTTACGCCATATTTCCATCCTCCTAAACCAATTTAGGAGTAAAGGACAATTCATACTACAAACAACAGGAGGTTATTATCATTACATCCACATGCCACTTACTTTATAATCAGGCTATATAGGAACATATACCAGTGCATAAAGGTTATGCCCATTTATAATCATCTTGAGTTCATTTATGTTTACCTTGAGTCCATTTCTTGCAGGATGATTCAGCTATTTGTCCTGCAAGCACATCATTACTCCTATACACCCATAATGGCCATAGTTAACAAAGGCATGACAGGTATAATGTCTTTCTCACATAATACTATACCAACAAGCTTTCAATTATGCATGAATAAAATCCATAACACCCAAATTATAGTAAGCATTGCTCTCCCAAGCACAAGAAACATGCAAAGGGACAAAAATCCCCAAGGCAGCTTCATCATCCGCATCCTCATTACGACTCCTTCCCTGTGCTTCACAACTTAGCATTAAAATATTCAACTATTCAAAGAGGAAAATATAAACTCATTTTATAAAAGCAGCTAGCCCCTTTAATGACTAACACTAACAACTAGAAATTAAAACTTCATTTTCTAAGTTAAAAGACTGGACCGACTGAAAGCTCGACTTCGAATTTCCTCCCAACCAACTGACTCTATCTGGCATGCGTTATCCCGCCTAGATTCACCCCCGAGCTTGGGCGATGAACCCACTATGGTAAAGAAACATCCCCAAGTGTTCTAAAACATGTTTCACGGTTTGACCACACTGTTTATCAACGCAGTGCTAACCAGCTACCCATATCGGGCCATTACTTTGGACTGTTCAAAATACCACACTCCCTTTATTTCACAGTACAAGTGTACAAGTGTATTTATAAGAATCTTACTTACAGCGTGATGAAAACCTGATTTACAGCTAGCTAGACCACATTCACCTCACAAACAATTCTAAATACACAATAGGAAAAATTAAAATCACCATCTACAATATTTAGATCATGTGAGCAATTTAGTTTCTTGATATAGATATATATGTATAGTACCCTTGTGCATATTTATCATGTTATTATGTTAATAAAGGAAGAACTATCCCACCACCTACGTACCATCCTCCATAACCTAGGAAAGGAAGTTCTCAAGCCCAAGAAGCTGAAAAAAATGATCAGGTAACAAAAAGGGGATGACCTATCATGCGCTGGCTTGTTTTGCTTACTGCATAACTAGTGTGAAATGATAATGACAAAATGGAAGTTGGGCATAAGAAGCTCACCCCTCTGCAATATTTGTAAGTTCCCTGTTAGCATAGGCCAGTAAACCATCCAGTTCGATAACCCATTCTAGCAAATAGCGATTGGGGAGTAAGTTATTCAATAAAGCAGCGTGGTAATGGTTCGAAATAGAGAAATAAAAATAGAGGGGCATACCATTGAGGTGGACTCAGATCAGTTACAAGAATATCACAACGCCAGCGGGGAGCTAAATAATAAGAAATCCATTGTTTTCAATCAATCGAAATCCCATGAACTTGTTGCAAACATTAAAACTGGTAATAATATATAAAAAAACAGGAGGAATTTCAGAAAATGTTTCATCCTGTAAAGCATCTATGTTCTTAGCCATAGCATGAATAAGATTTAATACAGCTCAATGCAAACCCCTATAGGACACAAGGAGGTGAAGTATACAGGCACAAAAATGTATCAGGAGTGCCAAACCCTCCCCAGTGGCAGCAACTCAGAATGTAAAAATTCTGGATGCCCGATAGTTCCACACTGAAACCACGCGCACTGAAATAGATGCGAGTCAAACACCCACAAAATGGGCTGTGACAAGCGCGAGAAAGGTCAGATTCGTGTTAGGTTTCACCCAACCCCAAATGATTGTTCCAAACACCCATCGAATGCAGCGATTTCTCTTCAAGTTTAGGAGCAGAATCCAAAACTAGAATGCCTTCTAAATCTGTGTTTTCACATTCGCCAATGTAATGCTATAAGCAATAAACAACAGACTAACATGGGCATTGAAATCTACGACTTCATATTTAGCTCAACCAACCATGTGCAGTAAACTACAATAATGATGGCCTATTCAATCTGTGAATTCATCTTCACTGTAATAACACCCTATGCTAATAACCAGCATACTGCGAATTCACATGCAGCTAAAAGAGATATATCACAAAGAAAAAAAATTGTTGAACACGCAGATACCATCTTCTCTGCAATTAACTAGTATCCCAGGAGGGTCTTCCAGAACTGCGATTTCACATGCAGCTTAAAGAGGAAGATATATCATACACAGAAAATTTGCCGGACCTGTGATACGGCCCTCAGCATAGACATATATGCAAGGAGCAACGCATAAGGTGGCTACCTTATTTCCGCTTATAACAAGATAAAATAGCATGCAATGGACAAAAAGAAAAGCAGTGGATTTTTCCTTAATAAGGACTCGGCCAAGCAAAACTTCTAAATTCCATTCATAAACAAAACATATTCGAGTTAAACAGAACATCTTCCAATTAAACAAAAGCAAAACTTCTAAATTCCATTCATAAGGAAAACATTTTTCAATTAAACAAGACATCTTCCAATTAACAAATGCAGGCCAACAGACGCTCAAGGGTAAAAGAATCGCTTGGGCTTGGTCAACCGCGATCTCTTTAGTAGGCTCCCTCGGCCTCCAAGAGCACGCTCTCACCCTCCGTACATACTCTTCTTTAATAAGTTCACAGTGCCCTCCTTTTCCTTCCCCCAGAGTATGTGGGATAAATGATATTGCCTTAATTCATAACTCGGCAACTAACTTCACTTTTAGTATATTTTACCTTCCTAATTATTCATCTTAGCTTTCACTTTTAGTATATTTAACCTTTCTAATTATTCATCTTATCTTTTTTCTTTATTTGTGCTGCCCTTTCCATTTAACTATATTAACCCTTTTTAAATGTGGAGAGCACTTGGGAAAAAGTGGAATATTCCCATTTTTTATAATATAAAGCTCTCATATGAAAAAATACACATTACCACATTATTCACATATTAAAAATAATGTCCCATTCTATAAATACATATAGCATAATATGATGCTCCACAACATATGAAGGGAAAAGATTATGATTTCTCAAGCTTTTTCCTTTAATAATGGTTCTGTATCAATATGCTTTTCTTACAATTGTATCCCATTGTGCTATCTTTTAATATATATATGTTAAAGAGTATTTGTCATATGAGCCTTGAATTATTTCAGCATATATAATGTGGTATAAAATATCTTTTCAACTATACATAAGGTATTATGTAAATTAATATAAGAGTTAGCTCTCCATACTTCAACCGTTGCAAGGTTCCCTTGTTTTAATAATTAAAGCATTGTTTTTTTTAATCGACTCCACTTTATATACCAAGGACTGTCATGCTAGTGATTAAACACTACTTCTTATTCTCTTAGTATTTACCAGTACACAATGATCATTCATTGAGTTTCTTGGTTTCCCCTTTTCTGGAAATCCCTTTCCCCCTAGTGGGTTCGTCGCCAAATGTCATTTTAGTCATTCGAAGCTTTTAGTCGTTAACCTTATCAATTATAACCACAACTTGACTGAGGTTTATAGTCGATACTTACAGTGATATTTACTTACACTGTGAGCTCTAGGTCGAGGTGGCAAGGGATGTTACATCCTCTCCCCCTTGAATTAACACCGTCCTCGGTGTTACCAGTTTTCCCAGCCTTGTCTCCTTTTCTTCTTCAGGTTCTTAATGCTTGCTTTTATATTCTTTAATCCCTCTTGACAGGTGGGATTAGGTCACCAAACCTACATTTTAAGCATATATATGCATGTCTACTACATCAATAAAACATGACTACTAGCATTGACATTGAGACAATCTAGAAATCTGATTGTACAATTTTCATAATCCATAGTGGCTCCAATATACATGTCAGTTCTATCTATCAATAAATGAACATATTAACTCATTGGTACAAATTTACCTGTAATGCACATACCTTTTCCCGCATTGTTCCTTTCTTTGGATGTCCTCCATCCCAGGACACCAAGTGCCAATAGTACTCCAAGTACCAATTCAAGCCACCCAACACAAGAACGATACCAACCCTTCATGTATCTCCTTTTGTGCTATTCAGGGTGCTTTATCATTATTCTTTTCTCTGGATGTTCCTCCATCCCAGCACCCCAAGTGCTAACAGTACTTCCAGTACCAACTCAAGCCACCCAACACAAGGACGATACCCTATACTCTCTGTAGGCGTATCTCCTTTTTGTGCTCTTCAGGGTGCTTCACCAAGATGAGGCACCTCCGTTCTCTCACACCTCCACAGCGCCTAGAGGTTATTCTCTTCACAGAGTCCCCCCACTCATGTGACAGTCCTCTAATGTGTGTGAAACGAGTCTTAACCAAAATGTCTTACATCTAGGCGTCCCCAGAATGCATAGTGGTCCCTCGCTGGCCCGGGGGGAAACAAGGTAGCTTTCATCCACTACCTCCATCACCAATTCCTTGTGGTGATAATGTTTCATGCCTCCAATCACTCGATAGGTGGTCAGCTCATCATATCATTGCGTCAAATAACATCAAACTTTTTAACATAAGTCATGTCTTACTTCATTTCTCATTCACTAGATAAGAGTCTTTACACTAGTGCACTCTTTTTACCACTAAGGAATTCTATTGATTTCTTAAGCACAACATATTTTATTACTTACCTTGGCTGCACTGTAGCCCAAGTTCATAAGAAAATCTACTTTCATGTCTTTGAAAGATTTCTTTCGTACTTTGCGAGTATGTATGAAAGATCAATAGTCTCTATGTTTGCACAGCCTGATTTCCTAGGCTTCTCTTGCATGCCCAATATTACATTGCATCTCACCACAACTTTTCATTCGGTTTTTGCATTCACTTAGCACTCATTTAATAGTTAATGGAATCTAATTGGAGATTCTTTAAGAAAACCATGTTCTGCAACATAGCATCTTATATCATCATTCACCATTATTTCCAAAGCAAAATGATAGCAATTCTATGATAAATTTTTGCCTCATGTTTATGTCCATTTAGGCCGCAAGGTCATACGCTATTGCTGTGCACACCTGTAGGGGAAGTGTCAAGCATCTATTCCCGTTGTTTTTATGGACCCAAAACTTGAGAAGTTCCTACGAATCCATTACCCCAACCAGAACAATTGTTCTTAGTTAACAGCAATTTGTTCATAAAGGTGTTAGCAGTTGTACCTTACTACTAACATTCGTTTGGCATATTTTCGTATACCTGCATAATCCTAACAATATGCATTTTTAATATAGTCATCCTTTCAGCATCACTTATGTTCTCAGTTAGGTTTGCACATAATGAATTTAGCTACACTTGGTAGGATTTTGGGAAAATATATTTACTCTTTTAAATGATTTATTCATCAAAATTCATTGATAGCTACCTTGTCCCCTTTTTCTAAAATGGTGTAAAGTCAAATTTTTTGCTTACTTTACATGACATGATGGAACTTCTAAAAAGAGTGGAAACATTTCCTTATAAGTCACCTTTTTATTCCTTGCTAATTAGCAAACAGAAGATACAGAACATTAAATTCCTATTCAGCAGTTCCTACCAATATGTATTAGCTCATTATACAATTTTATTCATTGCTCAATACCAAACAAAAGGTACAGAACTTTAAATTCCTATTCGCCAGTTCCTTACCAATATGTATTAGTTCATTAGCAGCCAGTCCAACTATTAATGAAGGCCCTAAAGGTTGCTTCTCAAATAAATTTATTTGTCTTGTGCTCATTTATGTAGACTTCCATACCTTTACCAAAAATTTTGTGCAACTCAAAAGGAGAGGATACATTTGTCTTAATCGTGGATAAAAGAAAAAATATCTTCAAAATAAACAAAATATCAACATACCTATGTACTTACCTTGTTGGGCCTCACCTTGAAGTGGACAGGCTATTCTTGCATAACTACAAGGTCAACCAATACATAATTACTTGAAGTCGCTACACTTTAGAGTACTTGTGTTGTAGATCAACGTGAGTCCGTTGATTCTTGTTATCTCAAGCCAACTTGATTGTTAAGAAAAAGAACAAAATAGGTAGAATCATTTTTGAGTCCAGATAGGCCCAAGTGTTTCGACCTTTGCTCTGATACCATATGTAATGTCCCTCTTATACCTAGGTGCCAATATGTGCAATAATTTTTTTACACTATTACTACAGAGGAGTCGAATCTGTTAGCAGCAACCTTGATAAGAAAATTTCATGCACATTGTAAAACAATCATTTGAGAATTATATTCAACGTAATTCACAACATGCCATCATCATAGTGCCCTGAAGACGGCTTACTGTGCATACCATAAATTAGTAAGATAACAGTAACATTTTTCCAATTATCTTTTTATAGTATTACCTTCCTATACAAAATTAAGGATTAAGGAGCAATCTTTCCTAAACAGTCATTCTTAGATTCAATTCATACATAATAAGACTTTCTACAACTTCCTCACCAGGAGAACAAATAAAAAGGTAATATACCAAAAGCACCTAAGATAACAATGTCAAGGACACTCAAATTGTGACATCCCAAATGAACTGGAATTGATTCTTAGAAGGAATGCAAAACTATTTCACTCTACATCAGGACGACTTAGTTATGCCAATTTAAACTCATTTTTACGTTGCTTGATCCTAAAACATCCTTAAGGAATACCAAAAGATAACATACATATTCTTTATTTTCCCCATGACATCCTTATGCCATATTGCCATCCTCCTAAACCAATTTAGGAGTAAAGGACAATTCATACTACAAACAACAGGAGGTTATTATCATTACATCCACATGCAACTTACTTTATAATCAGTCTATATAGGAACATATACCAATGCATAAAGGTTATGCCCATTTATAATCATCTTGAGTTCATTTATGTTTACCTTCAGTCCATTTCTTGCAGGATGACTCAGCTATTTGTCCTGCAAGCACATCATTACTCCTATACACCCACAATGGCCATAGTTAACAAAGGCATGACAGGTATAATGTCTTGATCACATAATAATATACCAACAAGCTTTAAATTATGCATGAATAAAATCCATAACACCCAACTTATAGTAAGCATTTCTCTCCCAAGCACAAGCAACAGGCAAAGGGACAAAAATCCCCAAGGCAGCTTCATCATCCGCATCCTCATTACGACTCCTTCCCTGCGCTTCAGAACTTAGCATTAAAATATTCAACTATTAAAAGAGGCAAATATAAACTCATTTTATAAAAGAATCTAACCCCTTTAACTACTAACACTAACAACTAAAAATTAAAACTTCATTTTCTAAGTTAAAATATTGGACCGACTGAAAGCTTGACTTCGAATTTCCTCCCAACCAACTGACTCTATCTGGCGTGCGTTATCCCACCTAGAGTCACCCCTGAGCTTGGGCGACGAACCCACTAAGGTAAAGGAACATCCCCAAGTGTTCTAAAACATGTTTCACCGTTCAACCACACCGTTTATCAACGCAGTGCTAACCAGCTACCCATATCAGGCCATTACTTTGGACTCTTCAAAATACCACACTCCCTTTATTTCACAGTACAAGTGTACAAGTGTATTTATAAGTAGCTTACTTACAACATGATGAAAACCTGATTTACAACGAGCTAGACCACATTCACCTCACAAACAATTCTAAATACACAATAGGAAAAATTAAAATCACCATCTACAATATTTAGATCATGTGAGCAATTTAGTTTCTTGATATAGATATATATGTATAGTACCCTTGTGCATATTTATCATGTTATTCTGTTAATAAAGGAAGAACTATCCCACAACCTACGTACCATCCTCCATAACCTAGGAAAGGAAGTTCTCAAGCCCAAGAAGCTGAAAAAAATGATCAGGTAACAAAAAGGGGATGACCTATCATGCGCTGGCTTGTTTTGCTTACTGCATAACCAGTGTGAAATGATAATGACAACATGGAGGCTGGGCATAAGAAGCTCACCCCTCTGCAATATTTGTAAGTTCCCCATTAGCATAGGCCAGTAAACTATCCAGTTCGATAACCCATTCTAGAAAATAACGATTGGGGAGTAAGTTATTCAATAAAGCAACGTGGTAATGGTTCGAAACAGAGCAATAAAAAGAGGGGCATACCATTGAGGTGGACTCAGATCAGTTACAAAGAATATCACAACGCCAGCAGGGAGCTAAATAATAAGAAATTCATTGTTTTCAATCAATCGAAAGCCCATGAACTTGTTGCACACATTAAAACTCGTAATAATAAAAAAAAACCAGGAGGAATTTCAGAAAATGTTTCATCTTGTAAAGTATCTATGTTCTTAGCCAGAGCATGAATAATATTTAATACAACTCAATGCAAACCCCTATAGGACACAAGGAGGTGAAGTATACAGGCACAAAAATGTATCAGGAGCGCCAAACCCTCCCCAGTAGTAGCAACTCAGAATGTAAAAATTCTGGATGCCCGATAGTTCCACACTAAAACCACGCACGCTCAAATAGATGCGAGTCAAACACCCACAAAATGGGCTGTGACAGGCGCGAGAAAGGTCAGATTCGTGTTAGGTTTCACCCAACCCCAAATGATTGTTCCAAACGCCCATCGAATGCAGTGATTTCTCTTCAAGTTTAGGAGCAGAATACAAAACCAGAATTCCTTCTAAATCAGTGTTTTCACATTCGCCAATGTAATGCTATAAGCAATAAACAACAGACTAAGATGGGCATTGAAATCTACAACTTCATATTTAGCTCAACCAACCATGTGCAGTAAACTACAATAATGATGGCCTCTTCAATCTATGAATTCATCTTCATTGTAATAACACACTATGCTAATAACCAGCATATTGCGATTTCACATGCAGCTAAAAGAGATATATCACACAGAAAAAAAAAATTGTCGAACACGCAGATACCATCTTCTCTTCAATTAACTAGTATCCCAGGAGGGTCTTCCAGAACTGCAATTTCACATGCAGCTTAAAGAGGAGCATATATCATACACAGAAAATTTGCCAGACCTGCGATATGGCCCTCAGCATAGACATAGATGCAAGGAGCAGCGCATAAGGTGGCTACCTTATTTCCACTTATAACAAGATAAAATAGCATGCAATGGACAAAAAGAAAAGAAGTGGATTTTTCCATAATAAGGACTCGGCCAAGCAAAACTTCTAAATTCCATTCATAAACAAAACATCTTCGAGTTAAACAGAACATCTTCCAATTAAACAAATGCAAAACTTCTAAATTCCATTCATAATGAAAACATTTTTCAATTAAACAAGACATCTTCCAATTAACAAATGCAGGCACACAGACGCTCAAGGGTAAAAGAATCGCTTGGGCTTGGTCAACCGCGATCTCTTTAGTAGGCTCCCTCGGCCTCCAAGAGCACGCTCTCACCCTTTGTACTTACTCTTCTTTAATAAGTTCACAGCGCCCTCCTTTTCCTTTCCCCAGAGTATGTGGGATAAATGATATTGCCTTAATTCATAACTCGGCAACTAACTTCACTTTTAGTATATTTTACCTTTCTAATTATTCATCTTAGCTTTCACTTTTAGTATATTTAACCTTTCTAATTATTCATCTTAGCTTTTTTCTTTATTTGTAGTGCCCTTTCCATTTAACTATAATAACCCTTTTTAAATGTGGAGAGCACTTGGGAAAAAGTGGAACATTCCATTTTTTATAATATAAAGCTCTCATATGAAAAACTACACATTACCACATTATTCACATATTAAAAATAATGTCCCATTCTATATATACATATAGCATAATATGATTCTCCACAACATATGAAGGGAAAAGATTATGATTTCTCAAGCTTTTTCCTTTAATAATGGTTCTGTATCAATATGCTTTTCTTACAATTGTATCCCATTGTGCTATCTTTTAATATATATAAATATATATATTTTAAAGAGTATTTGTCATATGAGCCTTGAATTATTTCAGCATATATAATGTGGTATAAAAGAGCTTTTCAACTATACATAAGGTATTATGTAAATTAATATAAGAGTTAGCTCTCCATAGTTCAACCGTTGCAAGGTTCCCTTGTTTTAATAATTAAAGCATTTTTTTTCTTAATCGACTCCACTTTATATACCAAGGACTATCATGCTAGTGATTAAACACTACTCCTTATTCTCTTAGTATTTACCAATACACAATGATCATTCATTGAGTTTCTTGGTTTCCCCTTTTCTGGAAAGCCCTTTCCCCCTAGTGGGTTCGTCGCCAAATGTCGTTTTAGTCGTTCGAAGCTTTTAGTCGTTAACCTTATCAATTATAACCACAACTTGACAGAGGTTTATAGTCGATACTTACAGTGATATTTACTTACACTGTGAGCTCTAGGTCGAGGTGGCGAGGGATGTTACACTTCCCATATAGTAGATCTTGCCTGTGACTATTTTCCTGAGCATTGACTATATTGGGGTGACCATAGTTTCCTTAACCAGGTATTGTGGGGTGGTTCTTGCAGATGTTATTTTATGTGTCCTGTCCAGGTAGGGGTCAGACAACACAATCAATTTACGCGTTGAAGCCGAGGGCCACTATAATTTGTTACACACCTCCACTTGTAGTGTATGGGAGTCGCATGCCTCTGCTAGGTGATACATACCTACTACATTCAAGAGCTCACTTGTACTCACTCTTGGCTTATTTTCATCCATCCTAGTTTACATAGGGGTGTTCTATGTGATCACTAGCTATATTTAGGGATCATAGTTACCTGAGTTTCTTTATTTGTGGAGTCATTGTGGATCAAGTTCTGACACTCCACCATTCTCGTGGTTGAACATTATTACCACCTTGTGATCCTTCACTGCCTCTTTATAAAAGGGTTAGACATTCTATGTGGCATATTTTCCATTGATATTCCCATATATGTTTTACCATGAGTACTACTTCAGAATCCCCATATATCCCTCCATCCCCATCATCTGGAATGGGGAGAGGAACCTTTGATGTTCCTCCTTCATCTACGATAATGATTCCTATGACTTTGGTTTATTCTAACCCTTGTGGATTTGGTCTATCCCATATTTCACAACCGGATTTGTTAGATTTTATAGCCTATAATAAAAAATTTACCTCAGGAGGGTCGATTGTTGAGACTCAATCAGTTCTTTTAAGTTCAGGCCCTTTTACATTTGGCATGCATAACATCACTACTAGTAATTTGTCACTTGTCCCACATTCTAGTGCAGACCCTAGTGTTGGACTGGGGGGCATGACATCCCCTTACCTTGTGCACCAATTCAAATGTGGTCATATTCATCCTTCTACTACATATGTCGAAAGATTTTCACCTCCTTCGAAGAATCTTCATGCTATTGTTCAGTTCCCTGGGGGTGGTAGTGAATACATGCGTGTTGGGTCTACAAATTACATTCCTCATGTCCCATCATCCACTGCATTGATTCCTTCGAATGATTCTCTCATGATCAATACTCCCTATATATTATAGTTTGGTCTATCTACTAACTATGTGCAATTGTTTTTGGACTAATTTCATTGTGTATGGTCCATTTCTTATGCCCTCTCCTTGATTTTTGGCTCGTTCATGGCCATGGAAGGTATAAAAATAAATTGGCATATAGGATAGGACCACTTTTCATGTGCATTGTTCATTATCGCATGAATATGTTACATTAACCATAGCTACGAACCCACTTCTTAATGCCATGAAACCATTCCGCTGCTACTAGAAGTGTCATTATGTAAGCAGTAGAGAGTTACTGATCAGGGTACCCTAGTTAGATCCCATTTTATCATTTGGTTCCCATGTTGAGTGTATTACATCTTGCATTCCCTTGTAGTCTTTCCATGCCTTTAAACAGAGAACTCATACTCTTATTTACATTTTATGTTGGCCATCTCCTATAAGGAATCCCATTTTTATCATGTTGTAAATGCATTGCATCCGTATGCTTTCCTTATTGAGATTAAAGTCATCTCCCTACTTCACTTTCATAAGCCATATAGCCCTAGCTTGTCTCAACTATAGCCAAGCATAGCCTCTCATTTATATTTTGCAACTTGATTATCCAATACCTAGAGGAAACATGCCCCCAAGTGTCCTTATCTTGCATATGCTTCCTTGCATTGAGCATAGGTATGTTCCACTACTTGCAACTAGTTTTCTTTACTGCAGAACGTGTTTCCTCTTTGCTGTACCATAAACAAATTTACTCTTTTTCAAGATTCTTAATATGAAAAATACCAAAAAAACCATAAAACATAAAAATCTGAATGGGAAATGATATTGTATTACTTTGTAAGCAGTCGTGCTCCCTTCGAACAGAGCACAGTCCATAATTTTATTCATCATTGGTTTTGTTTCTAGCATGAACTTAGGAGTTGTAATCATTATTCAGAGATTTATCCACCGATTGGTTATGATTCCAATCCCTATGCATCCTTTGATGATGCCTTTTGTGTCACAGAGTTGTACTAGTTTTCACTTTGATTCTGTGCTATCTAAGTGTCTCCATATTCCTTATGCTCTTGTTCAAAGGAAGTATTTAACCTGATTCAACCATTCTTAGTTATGTTCACTCTGCATGTTGAGCATTCCCTTGATACATCATATATCTTTGGTCCTATATGGAACCCCGGGCCTTCTTTCGTCATTGGTAAGTGACCTTGAACTCAACATATGACACTTCATAATTGGTCGCTGACTGAGTGGTTTCACTTGTGTTTGATGACAATAAATCTATTCACAAATAGGGATTCATGTCGTGTCTTGGATTCCATTAGACCCTGTTGGTGGTTTCCCCACCTCTGTCCATAATTTTCATCATTGGATGTTATTTAGAGGGTCTCTTTTGCATGCTACTTGCATCTAGTATGTGCGAGAGACGCGCATGTTTATTAGTTCTTGTACATCGTGTTCGTTTGATTTCTTCCAAATTATCCATCCTTGTTTTCAGTACCTCATGTTCATTGATGTGGGATTCCTTAATTGCCTCCTTCCAATGGATTCCATTCCATCAACTTTATATCATTTATTCTAGAATCAAGATCTAGATTCCATTGAGTACCTTGAGACTTGCAGCCATCAGTGGCAGGTTCTCTCACCATCGACAAATTTTGGAATACATCAATGTCCCATGATCGATGGAATTTTCCAAGTGTTCGACCTCAACATGTCTATTCACACTTGATTGAATGCACTCTATAACTTTACTCCCATTTTCATTATCGATCACACATCTCGCATCTGTTAATGGTATACATCAATGACAAGGAATCAGATGATGGTGCATCATGTTCGACCCCAACACCTTTATTCATGTCATGGGACATGTACGATCGGTGGTTTGTGTAGAAGGCCTCAGAGTATGGTGGAATTTCATATATGCTACTTCCGTGATCACACCAATACTTATTGTATTTCAGTTCTCATACCAGAGCCATGCACCTTCTTATGTACCAAGTGTCTTCATTCAGTATGGAGACCATACTTCACCATGTATTGTACATGGTGATAGCCACTCCTTAAATATGTCTATTATACATATTCATGGCCATTGTACTAATATGTATCTGGTACTACTATGTATACTTCATATGTGAAATCATATGTAGAGAATTATCATTATATCATGCTAACAAGTGGTTGGTTCTTCCACCTCATTCTTCATTACTCCACTCCTGAGAATATTATAATGTTTTCCAGCTATCATGTACCCCTATGACCTCACATATTAGGGGGAATATATTATAGCATGATTTTCCACACCTGATGCATCATGCCTTGATGGCCTTCCCTTGTCCCTATGCATACTCACTATACCCCATTCACTCACCATAAACCTGATGCTCCAATTTAACCCTTTAGAAAACAATTTTGAAGATACACATAGGTCACAAGTATACAACTCTTGTATACACATCTTGCACCACTGTCACCTATGCACATCGGGTTTTATGCTAAAATTAAAAAAAATTGGGGTTTTCCAAGTCAAGTAATGAATGCTCTGATCCTATTCCTTCCATATGTCGAGAAACGCTTCAATTCGACCCTTCATTTCCTATTGAGGGGTGATATATTGATCTATTGTGAAGCATTGGAGGGAAGAGAAACTTGGAGAGTAATGCGATTATAGTGGAAATTTTCCCGATTCTTATATGCTTAAGTCTGCATCCCTTTGTCATTTGAGGAATCCATTCGTGCTCTTTTTCCAAGCTTTCCATTTTCTTTGTGAGAATTCCATTTTATGGAGGATTGAAGTGATGGAGGCTGAGGTGGAGGGACTCAATTTCTCGATTCCAATGAGGTGTCGACAGAGGTTTTCATTTTGTATCTTTCTTTACATTCATAGAAATATCCATTGCTGGTCCAATTTCATGTGAAATTCTGAATATTTGTATCCATGGATATAATTTATTTTTATACAAGTTTAAATTGAATATTATATATTATATACTAACACATTATGTAGCATGCTTGTATATCTCTATGTTGTTGAGGATGAATTGTAGGGACAGGTTTTGATCGAGAGCTCAATAGTGGTCTTCTTCGAACATTCGGTTGAGGTATGGTTCCTACCCCTTAGTGATTAGTTTATTTTCAATACATCTAGCATGCTTGCAAATTGATTGATTTCTAGTGTCATACTCTCTATTGTGGTCCACCCCAAGCCATAGGAAGTTTTTCTCCATAACAAAAGGCAGGTGGATGGATTCATTTAAAGGAATTGGTGAAAAATAAATGAGTTTTAAGGTTCACATTTGGTAATAAAAGATTTACTTTACCTAAGACATTTTTTTATCTTCCTTATAGTGGCATCATAATTTATTTCCTTCACTCCATAGCCATTTTGGACCATTATATATTCTATTCCTATATTAATATCTGCATAGCTTGAATTCTCCATGTTTAGTCTACCACATGTTCCATATATGCGTATTTACATCACACATACCTGGCCATTTGGATACAAATGGAGTTCATTAAGTAGGAAATATAATAGCACATGAGTTTACATTAGGGTTAGGGGAATTTTTAAAGATCCATAACTTGCTTAAATTCTAGAAACTTGGACAAATCTTATGAATTCTTAAATTTCGATCCATAAAATGTTTGGTCATATTTTTGTAAAATTATTTAAATTTATGGTTATTTTATATAGTCTCTAGACAATATTGGCAATGTTTAGAGTAAAAAAAATTATCTTTGGAAAATGAGCAAATCATTTTAGAAAAAAAATGGAAATCGGTAAAAAAAAAATTGAAAAAAGTAAAACATATCACATGGGCTATTTTCGCTCCTAAAATTTTCCTTTATTGGGGTATCTTATACTTTAGAAAATGAAAGAAATATATTTCCTAGTATATAAGGGTAAATGTGTATTTTTGATATATTAATATATAGATGTTATATTTATGTACATAGGGGATTGAATAGGGTATTGAGGGGTTTGAGTATATACTCTACATTTGATGTTGGTGAGAATTCTACTTTCTGAAGTCAAATTAGTTTGAATAAGTAAGTTTTGTGTGCGAAGGTGGCATGAATCCATTTTTGTTCGGAGTAAGAGTGATATTTGAATATCTTAGAGTTATAAAATTTGGACCATGTCATCATACTAAGGGTAAAAATGAAAAGGGGTATTAAAAAGTGTTATGGAAAAAATCAATACCTATGATATCTAGTGAAAAGAAGGGCCTTTTCAATTGGAAATATGTATTGTAAGAGGGGTTTAACAAAAATATTTTTTGAGGAAATCATTAACATCTAGTGAAATTAAATGTATTCTTTAATATCATATGAATGCAAGCATTATGTTGTAGGTTCATAGAGTGAACCTCTTCAGGCCTAAGCCTTACGCTTCAGACTAAGAACCTAAACTAGTATATTTTCATCATTTACATAATCTATTTTAATGCACTCCAAGTGTCAAAACAAGGGTAGTATAAGATTGTAGCTAAGTAATAAACAAAGTGCAAGTACTTTATTCTCTTTTTTTAATTATAACAATAGTTGTGAGAAATTAAAAATACATATGTATAAAATATATGCCTCTATGTACATGGTTGTAGAGGACATTAAATGCATAATTTGAGGCAATTGTTTGATTGTGGTTTTGCTATAATGTATGGCTTGGATAGTTTGGGTATTGTTGAGATGTTACCAAAAAAAAAAGTAAAGAACACCAATTATATGATTGGAATATTGCAATGTAGATGTCATAACATGAAGAGGGAGTCAAGTTCATGTTTTACACAATTGATTACCTCAATTATTAATCTAACAACTAATTGACCTTAATTTAAATTAATCCTAAGGTAAAAGAGGGAGTCAAATTCATGTTTTACACAATTGATTACCTTAATTATTAATCTAACAACTAATTGATCTTAATTTAAAAGAGTACTAAGGTAAAATATAATGTGTATGGTCTCCTAACTAGACAATAATATATCCATACATTAAAACATAAACAATTAACTAAAGAAAAATAATTGACAACAATTAACAACCTCGTAAACACAACAATTACCTTGGAAACCCAAAAACTAGCAATCGATAGATTTTCTTTACTCTTAAGAAATCTTATTACAACTAGGGTTATATACTCTTAATCAAAAGATTTTGTGTCTTTTTAATTAACAATATTTTGTGGGTAGTGTTGAAATGTTACATTCAAAGTAAACAACAACAATGATATGATTGGTAAATTGCAATGTATATGCCATAACATATTGTAACATGTTGAAGAGGGAGTCAAAACCATGTTTTACACAACAATTAATTACCTTAATTATCAATCTAACAACTAGTCGATCTCAATTTAAAAGAATGCTAAGGTAAAATATAATGTGTATTGTTTCCCAACTAGACAAATAATATATGGATACATGAAAACATAAACAATTAACCAAAGAAAAACAATAAAATCATTAACAACTTCATAAACACTACTATTATTGGAAACCCAAATGAGAAAAATTATATATTTTTTTATGCTTAAATTTTTTTAATTACAACTAAAACTATATACTTTTTAATGAAAGATTTTGTGTCTTATTAACTAACAATATTTTGTAAATTTTGTTTTTAACTATAAATAATCTTTATTTCTACTAAACAAATTCAAAATCCTCATTCATTTTATGAGCGAGGAAAAAACTTCTTATTTCACGTCTTCATCCCAATGCTGTGGTATTCTTCTCAATAATCATTTTTTATATCAAAGAAGTGTCTTCTATTATAATGTTAAATTGAAATACTAAGTGTCACAACTATAAGTAAACTGGTTTCGTGAATGCAAATAAGGGTAGCTAGCCACTTAGTCACTTAGTTTTGTGAAGATGGTTAGTTGCTAAACAAAGGCTAAAATACATAATTTTATATTATAAAACAATATTGGTTTATTCTTTATCCATTATTCATACGGTATGACATAAACACTAAATTAATTGATATAAACATAAAATAAACACTATTTAATAATAATAAAAACAAAAGTTGATATGAAGAAAACAAATTTAAATGGTTATCATTTTTTTAAAACACCCATTAACTAAAGCTTATTTAAATCTTAATCAACATTCATTTAAGCATAACAAAATATTACCACCATGAAATGAATCTTAATTATATACGTATTACACTTGGGTAATCTTGTTTATTGTGAAAAATAAAGTTAATATATTGTGAAAAATAAGATTAATATCTTCCTCATATTCATTTCTCATTTCTAACTGCACACTACCTTGATCCTGTATTTGTAGAGATCCTATTAACATTGTTTACTAAGGAACACTATACTATACTTTGAAAACCCATAACCAAAAAAGTGGGCTTGAGAAATGCTCAAAATAGTTCTCCCATATGGGAGATTACATGACCTTTTCGCTACTTGTCTAGAAAATGAATCACCTCCCAAGTATCCTTCATCATTTCCCCTAAATGGGGTGGAGACATAATGTTAGATCCAACTGTCATTTATCGAAGCCATATCCTTTGATGGGGACATTTAAAACATAAAAACACATTTAAGAGTTACAATTTGGCTAACAAGTGCATCTTCTTCTTGATTGTTTCTTTTTTTGATATGTAATTTATTCACTTCACTAATATGTTTTAGCTTATCCAGAATCTTTTTATGTATATGCCCCAAATCCTGATCATTAAAGTTAAGTGATTTCTTAGCCTAAGTTATCCCCAATAAAGAGTCTGAGTATCACGATAACAATAAAAAGTCTGAGTATCATTATCTTCAATATCTTGCGAGAAATAACAAGCTCCAATTCTCCTAAAGGACATACCGCTTTGTTTAATTATTTTTCACTTGTCTCATTCTCCATTTATACAAAAAAAATTATTTTAATCAAAATCTTAAAAATTCGGTACACTTTTATCCCCTTAATAAATTATTTATTTATTGTAAATCGATTTTTCTATAATTCTCAAGCTTCCCATTACTCCGTATTTTTCTTTAAACTTACTCATGGTAAGGATTTTAACAATATTGATAACTTAACCTCTTTTAAGCCTTAGACTAACTTGTAGGGATGTCTGAAGCACAAATAAACAAGAGCCATGAGGTGGCAATGTCCCGGACCTTGTCACGTGGGTTAAGCTAAAGTAGCTTGTTAATTGTAGCTAGCATTGGGCTATTGACTTGGAAAACATGTAAATGGGTTGTCAACACAATAACTTCACAAAAGTTACAATAACATCAACTCAAGAGTTTATTGTTCAAACATTTCAAGAGATTTTGCAAAGACATTGGATCTAATTGGACATCATTTTTTCTTTTTTATGATTTGTAGTCTTTGCAAATTTGGTCAGTACTATTATTAACTATTTAGTTTATAATATGATTTCTTTTTGAACTTCAATCCATAAGTGTGAACCTCATTTCATCTTAATAGTAATGATGAAGCTTGAAACATGATAAATAGATTGGTATTCATACTTGAAATGGTATTTGTGACAATTGTGAAAATGACACTAATTAGTTTGACTTTTATTTCTTAGTAATTTTCTTATGTATATGTGAAGGTTGTACTCTAATAATATAGAATACATATCATAGTGTGCTAGTCACTTTACAATATAAGGAAATTTGTTTTTTTGTTTTCTTTTGTTTTGTAGATATTAAACTCAAAATTAAAATTAAAATAGAAATCAATGATCAAATTAAATATTATGAACAAGATCTCAAATACCATGTTATAAAAGTATTCCATTATGTCTATGATCTTTCTCCTCCATCGAACTTCTAGGGTTTCCGTTAGAAATGCGGAAAAGATCACTTTTATATAAATCCCATGAGAAATTTATCTAGGAAGATGGCAATTGTCAAAGAAGGAAGCTTGCCCGTCTCTAAAATCATTGACAAAGTAGCATTTAAGTCAAGTTGATCCCTCTGTTTATGGTTTTACAAAAGATCAAACATTCTATGGTTATGTATTTTTGTCTGTACTACTATCTAAATTTGCTTCGAAGGAATTAACCTATAAATTGTTGTTGTGTGTTGGAGGAGTGCTCGAAAGTTGCAGCTGGTGTGCTGAAAAGAATATTGTTGATGCTGGTGTCTTTGCATATATGTGTATCTCCATCTGTATCTCTTTAAACACATGCAATCATTGAATACCAACGTGGAGACTGATTGTGGAGATAGTGGAGGTATTTTTTTTGTGTCTACATGGAGGTATTACTGGTGAACGCGTTGGTGTGGCTCCATAGTTCATTGCATATTTGATTTTTAGGGGATTCATTTGGTGTATGGGATTGATGTGTGAGCTGCATCCAAGAACCATAGAAATGTTTGCTTGACACTATTGTGTTGTGCATGAACCTAGTCACCAAGTATATATGCATATTTGGTGTGAAAAAAGGGTGAGGTTCTTCATTAGTGACTCTTGTTCACTCCTTGCATTGAGGTTTCTGAATTTTAAGTGACGTCAGTCCTACGTGAGGCTAGGTGATATTGTTGTGACATATTATATTGTTGGCAATGGACAAATTATGGTTTTGAAAGGTTGTTTGTGGGAAAATATGTGCACATTTTTTAGCAGTATTGGTTTGGTTTGAAGAAAATGAATATTTATGATTATTTTCAAATAAATATGTTGCACTACCAAATAAATAATATGGAGAAAGATTCACAATTAGTTAAAGAGAAGAACATACTAGCCACGAAGGATGTATTAAAATATTGTAGGGGTTCTAGAAACAATGAACCTCATGTTAAACATTATATTGACATGACACAAACTCAATTATTCGAGATGATTAAATTTTCCCACGTAGAGCTAGGGCTCGAGAAAATATCTTTTGAAATATGCAAGCCTTGGTATGTTAGAATCAATACCATCCGGAACACTTGTTGTTGTAGATACCACATAGATTTTGACCTGTATTACCAAACATTTTCACATATACGTCGTGTTTTGCATCCTAACCATGTGAAGGAATGCTCAAGTATAGTATCGCCAATGTCATCCAAAGATTTCATCCATAGCATAATGTGTCTGAAGCAAGATGGGCAGACACATTACTTAAAACAATGTGTAGAGGGTTCTTGCAACAATTGTGGTGGGCTATCATTATGGTCTGATTGCATCCATGAGAGTGAAGATCAAGCATTCATGAATGCAATTGTTGAGAAGCAGAACTATCAGTATGCGAAATATCAGCTACATGATGGGAATGAAAGCAAGAAGATTAAATTGGTGACTTTAGAGGTAAATTGTTGAATATTGACATATTAATATTCATGTACATTTTTTATGTTGTCTTATAACACTGTTTATTTTTTTACACCAGGTGCAAGTATGTGATTTTATTTCAGAGTTTCATGGAAAGATCCAAAAATATATTCAACATGTTGATATGGAACAGTGGCAAGATGAGCAAGTCAAAATATGTTGGGACACCTTCCGTCTCGAAACAATACTATGAGTGGTTGACTTTGTAGAAAATTACACCCTACAACCACAAAATGAAATACAAAGTCAATACTATCACTCAGAGCAGGTGAGCATAATGGTGCATATCACGTATCAACGTGGTCCAGATAGCAATGAAGAGAAATGTGTGATACTGAAAGAAAGTCACTTCTACATAAGTGAGGACTGGACCCATGACATCCATTACGTGCAGCATTGCTTTAAATTATTCTATGATCATGTGATAGATATGGATATACCATTTTATCGTCATTTCATTTGGTCAGATGGTTGTGCTGGACAGTTCAAGAACGCAAGTGTATTTGAATGGTTGTGTTTGTTGCACATAAAATATAAGGTGCCACATGTATGTAACTAGTTTGAAACTGTTCATGGAAAAGGAGAACACAATGGTGCTGATGCATGCATAAAAACTACCCTTCGAAGGGAAGAGATGAATTTTACAGGTGCTCTCCTTCGAGACGCTGCATCTATAGTGAAATGGTGTGCATCTATCATGGGAGAAAAAACAACAAGGAAACACCTAGTGCGGAGAATATTCTGGGAGGTGACAAATGTGGACTGATCCCAAACACATTGGGTGAACACAGTGCATGGAACTCGACAGTTTCATTCAATTAGAAGCTCAGACAACTCATCCCTACAGATTTTGACAATATTGAAGGCTTGCTTTTGCAATTCCTGTAGCATTAATGAATGGGATGATTGTGAGTATACAGATACAGTTGATACATGGGATCGAGTGACACTTGGCACCAATTTCAACGGGGTTAATGAAATAAACCATTTGGAAGATGATCAGACACATATTTCTATAAACTATGATCACATATTGGATCTAATACAAGCAGGTACAAAAAAGTAAACTAGTAGTACCTAAATTAGAAATTGCATTTATGTATTGTTAAGTTGACCTAAGTAGAATTTAATTTATGTAGAAATTAGAAATGCAAGACCTTATTTAAAAAATATATTGTTAACTCGACCTATTTCCTTTCACAGGTCAGATATTTGCAGTGGTTGCCCCAAAAAATAATGAATGGGGTTCTAACTATTGGTTGGCACATTTCTTAGAGGGGAAACAAACCATTCTCGAACCTGTTATAGATGATGAAAATATTGAATTCCCAACTAGCTCGATGGTTATAAAAGGGGAGTACTTGACACTTGCAGCACAATAGAAAAGGAAGGGTGGGTATGTATATCAGGATTATAGAGCAGGAGCTATTGTATACCACTTCACCAACCTAGTAGTTGGTATAAACATCAAGTTGTGCACACTTAGTCACAAAAATAAGCCACATGTACGATACTTGCTACCTCATATAGAGCACGAAATATTGATGGACACCATCGACAGCAGAGAATGATCCAGATGGCCTACTCGTCTAAGTACATTTTCAGGTGCGTTATTTAACCTTTAAAGTGCATGCTGAAGCACAATTTCAATTATTTAACCTTAGTTTATTCCTAATTTAATAAACCTATGATTGACGGATACCATTCACAGACATAATATTATTCATAGGATACTAGACATTATAAAGACGATCTTACAACCTCGGGTGAGTTATATATAAATCATGTTTGCACATTTTCATTGGTTTCTCTTTATTTTCTTATGAGAGTACTAATGTCTAGCATTTTGTGTGCCTAGGATACAAACACCATCTATGGCACATTGGAGGCACCAATAACAGTGTCTTTAGACACCAACAAATACAAATCAGAAAAAAAAAAAAAAAAAGCATGCTCTTGAGTTGTTGAAATTTACTTTTTTGATGTTTTTTATATTAATATACATTTAATTACATTGTTGGGTCAACTCTTGCAACTATTTCATTGGTGGTTCAACGCATGAAAACCCTTGACCGTGGTTGTGTTGGTAGGGTTCCCATATCATCCTTGTCGATACAGACTTGCAGGAACCCATGACATGCAATTTTCCTGCTCCATTTGGTTTTTTGCTCCTGGACCAGAAGTCACAAAGTGTCCCTGAACGACATTTTCATGCGACTTTCAACTAGACATAACTCAAAAACCAGAGGTCGGATCAAAGAACCGTCAACTCTGTTGGTCTCCTACCATGCGATTACCTCTAGGTGGCCCTCTCACTCCTGTTTTTGAGGACATGTGACTTCATTGTGCATTGATTGTGTAAACTAGGTTTTTGCTCAGTTTCCTTCAGTGCAACTCTTGCATTGGTGGGTCAACTCTGCAAAACCCTAGACTGTGACTCTTACAAGTTATGAGATGGAACTAGAAACACATGTACATGTACAAATTGAAAAACAACTAGGGTTTCATGAACTACAAATTGCATGCTATCACTATGGTTGATAAGTTAGTGGATGGAACTAGGGTTTAGCGACCTGTTTACAAGTTATGAGATGGAACTAGAAACACATGTACATGTACAAATTGAAAAACAACTAGGGTTTCATGAACTACAAATTGCATGCTATCACTAGGGTTGACAAGTTAGTGGATGGAACTAAGGTTTAGTGACCTATTTACAAGTTATGAGATGGATAGTAGAAACACATGTACATGTACAAATTCAAAACCAACTAGGGTTTTATGAACTACAAATCGCATGCTATCACTAGGGTTGACAAGTTAGTGGATGGAACTAGGGTTTAGTGACCTCTTTACAAGTTATGAGATGGAACTAGAAACACATGTACATGTACAAATTGAAAAACAACTAGAGTTTCATGAACTACAAATTGCATGCTATCACTAGGGTTGACAAGTTATGAGATGGAACTAGGGTTTTATGACCTCTTTACAAGTTATGAGATGGAAGTAGAAATGCATGTACATGAACAAATAGAAAACCAACTAGGGTTTCATGAACTACAAATTGCATGCTATCACTAGGGTTGACAAGTTAGTGGATGGAATACAGTTTTATATGGTATATTAGTATGGTATGGTATGTTAGTATTGTAGGGTATGATATGGTATATTAGTATCTTAGTATAGTATGAGGTTAGTATCATAGGGTATTGTGGGGTATGATGTTAGTATTGTAGGGTATGGAATGGTATATTAGTATGATAAGGTATGTTGGTATGGTATGATATTAGTATGTTATGGTATGTTAGTATTGTAGGGTATGGTATGCTATATTAGTATGGTATAGTATGTTAGTATGGTATGATGTTAATATCATAGGGTATTGTAGGGTATGATATGGTATATTACACATGCATGCATGACTTAGAAGTAGAAACACATGTACATGATGTTAAAGTTAGTGGTATGGCTATGATGTTATGATGTTTGTGTATGTAATTTATGTAGTGTATGGTATAGTTATGATGTTAAAAATTTTAGGAAGTTGGGTGAGAAATGACTCTGATTGGGTGCTCTTCAATAACCACTCCCTCAGTATCAAACTGCATAAAATAATATATATGTCAATGTCAGCATATCAATGGGGGCAACAAGGAAAAAGATACTTGCATGTACAAAAAGTAATATAACCAAGAGTTACAATATATAAATATACTTGGGGGACATGAGGAGGTGTGTAACTAGTGGGTTGAACAACTGTCAGTGGGATAAAATGATTTCTACATGCATTAGCAAATAAGGTTGCTTGTTGGATACCATCATCAAAATCACGTTCCTACGAACAAAAGGATAAAGATACAATTAGACAATTTCAAAAAATTAAAAAAGTACATGTTGAAACATTAAAATCACAATTAAAAGAAAGCGATACATAAACATACCTACTGGCTCATCATAGGTGGGTCACCAATTTGGTGCTCTTCAAGAATTAGTGCCTCACTAGAATCCTGCATAAAGTAACATATGTCAATTTCAGTTAATAAAAAGAAAACGAGACATATATACTACATGGACGAAAAATGATGTTTTCAAAGAAAGCGAAACATACATGTACCTGGCAGGGGGGAAGAGGTGGGTCACCAACAACCTCGCTTTGGTGCTCTTCAAGCACCACTAGCTCAATAGATGCCTGCATAAAGGAACATATGTCAATGTCAGATAATACAAAGAAAACGAGACATATACAACATGGAAAAAAATGATTTTTTCAAAGAAAGCAAAACATACATGTACCTAGGGGCGGGGGAGAGGCGGGTCACACATCAAGATATCATGCTACGTAAAAAACATAAAGATACAATTAGAAAAATTCTAAAATTAAAAGCATGAATGTTGAATTATTAAAAGCATATTTAAAATAATACCTGGGTCTTGAAATCTTCCTCTACATGAGAGGGACTAGGCTGGGATTCAACATACTCATCTTGCTCACCCTACATAAAACATATTGTATCCAGATTAGGATGTATTGAATGCTACAATCTCTACTATAAATATTTAAATAACGATGAAAAATTAAAAAGTATAGTTCTTATAGCTAATGGTGAAGAACCAAACCCATATGCAACATTGACTGCTGCATCAATGTTCTCAACATCAATCGACGAACTATGCGAATATGGGGTGTCATGGGACACCAACTGTATATTTATTCACATAATTTGTTAGATAATTAAATAGAAATAAATTATGAAACAATTGAAAATTGTGATATAAAAAAAAAATATAATATGAAAATAATGAGTTTTACTTACAAATCGAAGTAGTCCATCATCTCGAAACTCTGAAGCAAGGCCATAGCATATGCCTTCACATGTTGTACAAGGGTGTGGAGTAACACAACGCTCTGAATGCTCTACATCTCCAGTGCGATCTGTATATGGTGTTAGAATAATAAACCCATAGTTAGCTACCTTAGACATTAATTAATTCATTTTTGTCTTATTTGCCTAGTTTCCATATTCCACCTTATGCAAGTTGTCCTCCACATGTCCAAAGTGGTCAAAATTGATAAAATTGAGTCATGGAGCGCTTGGAAAACCACTTGGAATCAAATCTGCTTTATTCCTGGCCTTCCTAGCACATGTCTACTTTTTCTGCTTTATTGTCTGCTTTTGCTGAGTTTTAAGGCAATTGGGAAAGTTTGACTAGGTGAAGTTAACTTGTTTTTTGTCCTCATCATCCTCCACTCTTTTCCCCTAAGAAAAGCATGTATGATTTGTCCTTTCATCATCTATTAGATTTCCTAATTGATTTTTCCAATTCGTGAGCTCCTAGACAGATTTGGAAACTGCTTTATGCACCTATGGGGGATTTGCTTAGATTTAGTAAGCCTTTTTTTGACCAAATTTGAATGGAATCCCAATGCATTTGAATATCTCATGTAATTATTTATTGTGGCAGCCTATTACTTCACAGGGTTGGCTATTGTACACTTATTCAATACAGATTAGTGTTCTGCTCCATATTCAATCTCCTTTGTGTGTAATTTGCATGTGTAATTGGCAATTTTTGTGAGTGTAATTGTTCTAGCCCTAGGTTCAATTTCGACAGATGGATCCTTACTGTGCAATGGGCCGGCCTCACAAGTGCCAACCCCTTGGCCTACATTTCCTTGGACAACACTCCCATGCTGAAGCAATGTATCTTCCAAGTCAAATAAGGCCTCCTGTGTATCATCAATCATAGGACCCATAGGAGGATATGCCCGAGAAGGTTTTGGTGTGCATGGAGGGCATGGCACATGGTTAGTATCATTCGTAGCCCCTTCCCTATCTTGAGGCATCCCATAACCCACACCATGGAAGTCTAAAATATCGACATAGTTCACATGTTTCCATAGGATGAATTCTGCATACAACTTCCTCAGGAAATAAAATGGGATGTCCCTATTCCGATGAGGGTATTCATCGAAGACCATATACCAACGATCCATCCAATTGGATTTCACATTTGGTTCCATGCACCAGTATATGGAAATGTGTGCTCAACTGGTGGGTGGAACCAATCCAGTGCTATGGTCCCGAAATAATGAAAACAATTGTTCTTTTGTAATATTTAGGTTTTTGATGTCTTTATAACTCAAACCATCTGAATAGTATTGCCTCATGGATTCTCTGTACGAGCTGATGTTGTACAGAGATCCTTGGGAATTGGAAATTGTGTTTGTTATGGTGTCTAATTCCTCGGCTAAATATTGTCTCAAATGACCCCCCCTCTAAAAGATGAGCTAAGGCACCTCAATGCACCCAAATGAGCCAGAATCTAGGAATTGCGGTCTTGTTCCCCCTCTGTGTTTTGGTTTGCGTCTGTGTTTGGGTTCGTGTTTGGGTTTGGTTCATTTTGCACAGTATATTGAACATTCATGTTATCTGTTAAGATTAACACAATGAATTACAAATTGTTTTCATATATCATTCTTTGATTTAATTCAATATTTTTTATTAAATTCATTTTAAGTTTTTAACAAATATAAAAACTATGAAATTAACAAAAACAAACAAATATTGAATACAACTGTGGATGATATGAGTACTTACCTGTGATTGGAGCCAAGCCACCTCCACATCCACCTCCAAACGTTCTAACGCAAAACGCTAGTGCGGTATTTCGCAATTGCGATATTTCACTGTCTCGATATTGCCTCACCATGCAAATAACAAATTGAGGCCTGTGGCCTCTGCTTTTTTTTTTTTTGGTTTGCATATCACATATGCGATGTATCGCAAGTGTGATATATAGCATATGTGATATGTAAAACTTTAAAAAAAGCACATGCGATATACCACATAAGTGATATCTACTAACTAACATTATCCTCGTCTTTGGGATCGGGCTTTCTAAACGTAGAATCAATAACGCATATGCGTTGTAGATTTACATTTCAGAAGTGTGTTTCTGATTTCTAAATTCGCACTAAAAGGTGGAACCAACTTCGTACGAGCTCCCTTACATCAATTACTTTTCCAAGTATTACTATGGCCACTCAGTGAAACTTCCTTCCTTATCCTTCAAACAACTACATCCATCTAGTTTATCTGCATATGGAAGGTGGATGCTACTTGTGACTTGAAATAATCGAATAACGAGTTGTTAAAACTAAAACAACTTAATAATGAATCATTATAACTTATTACCATCACTATAAATCCATACTAGAAGATAACATCTTGTCAAGTTGAGATACTGTATACAACACTAGTACAATGCAGGGAAAATTTTAGGGGTGAAATTTCGCCAATTGACGAATTTTTGGGTTTTTTTTCAAAAAAACAAATTCGCTATTTAGTCATTTCAAGGCTCTAATATCAACTATATTTAACATAAATTATGTTTTTTTATCGTAATATTCGCCAAAATTTACAAGTTTCAGTAGTAATTTGTATGTTCCATATTTAATATTTACCTCTCTCTCTCTCTAGATATATATGGGCGCTCGCACGAAGTTGGTTCCACTTTTTGGTGCCACTTAGGAAATTAGAAACGCACTTCCGAAGTGTAAATCAAGAACGCATATGCGTTATTGATG